>JAYRBT010000114.1:102239442-102250771 GCA_036023395.1 Myiotriccus ornatus
GAAGTGTATAAGTAGAAGCACTGTTGTAATAAGGGGGGCTGGTATCCCTGGTCACCGTGTCGTCCTCCCGCCCCGACTGGACGACAACAAGTAACTATCACAACATCACTGAGGATGTGTTATTACATTCCCAACAGGCTTATCAATAAAGCACCAGTCATGATACATACCATACTATAAGAAGCATCTTCACAAATGTAGTTGCCATGACTGATGGGAAATTAAATTTATTGCCTCTCTAGATGGTGAAGCTTATTGCTACAGGAGGTAATTTAGGTTCTTGAAAAGTAACAAAAGGGTTTGAATATTCATTTGAATTACCAAGAATTGTTACAGTGAAAACCAGTGTAAATATTAGAATATCAGATCTTGTTCTTTAGGTGGAACACCAGTGTAAAACCCTAAGAGATCAAAAGGAAATAGAAAAGTGAAATCACTTTCATTCCATTGGTCTGAATCAATACAACAATTTCCCCAAGGAAAAGAGCTGCTATTCATTGTCTCATTTCAGCAATGATTGCAGAATCATAGGTCACTGATGAAGTGTTCCAACATTTAAAATGTAATGTAGGTAGGTATACAGTTAGGGATAAGCAATAGCAATTATTCAGATAGAAAGTGTGAGGGAGGATGTAATTTTATCAGACACCTCAAAGAAAAAGTTGCAAGAAAAAGTAAAAAAAAATAAATTAATTCTCTCATATTTCTACAAGACCGAAAGCACAGAGGGAGAGAAAAGTAGGGAATAACATCTATCATGGAACCTCATCACATAGAGCAGGTAAATGGCTTTCTTATTAGACAAACAGCAACATTAATAAAACACAAGGGACTGAAGACACTCATACTGAGCATCAAGCCATCAGGAGTTGGTGGCAGCAGTGATTATATCAATGAAATCTATTACGATGTTCCCTTCAGTGCCCTCTGTTGACTAGTTGACTTTAATAATTATAAACTGCAAGACACTAATTGTGAAATAACTATTACCTTCGAACTTTATCTCTAAGTAAATATGTATTCAATGAAAAATTCCTCTGGGGCAGGAGTGCAAAAATGTGGTTGCTCTTGCTTGTCTTGTAAATGTATTTCCCTTTGGTGGATGGCAGTGTGAGAATTCATACACTTTGTTTGCATATGATACTTTTATCTTTGTGGATTCATCAAATAAATGTTATCACAATTGTTATGTCATTAAAAGAGCAGTGATATATCTGTAATAAAACCACAAATAGAAACTTGCTTGACCTTAGTTATAATCCTACCTCTCAAGGCAAGTTTAAAGGCCTCAGTCAAGGCTGAAACTAGATTCTTTTGTTTGAGCAAGTAGGATGATATTATGGACTGGTTAGGACCTTGAAATCAGATCAGAAATAAGGAGCTGGAATATGTGTTAGACAATTTAGCTGTAGATTAGGATGCCAAATGGTTCAAACAAAAACAATCCACTTGCTATCCTGTATGCTGTGAATATAAAATGTGATCAGATTTTACAAAGAAATTTGACTTTAGGAAGGGCACAAACCAATTTTAGCAACCAGGACTTATTTGAAAATGTCTGTGCTCTCCCACTTCATGGTTATAAAAATACTTGGATGATCTGGAAATTCTCAGATCAAAAGCTCGAACCATCAAAGTTTCTTCTACTACTGCTAATGCAGGTGGCTCAACAAATTCAGCTACACTATATATTTGTGTCCTAACTGAGAAGTCCCTCTTTCCCCAGAAACATTGCTCTTTCACAAGAGGCCACTTGTAGAGGGAATAAAGAGTTAGCTGATACCAGCCTTCTTCTCTGCCTGTTCCTGGATCAGCCCCCTGGTGAGGGCATTTTCATGAGGCTTTATCTGAAATCCAAGTGTCACAGCTGCAGTTGCCTCCAGATTGAAGGAAAATTTAATATCACTGCTTGTGAATTCATTCCCAGGAGCTTCATGTTGCTCTAATTTTCAGCTGCCTAATTTCTGGTGGGATGGATAAAAGGGACAATGCAGGTGGCAAATACAAGCTAGTCCCTCCTGCTGCGAAAGCTAAGAAAGGTCAGCTGTAATGCGTGAATACATGTAACAGCAGTGGAAAGCAATAAGCTCCACAAAACAGGAGCTCCCATTCAATTTATATTTTATGTTTTTCAGCAATGAGCTGAATAACCTTCCTGGAAAGTTGCCAAAATTTGAATTATGTTATCTGCACTGATTTACAGTTCTGTATTGCGAAGTCTAAAAAATGTATTGTTTGGAAATGTGAAGCATCATTGCCACCTCTCTGAGTCTAAGAACTCTGTGAACCACAGATTTGTCTTTCAAAGTCATCATTAATTATAATTTTAAGAATGCATTGCCAAATTCTGCAGTACTTATTCACTTCGCCTGTCTCTGGACAGAGTGAACAGAGCAGTAGGTATACCCATTTTTTCTATCTTTCCTCAGTGATAAGGTCTGCATGAGATAAATGATAACCTGTCATATCCCAAAGTATAGTTTTTGCTGACAAAATTAATTCAAAACATCTCAAAGCAGAAAGAAATTGATTAGCAACCATCAGACTTCATATAATTTATCCTTTCACATGCTTTAGTCATTTCTAGCGCAGTGTTAGTCAGGGAACTGCCAGAAGCTGAAACAGTTCAAGTGTCTTCAACTTTTTCTCTGCTGGATAAGCCTGTATTTACTGGATGTTGTAAAAGGAACAGAGCATCCATCCTCCTTTCAGCCCCCTTTCTCTCATTCATCCCGTTTGTTCAAAAGGTCATACAACACAGTAAAAGCTGAGGGGCTGCATCACCGTAGCCCTACAATTTCATCACATGGAACAAGGCCCAGACCAGCTTTGTCTCACAAAAACATGAGGATGGAGTGCTTCATTCACAGGGCTTTTGAAGCCTCTCTTAACTGAGTAGCTGTGGGAGAAAGTGGGTCAGAAAATTGCCTTTTAAGGATTTTTTTTTCTCCGTTTCTCTCTCCTTTTGTGCCTACAGCAGGAAAAATCACAACAACTTTATGGTAATTTCGATATGGAAATTTTCAGGGTAGTTATGACCGTGAAACTCCTGCAGAGTTTAGAAATAAGGATATTAGGAATTTCTTCACAGACTTGATTCCCATCATATTGCCATGCATTGATGCACACAGAATCTCTGTAAGGTCATGAAACATTATTGATTATCATTCCCATTCTATTTTTCAGAAACTGAGAGGGAAATTAGTTTATCTGAGGTTGCAGAGGCAGAACACAGTCTTGTCCCCTTGTGTTTTTTTGTTTTGAGTTTGTCCTTTATCACAAGCTAATGAAATCTTTTTTGTGTCAGAAATCCACATGGTTTATAAAGGATAAAAAGTTCCTTATAGATGAGGGATGTAGGCCACACTCTGGGGCACTGCTGAGAGGGAAAGCTACAGAAAGTTGTTTTTTCCTATGGGCTCCTGGGCATTTGTTCTGGATGGGGTGAACCTATATGGGAAACGATGCAGCCTGGCTTCAGTTTTTCCCTACCTGTATATAAGATGCTCCTGGATTTACTTCCAGTGTTGTGGAGGGCTGAGGACTGTTCTTGACCTTTTTATTTTTTTTTCTTGTTGTAGTGATAAGCTGTAAGGTTTATGGGGGGATTTGTAGCTGATTGAAGTATCAGTAACACCTGAAAGCCTTTTCCTCCGAGCTCCTTCTGCTCCATTACATTTATTCACTCAAAGAAAATGTTTTAAATGGATGTACTTTTTCTTATGAGTGAATCTTGAAGTAAGTTTAAAAAAGAAAATAATATGAACATACCAATATTTTAAAAACTCTATACTTTCCTGAATGCAGACACTTATTATTCAATACACCTATTCTTTATTGTCAGCATAGCCTGTTTAGGCCTAAATGTAAAAAAAAACCCCAACAAACACCACAAGTCCCATGTTTCAGGTTGCTCAGTGTAGCTGTCGTACCAATTCCTACAGTCCAGTGAGAGCCTTCTTGAAGGAGAAAAACAGATAATTAATATATTTTTATTTTTACTTCAGTACATAATTATATGGTGCCTAATGATAAAGAATTTGATTTTGATTCTATTTGTGGTGCTGATGACTAAAGGTAAGTAGGAAGAGAGACTATATTATTATATAACAGAAAATACTTTTAGAAAATATTGGTATAATTTAGATATAAAATCTATAGTTTAGAAAGATGGTATAAAGATAATAAACTGATTATATTGCTCAGATATAAACAGACCAATGTCCTGCTCCACAATGCTGATAACTTGAGTCCTAAAATTCTATGTGTTGCATAACACTCTGAGTTTGATGGTGGAAAAATCTTCATATTGTAGCAGGAAAGCAATGTGGGCCCAAATCTGTAAATAGTCTTTCAGTCAAAGCATTTGCCCTTAATTTTTTTTTGAATAAAGAATATAAGATTATAGTATCTTTAGGTTTTCATTTTAATTGAAAATGGACCCAAAGGTTGTGTAGGGATATCTGATGAGATTTATCTTCAGAATAAAAACAAATACAGATGTTCTCAGAAATGTATCAGAAAAAGAAATAAATGAAAGCAAAATTAAAGATGTCAAAGTTACTGTGCATGGCATTAGTATTGTATTTGCTAACTACATTGTTACATTTGTGTGATATTCTGGTAAGGTATTAATTTTTTATTCAAAGCATGTCAGCCACTTCTTCCTCCACGACAACATTTCCTCCCCGTAGAGACTTGTGTCTTTATGACACAGAATCTGTAATTTGGCTTCATGGTGAGGCTCAGCCAAATACTTGGAAAAGAAGAGATAGCTGGTTGCAGTTCTATTCCAGACAGCAACATCACCTTAATATCCCAGCTTGTGGAAGCACTGAACAGTGTGTTGACCATCTGCCAGGTGTAGTCCTCTCTCTCTCCATCTCTTTTTCTGTCTGGGGAGATAAGGAGGCACATTTACATTGCAGTGTTTTGATCCAGCTTTGTGTTTTCCATGTGTTCATTAACTTATAAGTTCAGGCCAGTGAAAGTAACATGAGAGAAGTGTATTTTGCAGCTGGAGTGAAAAGTGAGAAGGTTTGAGTCCTGTGGAAGTCATATGAACACTTTGATTGGGGATGATCTCAAAAAAACTTAAGCTCCTTAACAAGTAATTCAGTTCTGAGAAGATGCTCCAAGAACCTGTAGTTTTCTCTATGGATGTTAAGAAAAGTTGTATGATATAATTAAAATATTTTTTTTTGATAGTCTGAAATTCTTGTGGCTTACTTTACAAAAAGACAAAACTGAAGCACTCCAGTAGAAAGGCAGTTGAGCAAGAATTGCCAGATAAAGGATAGACGTGACCAAAACTAGATGTACTACAAATATAAGGTCTTCTAAATATTAAAAATAGCAAAAAAAAAAAAAAAGTCCTAAATGTTGCTGGAGAAAAGTAATTATCTGTGGTAGCTCTAAGAAGACGAATTCATTGCCTTGAAAATGTGCTTTTTTATGTACCAGATATGAATCATTATTTTAATTGATTTTTCACTTAATGACCTAGTTATGTTGTATGATTTATGTTAATCAGAGACTAAATTTAAATTTTATCCAGGGAAATTAAATTTTGCTTTTTCTTGTGTATTTCATGACTCTATCAATAGCTTGAAAGTGTTAGGTTGTGGAGTTGAGTTCAGTTTGATGAGTAAGCCTAGTTCTTCACCCTGCCTTACTTCTCTAAATCCTCACCAGGGACTACTGTCATATTCACTTCTTTTTCTAATATGAAGGACAGTAGGACAAACTGTCTTTCTAAAACTTTGTCCACACAACTTCTAGATGATAAATTTAATGATTTTTCTTATTTTTCTTTTAAAGAAAAGAATGTTTCTGATATCTCTACTTACAGCTGGTAATAGTCACAGAGACTTTTTTCCTCTATGTACTGAGTAATAATGATACCAACAGTTTTTATTCAAATGGTGATTATCCCTTAACTCTGAGCTTTTCATCCTCATTGCTGCAATGTGAGGTCTGCAGAATGGCAGGCATTGAGGAAAAATACTGAGAACTTCAGTGTGATGACTCCTTAAGAGTGTTCTCAGAAACTTATCATGCTCTAAGTCCTAGAAATGCTGGCCAAGATGTCTAATGATCGCAAGTGTGGCAGATTGCTTGGACACGTAGGCAGATATTCAAAATGAAAGGGATAGCTAAGACTACCCTAACTGTTTTGCAGAACAGATCACAGAGTCTGACCTAAGTTTCAACGAATGATCTGGAAACATGGTAGCATTTCCAAGCAGATTTTAAGCAAAAATTTTGGGGATGAGACCATATATATACAATTTATAATAAAATAGTCTCCACTTTCTGTCATGAGACATGGTCTCTGTGTGCTTTCCGCAGATAAACCTAATGAAAGTCTGAATAAACGAGGTTTTAGTTTTAAACAACAAGTCTTAGTTTCTTTTTTAATCAAGATTCATAACTGAAGTGTGTTTTCAGAAAGGTGCCCAGACACTTCTCAGAATTCTATCACTTGACTCATCAATTTGAACAAAAATTAATCTACATGAAATTCTAATTTTAACTTAGATTGCTATTATTACAGCATATCACAAACCATTCTCTGTGACTTTAATGTTATTGTAATGCTGTACCTGTTGCCTTATTAATAGTGTCTAATTTATGCAGGGTTATTAAAATCACAATACAATACCGGTTTTTGTCGTATTTGGAATTCTGTATTTGATTCAAACATTCTTGACCCCTAAGATTCATTTTCCTCTCTATATAAAGTAATATATAAATGTAATATACAGTAATAAAACTACTTTTACTGGCACTGAAAGTACAGAAGGTTCCTTTCACTTGTCCATACCGAGGCATCGAAGGCCATTTAAGATGTCCTAGATTATTTTGTCTGCCTACCCAGGGGAAAAATATATTTTCTTATGTCGTATCTCCCACATCTGTGCATACATCTTAGACATGCTAGTCCATGAGCAGTCTAATAGCACTAGAAAGTTGTGTATAGAAGACTGAATTGAGACCAGGGACACTCCATAATATGTGATTCATCATATCCAACTTTACCCTGCTAATTATGCTCAAAGTGTGAGTTAAGAGCCTACTGTAGCTGATGAAGTGAGACCTACACCTCTCCAGGGGAATTCAGTCCAATCCAATATGGGGTTCAAATGCCTCTGTCTCCCTGTAAGTATTCAGTGACCCTTGTGGTCTCCTGTAGTAATTTACCAGGCCTACAGCTGCCACAAGAGCCTGGTTCTAAGTTCTCTGTCATAAATACCAGCTCCATGAGGGTGCCTTGGAGAGTTTAGGGCATAAACACCTATATGTAAGCAACTGAGTCTCATTCCTGGTGAATAATTGCTGACCAATATTCTAGAGTCAACTGCCTGTCTTGATCCATCTGTCAAGTTCTACTGACTCACCTAAACTAAGGTTTATAATGCCAGCTGAGAGGTCATAGAGAATCAGATATCGATGTGAAGCTGACAAGTATGACAATGTGACACAGGAACTACTGGATATCTATATCCTTCTGGATCAGCATGCAGAAGCCAAGTGAGATACTGTGGATCTTCTCAGACAGTCAGAGCTACTAAAGTAACTGAATCAAGTTTTGTGCCTATAATAGTAATTCAGACCCTTATGTGCCTGCTTCCATCCATCCAAAGATCTCAATATCTCAAACTAAATCCTATCACTAGAGCTGATTTGTCTTTCTCCTCAAACACTTGAGATTAAATCATCCTTCATTCCCCACTGATCTTTTCTTTGTAATCCTAAAGTAAAATTTATGAAAGGTCCCTCAACAATATACCAGAATAAAACCTGATCATTGGTATTGAGTATCTCACTGAAGTGAAAGAGCAAAAAGCAATCACTGTGCAAGGCTACAACAGAAATTAACCTTCGTTACAATTCCAAAAAGAGAAATTTATATAGCTAAGGAACTAAAATGACAAAAAGATGATACAACACTCTCTAAATCTTTTAGGCAATAAAAAAACCCAACAAAATGTTGTAAATTATGTAGTACCCCTATTTCAGACAAGGAAAGAATATATCCTCTATTCAGATCAAATTAAATTGAGGTGGCTACTAAGATTAATAAAACTGTTCCAAGTTGCAAAAAGTAGGACAAAGAGTATGTAAAGGCAAATTGCTAACGCAGGAGAAGAAAGAGCTGAAAAGATTCCTTAGTTTGAGAATAGTTGTTACTCATGGGGTAGTGCATAACTCTTGCAACAGCAGACTTGAAAGATTTTTCTATATCTGTGAGCAAGACATAATGAATTAGTGATAAAGTCTTCACAATCCCCTCCCCTTTCATAGGAAGAATGGCTGATTAAATTTTTGAGTTGGAGTATCACTGGAAAAGTTTTGCTGCAGGGTGTCCCCAACATTGTGCATATTCAACGAAAGGTTCATCAAGAAACTCACTGATATTTCTCATGGTCATTGAAGTTTCCTTACTGCACTGATTCCACAGTATCCCTGACTCATCCTTATGGTTGTCAATTGAAGTTTAAGTTCCATTTTTATTACTGTCAGTGTTGCTCTTTTGGGGCTTACAAAAAGAAGCTGGCAGTCATCTATATATTTAGATTGATCAAAATTTCAAATGTTAATAATTTTTGCAACCTTTTCTTTCACATTTGTGAACACTGAATAATCCTTCAAGCAATTAAATGCCTTTTTCTTTTTTTTTATTTAAATCCCATAAAATACAGTCAATGGAGTGTGTAAGCATTTTAATCAGCGAACTTCATACTTTTGTTAGTGCAACAACAGATCCAGGCATATTCAAAGGATATGTAGAGGGCAGATTTACTGTTGGCTCCCAGTCAAGACTAGCCACTGTCCCTAGAAACTGAAATAATTCCCTCTCAACACCTGGCGAGATGGAAGTAGTGAAACTCCTATTTGACATTTTTCCATGCCATAAGCACACATGTTTGTGTGAAGTTACGGTTAAGGTAAGTTGTAGAGCAAAAGAGTAATTTTGAAGAAATTGAAAGAAAAGGTATTTTGCAAGAACATATAGAAAAAAGGAGGATTTGCGTAATAAATGAACATTTGACTTAACAGACTGTACTTTCATATTTCTAAATGTCTTTCTGTTGTTGGAAAGAGAGAAAGTTTGCTCAGGAAGAGTCCAGAATATCCTGTACAAAGGAATAAAAAATTATCCAGGAGTTGTGAAATATGTAAATATGCAGATTAGAAGAGCTGAATTAGTTGATTTTTTCCCCCAGATACATAAGTGCATCTTTCTCCTTTTTTCTTTCCTACTCCATGTTTTACATTTTTATAGATTTCTTCTCCCACTGTTAATAGGTTATGGCATTAAACCTTGCTTTATTATTCTAAAGTCATCCACTCCCTTTCATTGGAACATTGGATTGTATCATGATGTTCACAGGACAGAATAGAGAATATCCGTTATCCCTGCATTTCTTAAGTGTTTTGTGTTTTAGCATGGAAAATATTTTTGCAGAAAATTCACTCCTGACGCCACTTCTCTCAGTAATATGATTATTTTTTCAAATTGTTTATGCTTTATGTCACCAAAAAGTGTAATTTATGTTAACTTCTGAGCTATATTAAAATATATACATTTAATATTGTATGGGATTTTATTGCATTCCCATCTCATGCAACAGTACAGCTTTTGATGATATGAAGGAAGTATTATTCTGCTTTTTGTTTAGATTATCTTCACACTACAGTTAAATTTATTGTGTTTACACTTCACTGCAGGATGACAAGTATCATCAAAAGGTTATTATTGGTACACAATATAAAAAAGAAACCTATTTTTGATTTCATTACATTAATAGGAAGGGAAACATATAAACTGATTTGCTCATCTAGATGGAATTCGAAACAAAGGCACCATGTATTGTTCAGTTTGATATAGGAAACATTGGAGAAATTGTTTTGGGAACTGTTCCCTGTCTCCTGAAATGAACTGCTTGTTCCTCAGATAATTACTACACCAGTCTGTACCATGCTAGCAAAATGCTGGAAGGTAAGCTTAGGCATGTGCTTGGACTTAATACTCACTATATCCTTATGCCATCTATTTAGGAATTCAGAAGAATTCAGTAGACACTGATGTCTTTTTTATTGGCAAACAGTTTTTTCTGTACCATAGAGGAAGAAATATATGCCTCAAGAGGAGAGATGCTACTCTATGATTCCCATGATCTGATAAGTAAGAATGGCCTGACAAATAGTTTCCAGCATTCTTCCAGAGCATTTTCTAATACACTGTAACAGCAAAATCTGCTTTTACAACCCAGATTTTGCTTTTTAACATAATGGATTTCCATTTCCCATTTCTCCTCAGATCCTGAAGTGAATTGTCCATACTGATAAATTGTACTTTTAAGGCTGAGGCTTTTTTTGGCTTTTTTATTACTTTCACTGGCAGACCCTAGAGTGCCTTGAGGGTTAGCACAGGCCAGGAATAATTCCTGGCAGTTGGCTTGAATGATATTATGATATTTTTTAAAGAAGGAGAGTTTAGTTGTATGTGTGCAAGTGCTGCAGACCCAAATCTCTTCAGGACAAGAGAACTGCTGTCTCTGGCCAAGTGTTCTTGCCATTTTCTGTTAGATGAATGTTATATAGCCCAGACCTCTGTAATTATAGTTTCCTAGATTCAGCAGTAATTTAAACATTCTTTGATATATATATATGTAAAAAAAAATGAGGGAGGGGGAAAAAAACTCAAATCTTTATATGTGACAGGGCTGGTTTGCACCTCTGTCCATTATATGATTTTTCCTGTTATCTGCAAGAGCATGGGTTGTGTTTGGCAAACAAAGCTATTGAATGCTTTCCATCTCTCACAGAAACCTGTAGTTTGCACTGCTCTGCAGCTCTAGGGAATATTCTCTAGGTACTGCATTGTCAGAAACAGTCTGCAACATGGATTCACTGCAGCATTACGCATTCTCATAACTTCTTTCTTACATAATAAAGATAAATTTTAAAGGGATAAGACTTGCAAAACCAGTAATTTCTTAATGGAATAAAGACATTTTTATGGCTCATGCAGACTTAGCTGAAAACAGAGGTTTTAGGTCAGAAATTTTAATTTTGCATGCCTTTTCTATTTCTTTTTCTTTTACTAGAAGCAATTAACTTTCCATTCCCATCCTTTCCAGGAGGTGAAGACAACTTATTGCTAAACACTAAGACACCAGAAAAAGTTCAGAAACCAGGTTATAAATTTGCTATTTATCTGCAACACCTTTGTAGCTTATTCACTGTGGGAGACAACGTGGAATACATGGAATGGAAACATCAGTTATAGAGGAGAAACAGAGACAGCCCCAAAGAACTC
>JAYRBT010000114.1:102267099-102283918 GCA_036023395.1 Myiotriccus ornatus
TCTTTTTATTGCAGTCTGAATTGATTCCTGCCAGCAGTGTGAGTATAGGACTTTTTCTGATCTGCTTAGTGGTACCAGGTGATTTATCAACATCAGAAGAAATAAGTGACTTTGGTTTAAACTTTTCTGTTCTGTTTCTACAGACACACAGTTCAGCTGGTACGGCTTATTTCTTTTTATGTGACTTGAAGATGAACCCCAAAATTTTAATGTCTGTATTGTCCAAACTTGGCTATGAATTTGACAGATGGTGACACCCTACCTAGAGTACTGCGTCTAGCTCTGGAGTCCCCAGCACTGGAAGGACACTTGGAGAGAGCCCTGAGGAAGGCCACCAAGAGGATTAAAAAATGGAGCACTTCTCCTATGAGGAAAAGCTGAGAGAATTAATTTGTTCAGCCTGGAGAAGAGAAGGGTCTGAGGTGACCTAATTGTAGCCTTCCAGTGCCTAAAGGCAGCCTACAAGAAAGAGAGAGTGGGACTTTTCGCAAAGGCATGTAGTTACAGGACACGGGATCAAACAGAAAGAGAGTAGGTTTAGATTAGATAAAAGGAAGAAAACCTTTACTGTGAGAGTGGTGAGGCACTGGAAAAGGTTTTCTGGAGAAGTTCTGGATGTCCCATCCCTCGAAGTGTTTAGGGCCAGGCAGGATGGCACTCTGAACTGCCTGGTCTAGTGAAAGGTGTATCTGTCCTCAGGTCATTTTATGATTCTGTGATTGGTAAATATCTTTATGTTATACCAGTAGAGGTATAGGATGACATTGTCTGCAGTAGAAGGGGACTGGATTCAATGACTTTTGCCTTCCTCTATCCCTTCAGTATTTATTTCATTCAACCACATAATTTCTTACAGCTAAAATGAAAAAACTGATGTGACCAACCTCAAATCTCTCTATTTACCTCAAATCTCTCTATTTCTATTAAGTGATCTTATCAATAGTCTTGAGACACATACCTATTTCCTTGATCTACTAATTTTTCTATTTTTCATGAGAAAACAGCTTCAGTGGAAGTGGTGCACAGAAACTTGTATGTCCTTTACCCTTTAGTCTGTAAACTAGGATTTAAGGCACTTTTGGAAGGTGTGAGGTGCAGATTAGAAAGTCTCAGGCAGAGCTGAAGATAAAACTTCAGTCTGCCAGCTGCTATTTCCAACCTGTACTTGATGGTGCAGCAATTGCTGTTTGAGTCACTGGTGCCACAGGGGTTTAGGTAAATCTTCCTTTGGCAACACTCCTTCAGAGTGTTGTCACTCTTGTGAGTCTTGTTTAAAACATGTGATTTGTGGATTCAAAAATGTCCTTAGTTTGAACAATCAGTTGAACATCCAGTCCAAAAAGTAATGAAATGCTTCTGGGCATTTGCAAAACCAGAATTTAGGTACTGAGGGAACTCAAACAAAATTCTATTAAGTTATTGGATTGTAGATTATCTTGCAAAATCTATGTGAACATAGCTCAAGTGATATACTCATCATGTCACAAATATCATTGTATGAAGCTGATGAACTATCTGAGGGGTGGGGGGTGGTTTATGTTTCTTTATGACCAAAATTTATGACTGCCTAAAGCAGCAATTTCTCCTTTTGCATGAGGAAAAACATTTAACCATCCCACCACAAGGATGTGATGACACTTATTATCAATTTGTCATCAAGAGTAGTGATTTCCAGTCAAGTTTTACAAGGAAAAACAAATTAAAAAGTATTTATCCTTAAGTAATGGAAAAGCCATTGTTTATATCTCTGTATTTGGCTATGCAAAACCCCAAATATTTATAAAATACATATATAAAATATATATAACAATAATAAACTCCTGGATGTTTCAAGCTGTGAATGACAGAAGAGTGCAAAAACCTCCTTGATACTCAGGGGGTTTGCCACTTTTAGCAGTTCAGTTACTAGAGACAGTGCATGCAGCAAAGGAGGAGAGGAAATGCATGGTATTTATATAACACATATATATCATTATAACCTTTAAAGGGATGCTAT
This sequence comes from Myiotriccus ornatus, assembly GCA_036023395.1. Taxonomy (NCBI): domain Eukaryota; kingdom Metazoa; phylum Chordata; class Aves; order Passeriformes; family Tyrannidae; genus Myiotriccus; species Myiotriccus ornatus. Next base: position 102,269,096 of record JAYRBT010000114.1, read on the forward strand.
TAAAAAAAAATAAAATTCTCTACTTGTTTTCTTGTGCTGGAGATAACATGTAGTTTAGTAACACTGAAACATAAATCTCCCTCAGCAGCAGATGCTTGTTTTTGCTTTCCAATCAACCCTATATAAATAACAAACCTTTTTTTTTTTTTTTTAACAAAACATTATGGAGACATTATTTTCTTTTAAATGCTTATTTAGCCAATGGACAGAAGATTTATTCTGTTTCACCAAGAGACTTTGATGCTTATATTATTCTTCCTAGAAGACAGATATTTCACTGATGATATAATACTATCTCTCAGAATGGAATCACTGCTATTCTATCCATGAAATTACTGTAAGAGTGGATATTTATTCATTATAACTAGAAATAGGCTGGAAGATTTTGCTGACAGTTCCCCACAATGAAGGTAGTTTATTCATATGTAGATATCTTAAGAGACAATAATATATAAATGATGTACTAATGAATTACTGACATTTTTTCCACATAATTTTAAAATATGCAACATATAACATAAGGAGGCAAAGGTTTTATAGTAATTTATTTTTATTTGAGTGGCAAATATTATCCTGATGCTCTAGCTCATGTTCAGTTTCCCTCATGCTTTCCACAGACATTCATTTTTTTGCCTTCATGTAAGGCTATTTTATGAGGTGATCAGTATTTCAACCTAGAAAGAGGAGAACTAAAATAGACACTGGTTGCAAAGGGTACTGAGGAGATTCTGTATAATGTATGCATCATCCAGCAAATTTTGCTCTAGGATATACTTGTACTACACCATTTGTTTAAAGGGCAATTTCCATTCAAGTGTTTCATATTTTAACTTTTTCCAAAAACTTGTTTAAATATGAGCATTTTATGAAATAATGCCTGGAGGTTCCTGTCAGTCTTTATTGTGTCACCTTTTAAGCCTGAAATAACTTTCTGAGCTAAAAATTACTGTTCTTTTTCATAAGCCTCACCTTCTTTTTTTTTTTTTTAAAACAGTCAGACTGAGAAAAAATAGCTGTTTGCACAGTTCATGATTTTTCAGTTCCCTCAAAATTTTATCATGCAAAATCATAAATAATATTCAAATCCATGTCTCCCTTATTTATTCACTTATTTATTCCTATTTATTAATTTTTCTACATTGACAAGTGATTTAATTATGAAGTTTTAAAATAATTTCTGACCTCTACCTAGAACATAACTTATCAATGATTGCATAAGTTCTTAACATACTTTCAAATACTCTGTTTTCTACCTGGAATATTCTGTGGTGAGTTTTGTAAAGTGATTCCTTTACTCTCATGTGTTAGGTGTTTTGTGATAACAATATTTACTTTTAGTCTTACTACTCTAATTGATTTTCATTGTGGTTTTTACATGGTTTGCAACAATTTCGAATTTTAAAAAGATAATTAACATGGCACAGTTTTACCCTGGGATTTACTGGTAACCCTACTGATGTTATGTAAAAGTCTAATTACTTGATCATGAAGCAGAAACTAGAAGTTCAAAAAAGTGTTCAGGGCTAGCCTGGATGGAGATTTGAGCAGTCTGTTCTAGTGGAAGGTGATTCTGCCCATCTCAGGGAGTTGGAACTAGATGATCCTCAAGGTCCCTTCCAACACAAACAATTTTGTCATTCAATAACATGGAATCTATCTAACAAACAATTGTTTACAGTTCTTCTGGACAGAAGGGTCTACCTGCAGTATTAATAGCAAAGTTGAACTTGTGCTAAAGTCACATTCTTTGCTTTCAGAAAAGATTTGTCTCTGAATGTCTTTTCTAATTAGGTAGAAAGTATGTATTTATAAGACATATATCTCCTCCTAAGTTTCTTTCCCACAGACAGCTTTTTGTTATCGTCTTGTCTGCACTGTTTCCTCTTAAAATGCTCTAAGGGTTCCTCAGCTCTGCTGTCACAGAGATTATTGTCTTTAGAGATGCATTAAGCATGCAGTAGTCAATCAACAGTGTAATCCGCATTTTTACATGATTGGGTGGCAGTGTTTGGGAGCACATCTTTTAGACAGAGATCAGTGATAAATCTCACATTTTCAATCTTGATATTTAGCCTGCCAAGTTGACTCTGCTTCTTCTGTACTCAAGGGTACATTTTTAAACTTGATTCCAGTTTTGAGGAAATCTTGTTAGTCACTTTGGGCTCCTCTGTAAGTATTGTCATAGAGGATTTTGGATTTCAGGATTTTACTTGATTTGTTATGATAAGCAGAAAAAATGAACAGTAATTTGCATTCTAATTGCTATTTAAAAGAAATCCTGCTTTATTCATTGCAGCACAACAAATCGGATCAGATTGTGAATATATCCTTGTCTGTAACTTGAGCAAGATTACTCAGTGTTCTCATGTGTTAGTGTCAGGGATGACTGCAGTGTGTCCTACAGTTATGTGTATTAAGAATCTCTTCCTCACATACCTTAGTGATAATGGATGGTATAGATGGCTTAATACAGTAATTAAAATCCCCTATATTATACTACTAAACATATTTGAAATAAAATAAAGGTTTTCCAACAAGAAAGGTCAAACATTTAGATTTTGTAGAAAGATATACAAGATATACAATAAAAAATGCCACATTCTGCATCTGGAAAGGAGTAACGCGACGTATAAACTGGGAGTGGCTGGAGAGCTGCCCTGCAGAAAGGGATCTGAATGTGCTGGTCAACAGCAGGCTCAGTATGAGTGAGAAGTGTGTCCCTGGCAGCCAAAAAGGCAAACCACATCCCAGTATGTAACAAACTTAGTGCCATACTCTAGTAACTGTGGTGGTAGTGGATCAAGGGTTGGACTTGATCTCAGAGGTCCTTTCCAACCCATATGATTCTATGATTCCATGATTCTATGAAAACACAGCAACACCAGCTGACTGAAAAATATGATTATCCTGCTATATTCACTGCAGCCTCACTTTGAATTCTGTGTGCAGCTCTAGGCCTCACAATTTAAGAAGAATGTTAAGGAGCTCAGATGTGTACAGAGGAGGGCAACAGAGCTGGTGAAAGGGTTATAGAGGATTTACTGTGAGGAGTGGCTGAGGACTCTTGCAGTGTCTAGTCTAGATTGAAGGAGGCTGAGGGATGATCACCTTGCTCTGTACAGTTTCCTGAGAAGTGGAATTGGAGAGAGAGGTGCTGAATATTTCTCCCTGTTATCCAGTGATAGGACACTCAGGAATGGTTCAAAGTTGCACCAGGGCAGGTTTAGACTGTACAGTAGGAAGCATTTCTCTACAAAGAGAGTGGTCAAACACTGGAACAGGCCTCTTCAAGAGGTGGTTTGTGCCCCAAGCCTGTCCGTTTAACAGGCAATTGGATGCCCTTCATAACATGTTCTAACTTTTTGTCGGCCCCAAAGTGGTCAGGCAACTGGACTAGATGATCATTGTGGATACATTTCAACCAAAATATTCTGCTCTGTGCTATTCTGTTCTAGTTATAGTGGGTCTTTTTTCTTTAGGGCACCCAATGGCTTGGTCAGGGAGAAATCCAGGCTTGAAGTTTATGTTGGGTGAACTAAGGCTAGGTACGAAAGAACCAGAAAACACATATATGTAACCAAAGGTTACATATATATCTTCCTTCAGTTGAGGAAGAGTTGAAAAAAAAAATCTAAAAATAAACATAAACCTAGAAAAGTAAATATGTGTCTCAAGTAAGTCCAATCCACGCTTACACTGACTCTCGTGATATCTGTCATCATTTGCTTTACATGCAAATATCTCTACATTGTTCTCAGTTATGGCTGATTTAAGACCAATTAAAAATTTTTGCAGTGTATCTTTTTTATCAGATTTTACACATCTGTTCTCATCTAAAATAATGTAAATATGAAACCTCACACAGACAATGGCGGAAAATGTGAATGATTTTTGTGCTGCTGACCTTGTTGCTTCCATTATACATTCAAGAGTACCAGAATTATGACTACTGTAAGTGTAAATGTCACAATTGCTGCAGGAATTTTACGTGAGTTAATCTTATCTTAATATTCATAATGTTCCCTGAAGCCATGTGGTTGTTCAGACAGGAGAAAGATACCAGAGCTGTGTAAATTATAGCAAAGCAGAGAAACAAAGCAGAGTAATGGGTCTCTTTCAAGCTTGGCAGGTGAAACTAGTGATTAGGGAATCATTTTGCAATGCCTTTATCAATATTTTTAAGCAGTAACTGATCTTAGTGGCATTGATTTTCAGGTGTGGGGTTTTTGGTATCTTAAGTCAGGTATCCCATTTCCAGCTATGACCTGTTTCTTATGGTTTGAAAGAAGGTAAACTACTACAGTTTTGACAGTTTTGGTACCTCTTACCTTTCTGAACAGTACTTGCATTGCCAAGAAGACTGAGCAGGAGCAGCTGAGCCAGAGTCACCAGCAATTAAAGCAGGTTATTTTAAAACAGTGCAAACTCTTAAATGAAAAGGAACACTTTGATTTGAAGGCTTTGCTGGTTTCCTTAAGCACAGGCAATTCAATGACAGCAGAATAATATCTAGAAGACAAATATTTAATTAAATAAATATGTTAAGGTTTAGTTAAAGAAAAAGGAGATTAGATTTTATAGATAGATCTAGCAGCACATAAGCATTAAGAGTTTAAGTTTAATATTGCACAGACCAAAGGAAATCTCTAGGCTTTCAATCCTGCAAACACTGTTACATGCCCTGATAGGTATACTTACTTTCTCAAAGAAATTCTTGATATTCCTAACTTCAACCAGCCAATAATTTCTTTCATTTTTCCTTTTTGATACTAGGATACCAAGAAGATCCCTGAAGAGGCCAAAGTCTGCCCTCCTGAGGCAGCGTAACAATACTGCTGTGTGCAATCTTCACTGCCCTAAGGATCTCAATCTCCACCACTTCGTGGTCACTGCAGCCCAAGCTGCTCCCAAGTTTCACATGCCCCAATATCCCCTCCTTGCTGGTGAGAATGAGGTCCTGCATAGTACCTCTTATTGTCTCCTCTCTCACTCAGAGAAACAAGTTGTCATCAATGCATTCCAGGATCCTCTTGGATTGCCTGTGCCCTGTTATGTTGTCCCTCCAAGAGATATCAGAGTGGATGAAGTCCCCTATGAAGACCAGGGTTTGTGAATGTGTGGCTGCTCCACCTACAGAGGCCCTTATTCTCTCAGTCTTTCTGGCTGGGCATCCTGTAACAGACCCCACTATAATATCATGTGACCGTGCTCACCCTTTAATTCTGATCCATAAGCTTTCTGCTGGGTCCTCATTCATTCCCAGGAGGAGCTCCGTGCACTCCAGCTGGCCACTGACATAGAGGGCAACACTGTCCCCTTGTCTCTCCTGGCTGTCCTTTCTGAAGAGCCTGTGATCTTCCAGTCACAGCAGCCATCTCACCACATCTCTGTGAGGCCAATAAGATCATAACCTTGCAGGTGAGCACACATATCTAGCTCCTCCTGTTTATTCCCCATGCTGTGCGCATTTGCACAGAGGCATTTAAGTTTGGGCCCCAGTGAAGCTGACTTACTGTCTGGAGTGGCCGGAATTCCTTTGTGATGCTCTTCACGTGCTCTCCTACTCACCTGCCATCCCTCTCCAGGCCCTGGGCACCTCTTGCTAGCACTGGCATCAAACTGATATGAGTGGGATGGATTGAATTTCCCCTCCCCTGGCAACCTTAGTTTAAAGCCCTCATCACCAGCTTGGCAAGCTTATGACTGAAGATGTCTTAGATAATAGCAGAAGATAACAAGAGGAAGATAATAGTGATGTGAATAAAGAAGGTAAGGCTCTCATAAATAAGCAGAGAGTTTATATCCCCAGACTGTTAATATGACTTTACATATAGTTTATGGTATCTTAGGTCTGAAGAGCTGGCTGTAGGGCTTTTCAACCTTAAGTTGTAATTTTTATGGCAGGTGTGATTTTATCACAACATGTTATTTTAACATGGCCCACTGGATTCATGGAATTGACTTGCTTTGAAGGCTAGGCATATCACAATATTTTACAGCATAAGACTTAGAAAATTACAGCACTCATTTAAACTCTATTTTTTTCATATAACAGACGAGCATTAGTAGGCTCTATATTCATTCTTTTTCTCAGCTGCTCAATTTCCTAAGGGCCTTGAGGTATTTTCTATAGTAACTCTCAAAGCTCTTTCTTTTCAGTATTCAGCAAACCAGTTACTCCTCTTGATTCTTAATTTTTTGCTACAGTACATGATTTCTTATACTCATTTGTTTGTATTTAATTGTTGATTTCTGCAAGTGCTGCACAGTGTCTCACCTCCCCCAGAGCTGTTAATTACAGTTGCCTCTTCATACAATTTCTAAATTAATTGCAGCATACTTGCTAATTATCTCTATGTCAATGGTTACATGTTTAGTTTCAGCAACTGCTATGTCTTTCTCAAATACCTAACAATAATTCAAAATACATGCATCAAAGTGTGTGTTTTCTCAAGCGTGGCATTATTATTAACTCAGTTCTTCCATGCTGATTTAACTCTACCTCAAGGACAGCATATTAACCTAGGGGAACTGTTTTGGCTCTCAACTATTCATCCATGGGAATATTCATGATCATTAAATAGGGCACTTTTCCCCTAGTACTATTTCTTAACACTTTTTCATTGCCTCAACATTGTTTAGTAACAATTACTTTTTGTTTTGCAATTTATTCTGTGCATTCATTTTTGTGATAACGTTAACAACCCTGCAAAAAACTATAAAAGTCTGTCACTCCCGTATAGAGACCAGAAGGAGTAAACATCTGTTCTTGCAATCTCCACAAGTGCTGAATTTTCCTGGATCATTGTTTTCAGTATTTATTTGCTACTGCACTTTGCTTTAAACTCAGATCTCTCACCAAGCTTTTATGGTGGGCCACATTTTGTCTCTGGCATTCTGCTTTATTCAAACGCCTGTATTTTCTTTCAAAAGATGCTCTGAGTGACACTAAATGCCTACCGCCTCTTTCTCCTCAATAGCTCTGTGAATAGCTTACATCTTTTAAGCCTGTCATCCTGATTACCAAGTTTTTGCCACATAACATCTGAGAAAAAGCTGATCAATAGAATAATGGTTGCTGCACTGCAGTTGGTAAGGAGGATTTGCAGCTTGGCCTCCATAAGGTTGTCATCATCAATAGCAAGGGAATGGTTGCACAGCTGATTTGCAGCAGTTCTCAACATGTGTTAATTAAATCTGTAATATGGCTGCTAGGCAGTCAGATTTTCAGCCCTCCTGGACAGTGCTCATGCAGCAGTCCAAAATATAGTAATTAGACTGGGGTGCAATGACTAACACACATATACAAATTTAACATGATTCCACTTTTTTTTTTGGTTAAGTAAGCCATCTGAATGTAAAACTACTGTTCAAAAATCCTCCCTCTTTGTATTTGTATTTGGCATTTGGAAATCATGTTTCAAGGGGCAGAACCCAAAAATCTATTCCTATATCACTCATCCTCTGAAACAAATTCAGTGGAGTTACAATTTTCAGAATAGACCTTCAACATCAGTAACTTAAAAAGAAAAAAAGAATGCAACAAAATTGTTTCACACAGTTTTATTGGAAAAAAAAAAAACACAATTAAACACCCTGATTCAGAAATGGCTATAAACATAGTTTGAAATAGAATCAGAAGAGAAGATTTCTATAATTGCATTTTTAAAAAAAAAAGCGCCTTTAACCCCTTTGGCTACATTTAAACTGTTATTTATGAATGTACTTTGTTATCACTTCTCTCTGAGAGGGAATTTTTTACTTTTTCAAATACTGATCTTTGGCTAAGTCTATGCCGAGATCTGTGTTTTATGATTAATCACCAAACTATAAACATGAATCACAAGGAACAGAAAGCTTCAGAATTTGGTAAGTAGAAGCACTAAGAAACAGTGGTTGAATGGGGTGTTTGAGACAAAGTTCAGGTTATCAGTAGATCTTTATCTGAAAAGCCTTTGCAATGCTCTAGTAAGTTCCTGACCTGTATTTGAGTGGAGGAAGATCCAGCCCCAGGAATCAGCTCACAAATGGCTGAGTCATGCATTTATTATCCTGTGGTTGGATAGATGCAAAAGAGAAAAGTGGTGACATTTGGGACATTTGATTTTCCCAGGGGCAATAGCAAAATTGTGGCACAATATCTTGAAGTTTTGTAGCACTGCTCAATCTTTTGAACACATCTTTGGTGACAACTGGCCAGCTGTGTCTGCTATCCCTATTTCTTTCCTTAGTCTGCTTATCTTTGAATGAATGGAGTTACTAGGGACTCACTCTAAGTAACATCAGTCCACTGGGAAGTGTAAATGAAATGTAGTAAAATGTAGTGATAGGATTCCCTTCTCTCTCTCTTTTTTAAGACTTCACCACCTGGGAAAGCCCCTTAAGCAACTTAAACACACCTTTTGGAAACCCATACACTGCTTCTGTCTCCTTTTGGTACTTTGCTAAGGCAGGTACCAAAGCAGTCTATCTCAGCATCTTCCACTGTCCATCACAACACCAGAGAGATTTTGAAGACAGTTTTATCCGTGTTCTATGAAAGGACAGAGAGGAAGGGCGAGGTAGAGTACCCAAGAATGGTCTCAGACTGAGAGAGGCTCTGTGTTCTGCAGTGCAATAATGCCAACTATAAAATTACCATTATCCACTTTAGATCCTGATAGCATCAACACTTGATACTGAAGGTGTGGGTTGCTGCCACAGTTTGCTAACGCCAAGTGGCACATTTAATCATGCTGCTACTGCTGTTAAGTGCTATTGCCCATTACCAGTCTGTGATCACTGTGAGCCTAGGACTACAGGAGAGTAACGACTTTAGTGGCACATCACATGTAGAGGTTAAGACTTCCATTAGAGGAAACTCTGGGAGGAAAACAGGAGAAAGAATTCCTTCAAGTGCAGATGCTGTTTGGCTGAAGCAAGACTAGTAAGCTGAGATGGTTCAACACGTAAGGTTTGAAGCAGCTGGTCAAGGATTAAGATGACCAGGAGGAAAAAGAGGTGTCTCCCTCCCCACTTCTTATAGAGTCTAGGCCTAAAAAATACAGCTATCACATCTTACGTGCCCAAGTGAAACTTTTCATGCTGTCACTGGAGATCCCCAGATTCCTATTCATTGCATTCATAAAGCATTTCTGTTGCCTCTGTACAAGAAAGCTAGTGAGGAATCAGATACTTCGTATACTGCACTGTATAAATATGTTCTCGAATCAGACTTCCTGATCTACTGAATAATTAAACTAATGCTGGCAATAATTTATGAGGGAGAAATGATTCTAAATTTCTTTACAAAAAGTATTTGTTAGTCAACTGGAATAATGAAAAACTGTTAAACACTGTAAAGGGGCTATGTTTGTGTATAATCTATTTGTCATTAATAATTAGATTTGGTCTAGTTGTTTAGCTATATGTGCTAAACTATTCAACATTATGCATATTATTATAACGTGCTAATATACATTGTTATAATGTGCTTATATCTGTTTCTAAAGAAGAGGATCCTCATTTTTGAACCAGCCATATGAACCAAGAGGCAATTAAGCTAGGTATTTCATGGTACTTTAACTTGTACTATAATTGGGATACTATTTATAGGATATTACTAACTCCACAATTGCTAGATTTTATGTCTTACATTCTACCTTATAACAATTACACTTTTACAGAGTAATTACATTAATTGATTTATTTGTGCACCACTAAAACAGACTTTCTTATACTTTGGGTTTACATAATGTGCAAAGTCTAACTCAGTCTTTTAACTGTTTTAAAATATGCTGTTGATTAGGGTAATAGAGATCTAACCCTTATTCTTCACCACAACAGAAGGATAGAGATACAGATAATCTATAGATTATAGAGATTTTCCTGTCTCCTCACTAGTCTAATGCATGGGAAGCCCTAGCCTTGGGATTCTAAGCTGAAGGCTCACACTGTGACTGAAATAATTTGAAAGTAAAAGACTACTTTTTTTTCCTACTAAGGTACAATGACTCTAGTGATGCATATACCTTTGAAATAGTTTTCCAAAAAACTGTTAAAAAGTTAACCAAGAATTCATAGCCCAAATTAAGAGTTATTTGCCTTTGTTTTCTCCCCAGATGTTTTGTTTCACTGATTTCCTTCCTCTGCATTGTACTAGCACAAGTATTTGTTGCTCTGTGAAAGATTGCTGAAAAACAACTCAGAAGAATTAAATTAGTTATTTCTTGGGGTTAGTTTGCTATTAGTTCTTTGGCACATCTAGAAAAAAATACTTGTCCATGGATAACACAGGCATTGTACGAGGAACACGGGGAAACAGGTGAATGGGGCAGGATAGGAGTAGTGGCCATTGCTTAAACCATCCCTCACTTTTGAAGAAATGCCTCTGTAGTTTTGACTACTCTGAGGAAGTCACATATCTCTGGCTTCTCATATTTCTGTAATTTAGTTTCATATGTAAGTCTTCCCTTCTACGTTTTGAGCTTTGGTTTAGGATGTCAGGCACATAATGAAGTACCATTGCACCACACTGCGTCCTCACTTCCATCCACACCACCCAGCTCCATGCACACAGAGGTAATTGTGTGCCAGGGCACAGCCTTTCAACCCTGAGGATGTTCTGAATGGGTGTGGTGAAGTCTATGAGTCCATTTGATGACGGGATTTGTACCACAAACCTTTCTGCATTCCTTCATACTAATGAAATCCAATTTAAGGAATAATTTTCTGTTTCTGAAAAGAGTAAATTTAAGAAATTGGAAAATTTAAGGAAAGAAATGTCTATGAACTTTTTCACCTCTTGATAATCACTTTGATATTCCCTTAGGAAAGCAGTAACCAAAAGTTATTTCTGTTTGTGAGTTTTCTGACGGTCTGTGTGAAGTGAGTTACTGTCCTGTCCTGTTCCCAGTGAGTAGCCTTAATCACTAGTGCTTTCTGCTTTTATACTTTTTGGTGAGAATGTGAAAAACTAAATAAAAATTTAGGATATAGTGAAGGTGCGTTAGGGCTGAAATCTCACGATGAAGTCTCATACCTCTTTTGAACGTATTATTTTTTAGAATAAACTGCAAAGGCAGTGACTTTGCTGTTGACTCTCAGGTCATGAAAACATATCTTTCGCCCATTTCTCCAACGCAGAATGGTTTATCTCTTCAATACCGGTCTGAGGGAACATTTCAAGGGCTGAGAGTCTAACTGAGATTCCAAGCTCACTCAAGCTTCTACCTTTGTGGACAGGAGTATAATTTTCTTTCCTTCCTTCCCATACTTCAATTGCTACAGAAACTTATACTTACTCTTCCTTCTACTAATTCAGTTTTCAGTCCATTCTGAACACTGCTTTTGCTTTCAGAGTGAAACCACTTCTTGAATCCTCTTAATGCTCACTGTCCTTTCAGCTTCTCAGTTTCCATATTTATTTTCAACTTTGCCTTTTTAACAGCTGTCTACATACTACCTATGCTATCTACTATCTACACACTTTCTCTGTGTCCTTCAAAATGCTATATAGCTTAATCATCTTAATTCTTAATAATAACAATAAATATGAATTTTCTATTCTTTTTTCAAGTAAGATAATTCATCAGCCTTTTCTCACTCTTTGGTACAATTTTCAGATATTTGATCTGCTTTTTTAAAAAAATGTATGCAGATTTATTTACAATACTACAGGTTAGGTCTCATTAGTTCTGTGTATACATTGTCAACATCTAATGATCAGAATGATCTCTTCAGATACGTGCTTTCCTCCTCTATCTTTGCTGCAGTCCTTTCAGGTATTCTGTTTATTTATTTTTGTTATTGCTCCCAGATTTGGATCTGATGGCTGGTTTATGGTTTTTACTGGCTGTAGCTGAGTATATTCTGTTCTGTAACATATGGCACCTTAGGGCAGTGTGTTTGCACGGAGCTTGGGAAACAGGGCTGGGTTCGTGGTGTGTTCATTTGCTGAAGCGTATATTTGTCCTTGCTTCTAAACTGAGTGGCTGTGAAAGTCTTGTTTAAGGCTCTTATGTACAATGATTTCCTGTATTGTTTAGTTATTTAGCATCTGTTGATGTCTCTTTGCTGATATCCTTTGACTTCTGCTAAAGTAAGACAGTAGTGGATAATCCTCATACAGTATCTGTTCTTTCATTTCACATTTCTGTTATGAAAAAGATTTTTAAAACCTAGATGTCTTTGTGGTATGTGGTCCCTCCCATTTTATTAAAGAAATAGGTATAAAAAAGCATACTTTAGAGTTTTTCTTAGAGTGACAGTAAAACTATGCTTATGTCTTAGACTTTCTCAATTCACTCTTCTCGTCTTTCTGTTTTAAACAGGTTCCTAGGACTTTGTCTTTTCTATCATGAAGTATTCAGTAGAATATTGTGATTTTTGTCATATTTGATTTCCTTCAGTTTATATGTTAATGAAAACAGTTTGCTACTTGATACCCTTTAACTCTATTGCAATATTTAGTGTAGACGATTTCCTTTTTCATGTGGAGTACATCTCTCATCTACATTTCAGGAACATCCAGTTTGCTTTAGCGATTCTTTGCTTCTGCATCTATGCTTACAAATTTTGAATAGTCTTTATCCATTTTTTCTCTTATGTGTGGAAGAAATTGTAACTAATTTTGTAAAAATACATATCACTCATGTATTTCATTGTCTATTGCATTATAACTAGTTGATCAAATGCTATTTTATTTTTCCCTTTTTCTTCTATTTTTCAAATTTTCTTTTATTATGTATAACAAAATATATATTTTGTTATACAACCATGGGTTCCTTTTGGTTCTTTAGCCCTACAGCTAATTCCCAGTATGCCAGACTATGCAACTTAGAGATATATATATATATACATTTATGAATAATCATACGGGACCCTTTATTTGTGCTTTCTCTAGGGCTTCTTATCTTACTGTTTTACCTTCTCTGAACTATATTCTTTTTCCTCCTAAGCAGTCTTTCCTACAGGATGATATATCCCTCAACAATTGTCTCTATTGATTTTCATTTCCCCATTATATTTCAGTTAAACCCTTTTGCTCTCCACTTCTATTCACGAGTTCAGTTTTTAACAATTACTTAGCACTGTCATGATCACTTTATCAAACTGGACGGAATGCTTTTGTCTGGAAGTGCAAACTTGGGTCTCAGCTGCAGGCTTAAATATCCATCAGCTGGAAAATTTGTACAAGTAGCAAAACTCCACTAGGTGATCCTCAGGGAATTCTCTTTGACTTGTTTCAAAATTAAGTTTACATCATTGACTGAATTTGGAAAACTAATTTTTTGGCTCTCAGATATCTTCAGATCATAAACACAACTATGCAGGGACCCAAAACACCTGTGCCACTTTCTACCCCCTCACAGTAACACTGCTTCTGTTCCTCACAGAGAACAGAAAATTGTTCTGGGAAACTGGCAAGAGCTGTTGAAATAATTCCTCTTGGAAATCTTAACAGGTGAACAAAACGTTACATCTCCTTGCAACTTCCCATCCTTACCTCTGTGAACAGATTTGCAAAATCTTCTTGGCTTCTGTATCTGAGGAAAGAAATCTATCTTATGATGTGTATTTCTGACATTTGACAAGTTCTCTTTCCTAATGTATTTCCTAAGTACATCCTGAAGATATTTCCCATTGTACCCAAACATTTTTTTGCATTAGATCCTCATTTTGAGTAGTTTGAGTGATGTGTGAGTTTTCTTCCCTAAAAAGGACATATACACTTTTAGAAATAACCTGCTTCAACACTGGTATTTCTCTGAGGAGGTCAGTGAAACATTTGTTAAAAACCCTTAGTTTTTATAGAATGAATTGATTCACTGATGTTACCAAAAGACAAAGTCACTGCTATGTAACAAGGCTCAAAAAATTTAATTTTAGTGATTCGATAGGAGTTAACAGTCACCCTTTCTTCACAGTTTATATCTTTGTACTGAAAATAGATGTTATGCTGTTCACCAGCAAAGAAGATGAAATGGCTTTCCTTAAAGCCAAAACTGATATATTATCACATATCTGTTAGCTTTTCTACCAGCCTCATTTTCCTCTGCAGCAACAGGATGGGAGTACTTTCTGAGAGAGAGCAATCATCCTCAATAACGGTTCACAGTTCTGCAGGCTCAATGTCCATTTTTTTGAGCAAAATGGTTGAATTTCTTTTCACTAATGACTGAGTCACTCTTAGTACTTTGCAGGTAAAACTGTTATTTGACTCACGTAACTAAGAATAGCCAACAGAATTAACCTTTAGGAGTTGTTCCAGCGCTCTTACTCATTCAGGTGGTCATGCTGACATCAAAGGGGCTACAGCAGCCTATGCATTATTCAGCAAAGTCTGTAAGACTAAGCCTTTAAACTTTTGCTGCAATACACTCAAGAGGTTTTTAAAAGATATTTTAATTATAAGGTCGAACAGAAGTGTCTGTGTTAGACATTTGATTCCAAAATACCTTTATAAGGTACACAAGAATTAAGCATAGTGACTGTTACCTCTCTCTTTTACAGGCAGAAAAATAAGGTGACTTGCCCAGAGTAGGATAGGTGACCAACTCCGAAGGTGTAATTAAAACAAAGGAATTGATACTTCACATTTCTTCATCCTATGCCAAAACATATATTTCTCTTTATAATTTTTTTGGTCTTAGCTTTTAACGTATATGCATCATGTGATGACTCATTTAAGCTTTTTGCAATTAAGTCAGTTAGAAATACCATTTACTAATACCTTTATCTCTTTCTTTTCTTTTCTTTTCTTTTCTCTTTTTTCTTTTCTTTTCTTTTCTTTTCTTTTCTTTTCTTTTCTTTTCTTTTCTTTTCTTTTCTTTTCTTTTCTTT
>JAYRBT010000114.1:102284018-102301302 GCA_036023395.1 Myiotriccus ornatus
GCTGTGCCTTTCCTTGCCTTGCCTTGCCTTGCCTTGCCTTGCCTTGCCTTCCCTTGCCTTGCCTTCCCCTTCCCCTTCCCCTTTCCCTCCCCTTCTCTCTTTTTAGTCATAGGTTTTCATTTTGCAAGGAAATTAGTTTCTATTGTGGCTATAAGTTAGTCTTTTAAACAGTGAATTCCTTAGAATTTTTTTTTTTTTGTGATGAACTTTCCTGGAATTGTGCAGAGGAAAATATGTACTCCAGTCTGGACTGTTCTTTGGATAATTTGATATAAAAAAGATTTTTGAACCACTGTATTTGGAATAATATTTCTCATTCTTTTTCTGTATAAAACATTTTTTCTTTGAATTTGAACTGTATGTACTGAATGAATATTGATGATTGTTAATTATTAGAATAATATTATTTTATTGTTCTTGTAATCTTTTATTGACAGCAGTTTATCAATATCTTTAAGGCTTTCTGAATTTTATTTTATTCCTCTAATAAGTATGAGTTATAGTATAACTAAGTATTTAAGCACTTAAATTGTTGAGTATTAGTTGGTTGGTCTGGGAGATATAGACAGAGGTGTAAAAACTGCCTCGTAACACAGCCTTTGATAAAATACCCGTGTGTTTGAAGTGTAATACTCACGTGTGTACAACAGCATCTGACATTTACACTGATCCACTGAGAGTTTTGCTTTCATCAACTTTGGCTGGGGCAAAAGAAGAATCTCTGCCAAGTAGAGCCATGGCACCATCCTCTGTGATCAAAGCAGCTGTGCTCAGTTTTCAGCCAACAGCGGATAAATTTTAGTGAATTTCAGTTCTTTCCAGCTTCTAATTTACTGAATAAATTCACACTGCGAAAGCATCTCTAATGATGTTGGCAACCAAAGACTTTATGGAGTCACACCGATTCGTCTCTCTAACGTGAGAGAATAAATATTTTCTAACATTTTCTTCCCCCTGTACCTGTGACCTAGCAGCAGGTCAGAATGTGTTCCTTCTTTCTGAATGTACTTTATACAATTTGATGTAATTTAAAGAATTATTATTGTATTCTGTAAATAACATGTATAAAGGACAAGCACAAGAATGTTCTGTTTTCCACCTCTTTTCTAGTGCCTTTGGGTTAAGTCCAGATCTGCAGTGAGAGCCTAGCACAGTATATAAATATGCACTTATGCTTATACCAGCAAGTGGCTCTTTTCACAATACATCACAATGTCATTTTGCACTCTTTGTAGTGATGTTTGGTACCAAATTGATCAAGTGTCAGTTCCCCAGTTGGAAGCTTTAAGATGGCACATCTTCTGCACTTAAGAATGCTGTTTGCTCAAATCCATCCCTATCTTATGGAGCATTCAGGAGAGCTAACAAAATGACAGCTCTTTTCAGCTGAAATGGACTCACAAAGTAGTGCAAATTGAATGTTTGCTTCTAGCAGATAGCCTTTCATTGCTTTGTGTTCTCTGGTTTTATATGCATGAGAATCCAAAGGCAGACAATTTCTACTATGTCTCATCCACCTCTGCATTCTAGGCTCGCATGGGTTTGATTTGCCAGATTAAATTCTGAGTTTGAAAAAAAAAAAAGTATTTTATCTTTGACCCATTCTGAGTTTAGCTTGATCTGTTCAAAGATCTGTTTATTAAATGATGAGTTATCTCTAAAATGACATCGTTCATAGTTCATTCTGAGGCAGTGTTCTTATAGTATGTGTGCTTTTTTCCCCCATTAAATAAATGTGTGATTACACCAAAAATACACAAAAAAAGGAAATTCTATTTCATCTTACAAATACTTATAAAGACAGCAGATTGCTATGATATACATCATAGCAAAAGTTAGTGAGCTTTTTGAATCAGATTTTTGAACCAGATGTTAATAAGGTTTTTAAATAAGTGAAGATAATTCAGAACAAATACTTGTATATTTTTCCTGCTTCACTAATACATTTGAACTGCACTAAATACAGTATGAGCTACGTATTAGTAAGAAAAATCGTAAGGAGTATTACTATTGATAATCAAATAATTTATTATTAATAAGCAAATTAGATGAGGGGATAAAAAGAGCTTTTAAAAATGAATGAGGAATTATTGAAATGTGTTTAAAGAGGAAATAAATTTTTCAAATAAACAGTTTTTCATCTGTTAAATAACTATTAATTCTTCAAATTAGTTAACTGATGCTCATATCTGTTATTGTCTGAAACTACAGCACATTTCATTGTATTTCCTAATAGTGCAATCTATCCACTGAGTTTTTATTCTGTTATGTCATGGATAACCCAGCCAATATGAATACAGATAATTTAATTTAAATTTGCTTGATAAGAACAATGTTATCAGGTTTTTGTGTTTATTGAGAAAATATGGAAATAGATTATACTAAGAAAAATTTGTAATGATCACTCAATTTACTAACAGTTAATTTCCATGTTCATATTAGAGTGATTGTCTACATAAGTGTTTCATTTGCACAAAGGTTTCAGATTAGTTATGTCTATTGATGCTGTGGAGTGGAATAATCATCAGCAAGGATTGGACTCATCTTGCGTAATAAGAGCTTCCTGAAAGGTGTATCCATGAAATCTAACCCGTTTATCGTAGATTCCCTTTTCTAGTCAATGAATAGAATCAGGCACTTTAATGGAAAGCTGTGTGTGACCCATTTTCAGCATCAGATGAGATTCATTTCACATCCCAAGTTCGACTGTCAACATTTACTGAAGATGCATTGTTTATAGAGCAAACTGATAAAGACATAATCATCTGCTGTGTGAATATCCACACTTGATGGGAAGAATTCCACCAAAGAAATAAGCAACTTTGTCACTGTCCATCTTAGTCAGGGGAGGCAGTCCTTTTTCTGAAGAGTGCACAGTTGTTCTCTTTTGGAGAAATGTGTGCAGCCTAGTGACCCTGACAGGTCAACCAGCTGTGAAAAAATCAGTGTCACCCAGTAAGTGATGGTGAAATTTTGTGACACTTTAAAAATTATTTTCTGGTCACAGTGCTCTGTGTTGTTGCCAATTCATCACAGATATTAGCTGTTATGTACTGAAATCACAAACCTGAAAGGAACATAGTCTTCATCCTCCACACCTGCACTATATTCTTCCAAATAGGCAAAGAAAGGGTATGTCTTCTACTTATGTCACATTCACTATTTATTCAACTGAGTCATCAGAGGAAAAAAAAAAGTTCAAAGTCTTATGAAAATACAATTAGAAGCTCTCTCCATGATCATAATAATCATGGGAAACTATCTAAAAGAGAGATAAATCTTCATAAAAACATTCTTCTCTCTTTCCAGTGATTAAAGAGAGAATATGAACTGCATGTTTAACTTTTATGGTGTGAAAAGTATTCCAGCCAAAAAGTATTGTTCTGTGATTTATCAGATATGAGTTGCAAGCTGCACCAGAACTGTCCATCCTGAAACTCAGGAAAAAAGGTAAACCTATGAAAAAAAATCTCTTAGCTAAAGGGTTTAACAGTAGAATTCCAGTATAAAAAAAGGCGTCATGAAAACAGAAATGAGATACACAGGAGGAATTTAGAAACACTGACTGTGTGTGTGAAAGTGTTGCTGGGAAAGCCAGAGCCTGTGAAGAGTTGATATTTTCAGTCCAAGTTACATCAAGGATATGATCTTCTATTCCTACATTAGTAGACAAATACTAAACAAGCAAAATATGAGCCTGGTACTGAATGGGACAGGTGATACAGTAAAGACGGACACTGCTTAATACCAGTGGTCTCAAAGAGGTGGTGCAGTGTGGTCTTGTCAGATTTGCAGACAATACCAGAAAGATAACAGTCAATATTCAATCTAGACAGGCTAGAGAAATGGGATCACGGAAATCTAATGAAATTCAACAAGGACAAGTGTAAAGTCCAGCACCTGGGAAAGACGAAGCCCTTTGCAACAACACAGTCTGGGGGCTGACTGACTTGTAAGCAGCCCTGTGAAAAAGGCCTACGGGATTCTGGTGGACAGCCAGTAGTGCACTCTTGGCGGTAAGAAAGGGATTCAGTTGCTCAGACTGAGTATAAGTTAAATTTTCCCCTGTGAGGACAGTTAAGCAATGGAAGGGGATTGACTGTAAAGGTTGTGAAGGCTCCCTCCCTGGAGATTTTTCAAGACCAACTGAAAAGCCCTGAGTAACTTGTTCTGACTTTAACATTGACCAGCCTTGGAGCAGGAGGTTGGACCGAGAACCTGCTGAGTTCCCTCCCAACCTGTGATAATTATCTTTTTTGTGGGAAGAAAATTTTCACAATCTCTCCTTGATGAATAGCTCTCTAAATTGTTCAATAAGTTGAAAAAGGGACTTATAAAGAAAAGGGTAAATATGAAGGAAGACTGTACTCTGCTACTGCTCCCAGTAGTAAACATCCGTGCCTCTGAGAGATAGATAGGACTTTGTCTTTGACTGCCTCTCATTTTAAATGTCTGTCAAAAAAGATCAATTTTGACCCCAGTGTCAAGATTTTGTTCAATTCCCAGGTGTATTCTTCCTAAGTTGTTAGTTTTACATGCAGTTCAGAAATTCTTTCCATTCCCTCAGCTGTTTTGTGCCGCAAGCACAGAGATCCTTTATCACTGATCTGCTCTTCTCAAGCAAACCATACGTGTCTAAATAGATGAAGGGTTACAGAGGAATAGATGTAGCACTGGAGGGAAGTTTAGTGATGAGCTGATGCCTTAATGAAATTTGAAGAAGATGAGAAAGACAGAAGTCACCTCTGCTATGCTTAAGCATTAGATAACTTCAGAAAACTACTAGGAACAATTAGGAATAAGGCAAAGAGCCTTATCTCACACACATTGTACCAACCGTACCAAAATAAATATGTACCAATGTTTATGTTGGAAGCAAGAACCAGGATATAACACATCCTTATTTTAATAACATATCCTATCTACCTGGTTTATTGCTTTTAGAAGTAGGGTAAGTCTATTTCATTTCAATTCCCAAAATGTCAATAGATCGTAATCAGTGCGATTATGAATTTGAAAACTTGCATATTTATAGAAAAAGTGATGATTATTAACATGGAGAGCCTTCTTTTACTGATCAAATTATGCTATCTTTTAACAATGAAAGTAAATAATAGAGACACTATTTTAAAGTGAAAGCTTGGCAAAAGTAAGTGAGGGTTGACAGGGATTTGTGTTAAAACAACATCTAACCAGAAGTCAGACAGCAGTTAATAGGACAGTTTGATTTTCAGAGGTACTGACCTTCAGCAACTGTGACTGAATCCAATGAAAACTCCTCCACTTCCCAACCCTTAGAATCAGACAGCATATATTTAACAAATTGAAAAACCTCTAAGTAGTTTAACTTCGCCTACTTCTTAGTATCTATATAGGAGATTAACATGATCTTAGTATCACGTTGTCTAAGAACTTCGCAGTCATTAATTGCATTTATTAATCTTTATATCGCTCCTGAGAATTATGAATGTGCTATTATCCCTACATTAAGGATAATCAACTGAGGTACACACAGACTGGATTTCACCCTATGGTAAAAATCAGCAGTGACTGAACCTATGCTATAAAAACTTGAGGCTAACATTTTCTCCAGTATTACTTTCCCAAGTGATGAGTTGTTTCCTTTAATTATTCTGATTATTTGAAACTGCAAATGTGTTTAGAAATGAAAACACATCAGAATATCGCTACAACATTGCTTAACTTTCAGATTTTCAAGACATGACTCAATTAATCAATCTACTATGGACCCTCAGTCTTATATTCTATTATAGTAATCTTTCTTTATGTCTTGATAAATTTATTTTTATGTTATCTATTTAATCTTAGTTATTTTGCTTTCTTATTGGTGGTTCATATGCCATTGTTATTTGATAAACTTGTGGTTTTTTGTTGATTTCTGTTGTTTTTTTGTTGATTTTTCTCTATCCTGTTCAAAGGTAGACATAGATTGGCAAAGTTAAGATCTAAGACATAAATTTGGATTATAGACTAAGAACCTACAATTGTCTGTTAGTCTGCATTGTGGACTAACAGTGCCTTGAAAAAAAAAACCACCAAAACTCTCAAGAAGCACAATTTCTTGCACTTACAGCTTTATTCTATAACTCTCTCTGAGGAGCAGGAAGTAGAGGACAATACCTGTTCCCCAGGATTAGTTTAGCATCTTTCTATGTTTGTTCAGTTCCCCACTTTTAAGCACCAATTTTGACTTTCACATAATTACACCTACACATTTGAAAAGAACTACCCTCTGGCCTTGTTTTCCCCTCTGCCCACTTTGTTCTACCTTCCCTCTTTTTTATGTTCTTTGAGGTTCCATTCCATTTTTTATGAATCCTACTGCCTCTTCCCCTGAGATGTGTTTTATCTACATTATGGGACTCAGTAAGAGCAGTGTAGCAATTGATCTGTAGGTCAGTCAATAGCTGAGCAATCGGTAGGGCACTGCTGAGAACCAAATAATTGATTTCCTATCCACTGACACCTTCACAGCTGGTTACCTTTTAGTGTGTCATTACAGATAAAGGGAGACAGAAAATGGAAACTAAATATAACTATATGTATATTACATATAGATAAAATATCATATATTTCTGCGTTTAACAACTTTCCATTCTAAAGAAAGAGCAGATAAAAATTTGTTTTGGCAGCACAATCACAGTCAGCAAGACAGAACACAAATCATAGGGAGTGAGTACATCAGATAATGAAATCCATTAACTTTAATATTGAAAAATGTTGTGAATTTTTTGCAGAGTTGTTGTTCAGAAACCTACAAAGGATTTAAATAATGAATTTGAATAAATTCTGTTTATTCTACTATTTTCAATTATTTTTTTTTTTAAGTTTAGAATAGAAAAAATTCAAACCTTTTCACTTCCATATATACTCTTAATATGATGTGCGTGATATGATCTACCTTGATCCTAGATTTGGAATTTTACCTTTCAGAAGTTTAAAACCTTCAGTTTAGCCCCAGATTACACACACAGACAGACACAGACACACACACCCCCACACCCACACACACAAAATCAGTGTCCTGAGCTATTGACCAATCTGGCCTTGTCTGTCTGGATCTATAAGTGAATGAGGTAGATGTGAAACTGATTGAGAAAAATCTCTTGGTAGAGGGAAAAAAATAAAAAAATCTCCAAGAATTGTATTCCAAATCCCATTTTCTGTAGACATTAACTTTAAATGGAATTCAGGCATCTAGACCGATGGCTTAAGTTTTGAACATATTTATGTCTATATTAGATTATGTGAGATGAGAAGAACACCTGACTAATCCGGTAGTCTTTTCGAATGGAGTAACTGTGCTGGTAGATAAGGGAAGAGCAGGTGAGGTCATCTAACTTTATTTCGAAAAGGTCTATTGAATGGTTCTATAAAACTTCCTTGTGTTTAAATTAGAGAGATATGAATTTGAGGGACTATTCTAGTGCAAACAGTTGCAGTTTACGGCTCAGTGTCTAAATGGAGATCAGTAACATGTGGTATCACTGAGGGGTTGGTATTGGGACTGATACTGTCTAATAACTTTATGATGATTTAGGCAGGCCAGGTGACATTGGAACAATGCAGAGATGCTGCCTGCCACTTCTGGGAGAAAATTCATGCAGCCAAAGCTCAGCTGGAGTTGCAGCTGGCCAGAACAGTGGAGGACAATAAAAAGAGCTTTTTCAAATACATTAATGGCAAAAGGCAGTGTAGAAATAACAACAGTCCATTACAGGATGAGGTTGGTCACCTCACAAACAGGGACAGAGACAAGGCAGAGGTGTTTAACAGATTCTTTGCCCCTGTATTAAACACAGATGATGGACCAAGGGAGTCTCATTGCCCTGAGCTTGAGGACCACAAATGAGAGAAACTCTCAGCTGACCCTGAACTTGTGCAGGACCTTCTGCTCCATTTGCATCTCTATTAATCTATGCAGCCTGATGGGATTCATCCCAGAATTCTCAAAGAATTGGCTGATGTCATTCCAAAGCCTCTCTCAATGACTTTTGAGTTATCTTAGGAATCCAGAGAGGTCCCAGCTGAATGGAAGATGAAGAACATTGTCCCTATTTTCAGGGTGAGAAGGAGGACCCCAAAAATTATAGTACCCAGTAAAATCATGGTAAAGATTGTTCTTTGAAAAATACCTGGAAGACAATGTAGTCATTGGTCACTTCTGCTGTCCCTCATACGTTTTTGGCTTGGGTAACCATTTTGCCTTGTGAAACATGAAACAAAGTATCCTGATTGTTAGTAACATGGTGTGGGCTTTTCACCAAATTTGCATGACCTCAAAACAGAGGCTTATTAGGCTCATCTTGTCTGAACTGGACTTCCCGGCAGCTCTGCTTTATTTGTTTTAGCTGTGGCAGTAGTTTTTCAAAAAGACTAGTTGGCTATGCCTACTTGGTTTCCAGTTTTACTTCTCTCTATGGTGTCACTGTAATGGCACCATAGTCGTAGAATCATAGAATGGTTTGGGTTGGGGGGGACTTTAAAGATCATCCATGATGATTTGGTATAAATACAGGCCCAGGACAATAACAGAGGCATTGAGAAGTGGAGGTATAGAAGGTTACTTAGCAGAATACAGGCACAGTATGGTAGGAAAGAGCGCGCAGGCTTAACCCTGGCAACCCCATGGCTATAAGCTACACACTAATGTCAATTAAAGAAATAAGGACTCGAACCTAGACAAAGCTAGTTTTAGAGGTAAGAAAGAAAACCAAGAAATAATATCCATTATCCAAAAAAGCTGCTAAATATATTCAATTCTCATGTTGCATGGGACTGCAGACCAATGAGAAGCAAACAAAGGTGCAAACGCATGCTAGCAAAATGACAAGTGGATCTAGACAGGAAGCGAGGAAAGGACCACAGATGCTGATACCCTGTTTTGATACATCCCATTGCCAGAAGAAAATGGCTTCAGGACCATGAAAAGGGCAGATGAGCATTGGAAGGGTGAGCACAATATCAGGAAGAGAGGTAGAAAACAAGTGTATGTATGAGAATTTGAATTGTATTATTACCGTTAATGAAACTTTGCCTGTATAGAAGTATTCTTCCTTTTTCTGTGATAATTGAATTGGGACTAATAAAGATCTGACTGAAAGATTTCAATTATGCTAGCAGCAGATTCTTGTCTTAATATAAAAGATATGTTTCCTCTTTGCCCATAAAAAAAAAAAACATTTTAAGCATAAAGTTTTGATTTCATACTGGTTAACGTTATCAAAGAAAGCTAGTTTTTTCAGTTTCACCAAGGCAAAACTAAAATGACTGAGGTTAGTGTTCACTTTGGATCTTTCTACCTGTCAAAAAAAATTCCATTTCATCATTGGAATGGTAA
Source organism: Myiotriccus ornatus (assembly GCA_036023395.1). NCBI lineage: Eukaryota > Metazoa > Chordata > Aves > Passeriformes > Tyrannidae > Myiotriccus > Myiotriccus ornatus. The sequence continues at coordinate 102,293,380 of JAYRBT010000114.1, forward strand.
AAATGTCCAACAAATAGTTATTACAAGTATTTTGAGGAACCTGCAGACAATTTTATTTTTATTGCAGTCTACCATGTTTTCAAGTGTACACATACAGACCTACCTACAAATGTTTATATCTTTCATTTCTCTGGGTAACTCTTTAAAATTATCATTAGAAGAAAAATAAACCAAAACCAAGCAAAAAAACCAACCAAACACCAAACAAAAACCCCCAAAGCAAACCAAATAAACCAAAACATAATGAAAAAAAGTCAATTTAAGTTACACACTACCGTTAATTTAATTGATTCTATTTTCAGTGAAGGCAAAAGAGCAACATCTCTGACCATGAAATATTTGATCAGTTCATTAAATGATTCTTTAGGACCTCTGATTACATCTTCTTATTGCTGTCAGAAAAAAAGATCTCAGTAGTCATTGACCACAGAAAAACTTTTGTGTGAATCTGAATATATTTTTTGCCACTGATGTGCTTACCTTTCAAAACTGACTTTCCTGCAGAAGGGGTACAAATAGTATTTATATTTATGGTTACCACTTGGGGGTAGGAACTAAAATTCACCTGGTTTATAAACAGGCATCTGAATGCTGCTGCAAAAGGCACAGATGATAAACATGATGCTGGGGATGATTGTAATATCATAGTGTGCACTTATGAATTGCCAACAGTCCCACTAAGATTCAGCTGGAGTGAACCAGGAAGACATCACTGGTGAAGGAAGCACTGTCCCAATAGGTTTGAGAGATCAAGATTAAAAATAACCTTTCTTGGCAGGTAGAGTCTCGTGTGTTTAATAATGCTGAAGATGTGCCTTTTCCCATAAATCCACCTCTGACTCTTCAGTTACCATGTATTCTGTAAAGTGTGTGATCCATCTTTTATATAGACATGCCATTTGCATTTGAAAAAACTGCATTTTTATTATCATCTACACTCTATTGATTTATCTATCTACACTTATTTTCCACTATTTCTCTCTTTTATTGATATGTTACCAAAGAAGAATTGTGATGATACTGGTTTCTTTTTATTTCATATAACTTACCCTTCAGAGCCTGTTACTAAATTTATTTGTCAGTAGAAAAGCTGGTGACAAATTGTTGAAAGAATAGTTTCATGGATTATTTTGTTCCTAGTACAATAATAGTTCATAAGACTTTGATGTGTAATGTTGTAAAAATAAAACTGTTTGACTTCTGTTTCCTCACTCTGAATGTGAAAGCACATTTTGAAATATTTTCTTTGCAGTGTTTATATTTCTTTTTGTCCCTCCTTTCTTTCATTTGCCTTTCTTGAAAGGCAATTAGCATTCTTCTTAATGCATATGCTTCAATTTTAGCTCTTTGAAGTGAACAGTAAGCAAGATTTAATGATGTATTGAAGCTGAGGAAATCCACCAATAAAAACCTGACAACTCTGTAAGTATTTTTCTGGTAGAATGTTGGAAGTCTATTTAGCAATGGTGACTCCAAGCTTAAATTTAGATAGAAGCTATAAAATTTATTTTTATTTTTACTTTTATTTTTGCTTTAATTTTTATTTTATTTTACTCTTTATTTTTACAGCTTTCCTCACCCTCTGTTACTTACTGTTTCCAGCAACAGTAGGGTGGACTCCATAAACTTTAGTCTTACTACATTTGCCATTCTTATATTTTTAAATTACATACTTGCATATTACATGCAATCATATTTTCACATATGTAAACTTCACTCAAGGCTTTGCTGAGATCCTTTTCATTTTGGGTTTTTTTTTCAGGCAATCTACTTTTATGCCTGGATGATAATGTTTTTAAAATAAGATATGGACTGTTTCCAATATTCCTCTTCATTGTTACCAGTCACGGATACGTCAAGGAACGTGAAGATAGTAAAGAAGATATCTCAAGACATTTAAATGAGTTAGGAGTACTTCAGATATTTCTCTCCAGAAGAGAGATATTTGTGACATTCATTATAACTTTCTAATATACAGTTTGAGTAACTCGTATTCAAGAAAGACTAAATCAATGTGGAATTTATAAATATAAGAGCTTTGATAGTCTACTTATACAGAAAATTTACCTTAAAAACAGTACACCAGATAGATCTGACCTGCCTAACTTAGCTATCTAACTTGCAACTAGGTTTTGAATACCTAATGAAGTGTTATGTGCTCCAAGACAGTGAGCAAATGTATGTGAAGAATAGTTTTGCTCTTTGAACTACTACACGAGAACACTTTGGCTTCTGTATTTACACGAAATTTTGGAAAAATCTTGGTCAAAAGCTTGTCAGAATTATACAAATACAGCATAAAAATACCTATACAAGCATTATTATTGATACTAGAAATTCTTCAGAAGACAGCAAGCTCATGACCAAAGCCTGATATGCTTTATGACAGATATTCATCTAATCTGTTATCCGAAGATTGTGAATAAATGGTCAAAGTGGTCTTTTCCACTACATCAGTATTCTTCCTATTAGAAAGGTTTTCATACTGAAATCTTCTTTCCTCTAACTAATTCTTTTGTTCTGTCATGACAGTCATTAATGTCAACATTGATTTTTTTACTTTCTCTTTGCAAATACCTTACCTAAATTTAAGGACTTATCCCATAAATGCGGTCCTTAATTGTTTAGACTAAAACATTAGGCTTAAGTTCAACACTTGGAAATGTTTTTTGGAAGGGCATGTTTCCCAAACTTTTGATAGTTTTCATTGGTTTAATTAATTGATTTAATTAATTTTATTGATTTGGCTTAACTCTCTTCAAACTCTCTGTATTCTTTACGTGGCTATCCAAATTTAGAACAGGCAGCTGATGCTTTATTAATACGGAATAAGTCAGTATTTATGACTTTAGATTTATAGGCTGAATTTTTGTTTAAATATGCACAGTATCACATTTTCTGGGATGAGAGTGCTGACTAACACTAAACTTCATGTTTCTTTTCAGTGACCTTGAGAACTGCAATATTGCATAAATAAATTTTGTCCCGCTCTGTTTCTATCAAAGAAGCTTTTCATTAATAATTAATACTACTTTTTCTCTTGCTAGAGTGTTTCCTAGTTGTTTTCTGCCCTTTTAAAATATATTCATTTCATCTTTTTTCCATGAAAATATTTTTTTCCATTTTTGCAAGTCCTTTCTTTGTCCTTCATGAAGAATGTGATTTGTATTTTTGCAATACATTTGAAAATATTATCTGAACCATTTAACTTTTCTTTTGCCTTAAGAGTACCTATCATCAGTTTACCTTTATTCTGAACATCATGAGGGAGAACTGTCACTAAAGCTTGACCATTATAAAGCAGAATGGAATAATTTCATTGTTTCACTTGCACTTTAACTTTCATTAAGAGAGCTTAATAGACTATTGTAACATTTTGAAATAACATATTAACTCATACTAATTTTATCATAATTAGAATTCTTAGATTATTCTTATAGGTAGTATTAACAGTCAAAAATTTATCTACATTTTATTTCTTTATATGTTCATACTTTTTACAGAGTACTTTTGTCTGCAACGATGCTCATTTCATTGGTTTTTGTCTTATTTTCATAATTTTTAGGTTTCGCAGGATTTTAGAATCCTGCAAATGTTGAACACAATTTTTGCAGAAGTTTTAGAAGGTTTTGCAAAAAATTTCTGAGAAGTCACCAAAATTTGTAGCTTTCACATTAATCAATTTTCACTTCAACCTGTAGCTCATAAATTAAAGTACTGACTAGTATTCAATCTCAAATGGATTTGACCTGAATTATTCTCAAGGAGCTGGCTGATGTCATCACAAAACCTCTCAGTGATTTTTGAGAGGTCTTGGGAACTTTGAGAGGGTTCTGCATGGCTGCCAAGACACAAGCAAGACGGCAGATGCTCCCTGCAGCTGGCACTCCCATGCCCAAACCCAAGACAGTGAAAAACAGTGATGGACCAACCCCCAAAAGCTAGAGAGTCCATGTTGCACCGTGCCACCACTTTAGACTTTTCCACTCTGCTGGTTTGATTCTGTGCAGCAATGCCTGCTCTGGACTGCTCCATGTGGCTCCACCGGACTTGATTCCACAGGGCTGCATCCAGTGCCTGTCTGTTCCGCTCAGGCTCAGTTGCGCTCAGCTCCTCTCACCAATATTTTTTCCCCCCCGGCTGCTTTCAGAGCCGCAACTTGGAGCCACATCTCGGCTGTGTTTGCTGTTGTTGGAACCACATCTCAGAGTGTGGAACGGGAAGAGACAGGCGGCATCAGGAGAAGGACAGGGACCACAGGGCTGGTGCCAGGAAGTTCCCCAAGGAAGAGGGAGAAACAAAATGGCACACTTCCAGCAGCATCTTCCTTTCTTCTCTCCTCACACGCCACCCCCGATGATGTGGGAGGGTATAGAATAGCAACTCAGCCATGCCCATGTGGGTCTAAGCTCTGGCCCCTGCAAGCAAACCTAGGACAATGCCCTCCACATTTAAAAATTGTTGTGTGTATCTCTGAGGTCCCAAGTGAACCATGTTGAGTAGTTCAAACCTGTTATCCCAGCTGCTGACTCAAATTTCTGGAAGAAAATCTTTCTTCCCAAAATAACTCAATTATATGTTAAAGGCATAGACTCTCTGTTGTTTGTTTTCCAAGAGATGTGTAAGCACTTGGGAAGTGATCACACTTGTTGAACACAACAGCGTTTCAAAACAGTGAAGAAGCTTATTCTTTGCTAGCATTAATAGATTGTGTTGTCTACCTAGACACGTCACAAAATCTAATATATTAACAAATAATAAATTAGTTTGAACATTTTTCTTTCTTTTTCTTTTTTGTTCATAAGAGTTCTTTTAAAAAGTCAAAGTTTCGTGCAATGTTTTACATCCACAAAGCTCACTATCTGTCATAAAACAGCATTAAGAGTGTTATTAAAAAAATAAAACTTCAATGTAAACACATACTTGTCTGGTCATTGAAATTCATTTAATTGTTCCTAAATTAACCTGAACTGAAGGTTCCTCTCATCACTATCATTTGTACAATTTCCAAGGCATTCTAACTTTTCAACAAACCAATATACTGAACTGGAACAGAAAATTATCTTAGGCAAATATATTAAATAAAATAATAAATAGATCTCACAATAATGTTTTGAGTTGTCCTAGTGCTCTTGTCTTAAAACCTATCTGAAATTTGAAATCACTCAGACTTCCGATTTGTCTCTGCTCAGACTTGTATTTTCCATATAATAGTTATTTTACCATAAAGAGATGGATGCAAAAGAAGAATGTTTCTTGGACATTAATTCCTTCAGTTGTAGTAATAATAGTAACAGCAATTGTGACAGTAATAATAATAATCATAATTCCTTTCAGACTTTCTATGTGATGGTCTCTGCTACCAGTACTAATAGCTACCCACTTGAACTTTCTGCTCTCAGAGCTTCATCTCCACGGATAGCAGAGTGAGAGGGGACCCTCAGTCCTTTAAGGCAGCTCCACAGATACAGAAGACGCTGAATCACAGGCCAATTGAGATGTTCAGTCAGAGCTGCATTGATAATAGCTTAATACTACTTCTTTTTTGAGTATGCTAATAGATTTTTTCCTGGCATTTATTAAGTTGCAGAATGTATCAAAAAAAGAAAAAAGAAACTTAGTTGCTATTTTACAGCATAGGAGACAGTCTTTCAGACTTTCACTGTCTTTCAAATTCACAACTCAAACATTAATTAAAACTCAAAGACTTTTTGGCTGGGTTTTCACTGTAACTGCTGTCAGAAAAGCAGTCCTTGGTGAATAGTAATAAAGACAGATTACCTTGGACTTCATTACAGCATAATGAAATTTCTGTTATTTTTGATAATTAATTAACACTTTGTTTATAAATGACCATTCACTATCCCAGAATAGCCTCAATGATGGTTTATGGAAATAAAAAATTCTCGACTTTTAAGATATTATCAAAGCTACCCAAACTTGAATGCTGCGTATAGTTGATACCAGTATTAAAGTAGTGAGAATGCACTCAATGAACACTGGAAAGCAGTCAGGTCCTCTCTTACATGTTTTGTCCATGAGTATTGCAAGCAGAAATAAAATAAGACAGACAAATCTAAAGAGTCTTTAAAACACACATTTTAGTGTGGGGGAAGGAAAAAAAAAAATTATAGAACCTTCTAATGACACATGTCCTTAAAAAGGTCCTAGACTGTAATGTTCTCTTGAAGGACATGTGTGATTATCAAAGAGAAATATTTTTAAATGAGTGAGTTATTTAAAAATTATATGAAATGAAGAAGTGCTATATTAATTGCTATTAAATTTAATTGGTATTATGTTACATATACACATATACAAATATATACATCACAAAATTATACATTTTGGTGGAAAATATTTAATAAAGGCTGTATTTGGCTAAGAGCTTGAGGCTGTCTTGGAAACACCTTTGCAAGTTTAAAGAGGTGAAAAATATTTCAGTGTAAAATAAGTGGGATGGAAATAAAAATTGGAAAAAAATGATTAATTCTTACAAATGGAAATGTAATGTTTTAGTGTTTAGTTGGTAGTTTTTGTTGGGTTTTTTTCTGTATGGTTTATTGGACTTTTTTTAATTGACGATTACTACAATCTTATGAGTCATTACCTGTCTCTTGTATTGAGTATTAGGACCGACTGTCAAATTTTTAGAAGAAAAAGGACATTCTGCCCTTGAAGAACACTAGTTTTAAATCAGATTTGTGTTATCAATGGTTTTAGAAGTTTGGGGGGTTTTTTCAGTTTGCAAGTTCTGACCAGAAAAACAGACAAATCTATCCTAACTTGGTTATTTTTTCAGTGCTCAACTCACCCATTCAAAACCTTTATTTTCCTGAAATTTTTCATGTCTGATTGAAGAAACAAGGTGTTTCCATGTCATAGTTTAAAACCCTGGATAATGAATAATGACATTCCAGAACTGATAAAAGAGTGTCACTATGAGGAAGTAGAAGAGATGAAACAAAAATACTGTAATTTGGAGTGTACAGAGCACTGATACATAGCTTCAAGACCAGAAACGAAACACTGTGCAAAACTGAACCTTGATTCTGATTTTTCTGTACTTCAGATGAATGCTCAGTTGGATGTTCTGAGCCATACTGGGCATCTGTCAATTTATTTGGGGCATATTTCATTATTTTTAAAGGCCTAGTTTTAAATTTAAAAAGAAATAAACTTCAGCACTTGGACATACATCTCAAAATAGTGTTCCACCTACTTCAACCTGTTATAAACTCTGTAGCATTTAGACTGCATATCCCTAAGTATAATTCTACAACAGCTAAAAGTAGTTCATAAACATCTTGCTAAAGATGCCATAGTTTTTATAGATTAATTAATTGATTGCTCTTTTTACTGAAAGTCATCCTGGGCATCAAGATGAAAATAATTGCCAGAAGACAAAAAGCACTTTTGGCGTTACTAAATGATAAATAGACTCTTCCTTCAAGTGTGCCCTGTAAAAGGTTTTATTTCTCTCTGCTGTAAGCCAAAAACGATCTCACAGGCAGCTTTTTCTTCCATATAGAAAATTAAATTTTTATTTCTTAAAATACATTAGAAACTAACAGCACACAAACATTTTCTTCATGTAATCTAGGAAAGTCATTCCCCTTAAATTTCTAATGCATAGACTTCAGTTTCCATTAGCTCTACACATGCAGAAGGAAGTCAGGGTTGTTCCCCTGTTATCTATACATTTAAATACATAAACTGAGTAATACAAATTCTAGATGGAAACAGGTAGTTTTATTCATTACTCAAGGCCAAAAACCCCAACTGCGTGGAAGCTGCATAGAATCATAGAATCATAGAATAGATTGGGTTGGAAAAGACCTCCAAGATCAAGTCCAACCCCTGATCCAACTCCAATTACTATATCATGGCACTAAGGGCCACGTCCAATCTCTTTTTAAAAAC
>JAYRBT010000114.1:102308646-102333136 GCA_036023395.1 Myiotriccus ornatus
TAATTCCTTTGAAAACACATCAAATATGTAAGAAACTGTCCCATAAAGAAAGAAGTAAATGCAACATAACTTTGATTGTACTAATGTTAGTTTCTAGTTCTTCTAAGTGTTTTTGTATACTATGGATTATGGCACTGTATTTCAGGATAATTCTCATTTAAGTAATAAACTATTGGGAGACTAGTTTTGTTCAGAATTTCTGTTTGGAAAAATCTCCAAATATATTTTAGTATAGGACATCATAGTGTCAAACAGATGTGGAGTCAATAGCTATGAAAAACAAGGTGAAAAAAGGTTGGGAATATAAATACAGCAATTAAATAATAAAAAAGTAGAATAGGTTATCTGTTTGTTTGGGGAGGGTTGTGTATAAAAACACACAAAGAAGTATGAAAACCATGTGTGTATATACATATATGTGTATATACATGCACACATAGCCTATACATGCATAAACTGTTATATAAAATGTTTGCCCCTAAGTAGTGTGTTTTCAGGAGGCAAAAATTAGCTACATTCCTAGTGCTGCAAAACCAGTGTTTGCAGGTATTCCCAGTAAAAGGGAGAGGGAGGCTGAGATAACCCAGCAACAGCTGATAAACTTCTCTATTAGAAGTCTATTTTAAGACTGACTGCTTAATGTATCCAGATCCTTTCCAAACCCACGTTTTATTACTATCATATTTATTATATTTGCAACATTTAAGATTGAAATATTACTCTTCAAGTCTGTTTTGTTTGTCATAGTCTATAGAAATCTTGCTTGGATGGTTTTTTTTTTTTTCATTTTGTTTTGGTTTTTTGTTTGTTTTTTCATTTTCTATTTGTTGAATCAAATTTGGGGTAAAAGCTCAAATGTATTTCCTCTCACATTGCAGCCAATCAGGATCTTTTCAATGATTCACTGTTTTGTCCCTGCCCAGGCATCCAAGCAAAGAAAAAAGAAAGCTTCTTTAACATGGTTTAAACCTGAGAGCTATTAATACAGTCAGACTGAGAGACATTACAGAGAAGGAGGTAACAGAGGTTGTAACAATCCCTGTAATGCATTTTGGTTCATTATGTGCACTGCAAGCCAGCTCTAATCTGAGATGTTGCTCTCCATGGGCACTGCAGCTGCGGCCATCTCTGAGGTAGAAGTTCTCATGGGATTTAGTAGCACTTTGACTCTTTCATGTTACACAGAGATGCTGTACATTGCTGAAACAAATTTTCCAGATGTGGGCATTAACATTCACCTCTCTCTTCATGTATTTCTCTGTCCCTTCACAATCAGGCTTTTTGTTCTGCTGGTGGTCCTGATAATTCTTTTCCCTTCCTCTTCTAGTGTAGATTCAGTGGTTTTGATGATAAATTATGAAAAATGTATAGCAATTCAGATGAGTTCTTACTAGCACCTCCCACAGCTGCATTACTACTTACATACTACTTACATGCATCTTTTACAATGCATATGTCATGTGATACATGATTAATCTTGCCTTTTTTACTGTGTTATCATTCTGGAAATTACATCATACTGTACCTAATAGTCAGTTAGAACTCTTTCCCCTGTTCAAATAAAGACAGGGAGTCATGTTCAAGAAATAATTCAGTATAGGAGTTATTTGTTACTATCTTTTGATGGCATTTCTGCCATTTTAAATGTTAAAAGTATTTGGCTACTTTTGATAAAGCGGTGAGGGAGAGATTTATTTCAGCTAAATTTAGATGCCATGGTGTAACTTTTGGGGAAATTTATCTCACCTGTTGTTGACCCTGTGTACCTTATTTCCAAAGGTGTATCTCATTGCTTCCCAAGAGAACCCAAGGTAATGTGTGAAGATATTAGATATAGCAGTCAGATGACTCCACTGTAAATCAACTTTTTCAAAAGAAATTGAAAGACTTGAGAACCTAAATTCTGATTATTTTCAGTGAGACCTATGGCAAGCCAACCCTGTAGGTTTAAACAAAACTTTTTTTTGTGGACTGCTCTAAGATTCAGAAGCACTGGGAGCTGTGAAGCAAAGTTCTCTAACATATGGTCCAGATGACAAGTATTTATACCACAGAGCAGTGATGAATTATAGAAATGTGGTAGCATATATCAAGAAGTAATATTGTTATCTTTGAATGAATAATTTCCATAAGTTGTGTATTTTGTCTCCTGCAGCATTTGGTCTTCACTGAAGAACAGTACATAATATGGTTTATCCACCTCAGGATGCCATACTGTATTAGACCATGTTGTGTTTTATGCTATAGACACATCATTGTATCAGGCATAATTTCAATAACAAATTCCAGAGCTAGAATTAAGAACATATATAGAAGTTAGATGCAGTGAAGAGTTAAGTATTTCCAGAAGTTTTTTTATCCTGTCCAAGTGTATATGCCTGATAGGTGTGATGAATTGCCATCTGTCTCTTTCTATTCAAAGCAGATGACTAGTTCAAAGTATGTGCCAGACTGTTACATAAACAAAGATACATTAAAACAGTTTCAGAAAGAATTTAAGCTTTTAGTATCAAAAGCTTCAGCTTCTAGACATTTTGAGAAGAAATTTGTGCTAGACTGCACCTAAGATACATAATCAGAATCTGCAAGCTAGCAAACCTTTTCTCATTTCAGTTGACGGGCTCATGAGGGTAGTAGAATTGGAGGGAAAGTACTATATGAAAGGCACTGAAAGACTCATTCGGGATGCTGCACAGAACTGTTATGGAAGCTCTGAAACACTTATTTACTTGATATCCTCCCTGAATAGCCATATCATTTCAATAGGCAGTTCTTTGGAAATCAGACTAAGCTTTCTTTCTGTTTCAAGAGGTTAGATGGCCTGGTAAGATAGATATCAAATAGTATAATTGAACCATTTTGCTGTCCAAAAACATCCCCAGGCCACAAGAAAATGTCTGGGGAAATCCCTACCATTTGTTAACTCTCATCGTCAGCTAAAGAAAGCTTCATGCATCATGGAGTAGTAAACCCAGGAGCACCAGTGAGTAACAGAAATGCTCTGTGAAACTTGTCTAGTACTTCTCAGCTACAAATGAGTGGGAAAAAAATTGCCTGTAAGGTTTTTTCTCTTGCTCAGTTCTTAAGAGGGCAGGATTCTGAAGCTCATCATAAGATGTACTTTATTGTACACACTATACTATAATTTTTTCTGCCTTGTAATTCTTCAAAAGTTTCTACTTCATCTTACATCTATGCATACAAAGACACTTTATTCCATTATACACCTCTGCATGTTATCCAATGAATCCCATAAGCAGTGGAGGCAGACAATTTATAAAAAAATATTTTTGTTTTATTTTAATACCTGAGGACTCTAAACTGGCATTTTGTCCTTTCATCAGGCTGCTTTGAACTGCCATGTTTTCCCTTGCACAAACACATTTGTTAGAAGTTCTATTACAAGCACCATTTCAGTACTAAAAAATTGAGTTGATGGTTTGTGACAAGGTCTGGGCAGTCCACTGTATAAGCCATTCCCTTTGATAATAACATCCTAAGGAAAACTCCACATTGCTGATTCAGATATAACAGCTGTGAAGTAGTATCGTGCCATTTTTTAGCACTGTGAAAGGTGTTATCTTCAAGATGAAACAGAAAAGTGTAACACTGATGACCCAGAAGTACTAAAAATCCAGTCATGATCATATTAGCTTCCTAAGTAAGTCATGACAGTCTGTGTCCATTCTGATAAAAAAACGTTGGAACATTCCCTGCACTAACAGTGTCATTCAAAGTAGCTGGCACAGAGGTCACGGAACCACGGAACTGCTGTTCATAAGGGACTGCTGCAGGTCATGCATTTCAGCTCCCACTTGAAGCAGGACCATTGACAACAATAGATCAGGGCGCCTGCAGCTTTATCTTACTGAGCTTTTAAGTACCACTCTAAAGATGGAAGTTTTTCTTCAATTGCTCTGGCAAATCTGCTGCACTGCTGCATTGCCTTCCTAATGCTGAATATTTTCCTAAATGTCTAATCTGAACCATCCGATCCACAACATGTTCTCATTCCTCCTGTTCTTACCATCATTTATGTACTGACCAGAATGACACTCTTGTCTGTAACTGCCTTTCAGCTCACCTTTTGAGGCTCCTCCAGGCTGCAAGCTCACCCTTTAGTCTCCTTGTTTTCAGAGAGAACAAGTCCAGCTCTGTCAATGGCTGTTTTTATTTCCAAGGGTGTGAATAATGGTCCAAATGATGGAGATTAATGAGATCATAAGGCTGGAAGTGACCTCATTTAGCTTGTCCATTCTGCCTCAAGTAAGATCAATTGCATCTATACCATTCTTGACAGATTATTTCTCTAATCTAAACATCTCCAATGACAAAAGCTCTCTAGATTCTCTGCACTGGAGACTGACATTTCTAGTAGAATATTTAGAGGCAGATAAATCTGGGCCCAAGGGCTCTTCTGGTGTAGGCCTATAGTTGCAGGGCTGCTACATTTTTATGCCCTCTTGCTTCAGCCCTATGCTTCAGCCAGCAGAGAGGATGAGCACATCCCCTCCATAGGCACACACACTACAAATAGCACACACAGCAGTCCACAGATGCACAGAGCTGTGCCTGTGCTGCTGCCCACACACACACAGTGAACACCAATGGCTTGATCCTGTTCCTCCCCTCCTGCAGATCAGGGTTAAAGCTCGCTAGTGGAATACATGCATGTACACACATAACACACACACATATATTTATATGTTTTTATACATATATATATATGTACACATGGGCTTTTTTCGTATAGTTAGTTTTAGGCATTTGGTCCACCCAGTTGATGGCTCCCAGACCCTGGTCTCCCCTAGTCACTGTCACCCAGAGCTAGGGCCCCAAACTCTGCATCAAATTCCTGTTCCAGGATGTTGTTAAATAGACCTCTTCTCCTAGTGCTCAGCTTATTTGACTGTAAGTTCTCTAGCATATACACAGAGGCTCTGAGAGGAAATGCAGCCAACCCAAAGACAGAAAAAGGATTTAGTAAGAATATAAAATAGACTGCAGTGATCATGTGCAGAGCTTTCCAGATGAGTGTACTGACTATCCTCAGTCTTCCCTTTTTGGTCCTTCCCCTAAACATTTCACATACTAAAACAATGTCTTTAAAAGAACTCTAAAGTTTTTACAGTCTGAATGTTCCCTTCCCACTGCATTTCAAGATAAATCTTACAGCTTTGTAGGCAATAGCTCCTTTATCCAGAGACATTCTTTTTTTGATGCATCTTAGTGGGTTTCACAGCAGAGGTAATGATCTAATTATTCTCTTTTTTTTTTTTTTTTTTTTTTGAGTAGCTTGTCAAGTGTGGTCCTTCTTAGGTTACTGTGGTTTCTTCACCTGACATTGTCCTTTGTTCCTTGCCAGGCTTTGGGTTCATTGGGGTTAGCCTTCACTCATAAACCATGGAGAAGCATTCAAACAAAATCATGAGATGCATCACAGTGAATTGCTGTCACTACAAAAAGAAAAAAAAGATGATTGATGCAATAAAGAGTTTAGCAGGGTTTTTTCAGATGGCACGCCTAGAAAGGATTTTATCCCATGGTTGGTTCATTAATTTTTCAGCCACTGTATGATACCTGATAAGCATCTAAGATTTTTAGAGAATTATATCCTAAATGAGTGGAAAAATATTTTCACTATTTATCCTAAAATACAGAACTTTATGCAGAAAAAAAAGAGTGCAAGTATGCACTCAACTGAATTTACTGCCAGCTGAATAATAAGCTTAAGATCATAAAAGCAGTGCTTTATCTTCACACTTAGATTGCTTTCACTCCAGTGCAAACCTTAACTAGCTAACCAAATGATTTAACTGCTTAATCCTTACTCTTGCCTTCATTCTGCTTTTCTAAATGTGCTTTCTTGTTGTTTTTGTGGTGATCATTTAGGCTGCTTGCGTACCATGCAAAATGATTATATTGGAATGTCTCCAGGGCACTGAAACTTCCATTTATACATTTTCTACACAGTATTCACCATATACTTGAGTGCATTTTGGCATTGTTTTAAGTTAAACTAAATATAAATACTCAGGCATAAATTTACTAGGTTCTCTTCTAAACTTATACTAGAAATAATGTGGTGGTGTTGTGTTTTGGGTTTTTTTTAATTGACATCCTGTTCCTACTGTTCAAAATTATTTTTCAATCAGGCACAGAGAGTGCAGAGGAAAATGAATCAGCAGAGAATATTCTGAAATGGAGCTCCATTTAGAGGATTCAGCAATAAACTCAAGGGTTTTTTTTATTTAGATATGGCAGACTCAATTAGCATCTCATTAGCAATAAGCTGTATAAATAGGCATGTTCAGCAAAGAGGGAAAAAAGTCAATAGTCTGCTGGCAGCCACTCAGTATCCTAGCACCAAGCTTTCAACACATACAGAAGCTCTAATTAGAAGCTTGTCCATGTGCATGCATCACTCATTAACTGCCTCTTTACTGAAAGGGAATAATGAATTGAGCCCTTTAATCTGACATTAATAAATTGCCACCATTTTGGGAGTATTTGAATGTAAAATGGTGATGTTCATTATCAAAATTATGTTTGATGAGTTGGGTTTGTTCTGGCTCATTGAGAAGGATAATTTTCATACTGTTAGGGCTCCTTCCAAAAAATGAGTCTGGATACTTGTGGCTTTCCCCACAGAACTTTAAGTGAGAATCTGAATCTGTGAAGACCAACACTATAAACTACATATGTGTATAAACACCTGATAGACAGTGCAGTCACTGGTCATAGCCAGCATGGCTTCATGAGAGGAAAGTCCTGATCATCAATCTTGGTGACAGGGTAACACACCAAGCTGATCAGGGGAAACCAGTTGATGTCATCCTTTTGGATTTCAGTAAAGCTTTCAATACTGTCTCTCACAGTAACCTTCAAGTCGTGGGAGGGGATTGTCCCCCTCTGCTCTGCACTGGTGCAGCCTCTCATTGAGTATTTCATGCAGTTTTGGTCACCACAACATAAGAAAGATATTAAGATATTAGAGAGCATCCAAATGAGGGCAAACAAAGATGGTGAAGGGCCTTGAGGGGAAGCCATGTGAGGAGAAGCTGAGGTCACTTAGTCTGTTCAGCCTGGAGAAGAGGACAGTGATGGGAGACCTCACTGTAGTTACAACTTCCTTGTGAGGGGAAGAGGAGGAGCAGACACTGATCTCTTCATGCAGTGACCAGTGACAGAACCCAAGGGAATGGCCTGAAGCTGTGTCAGGGGAGGTTTAGAGTTGATATTAGCAAAAAAGTTCTTCACCCAGAGGGTGGCTGGGCACTGGAACAGGTTCCCCAGGGACATGGTCACAGTTCCAGGCCTGCTAGAGTTCAAGAAGCATTTGGATGATATTCTCAGGCACATGGTAAGACTCTTGGGGATGACCCTGTGCAGGGCTAGGAGTTGTGTTCCAACTCAGCATATTCTGTGATTCTGTAACGACGTTTCCTGCACCTTGTGGTTAGATGTACAAAAGTAATTCAATATGACTTGAAGGTATGTCCTAGGGAGAAAACCACTCTTCTCACATTTACAGCATTTCTTCTACACAACTGGAGTCCCTCAGAAGTAATTCAGCTCTATATGTATGGCAAATATCTGACAAACACTTTGGACCTAGGCAAATTGTCTGTCTTTTGCTCTGAGTCACTTTCCTCTCTTACTAGGTTTCTTTCCAGCTGTATTTCACCTTTTATATGAAATAAACAGACAAAGTGGACAATAATGCTTATGTATGGCAGAAGACACCAATCGCTGGACCTTGAGCTACATATTGGTCAGCAAACAAGGGTAAAAAATGTACTTTTCAAAGTTGCATCATGCTGCTAATGGGATTGTGCAAAGACTGATGCGGGATCTGGTCCTCTTTCTGGTACGAAGGCAGTCTAAACCCATAGTGCAATGAAAGAAGCAGAAGCTGTTGCAATTTTCTATGTGTGAAATGCTCTCAGAAACTCTTCCTTTGAACTCACATACACAAAGCATACACATAGGATGTGTATGCTTTGTGTCCTTAGCTATCCACACAGCTACCTTCATGTGTGGGTTCACATGGCTGATTAGAGACATTTGCACTAGAGGATAAAAACTGATAAAGAGAGAGTTAATAAAGCAGAACTGTTATATTATACATAAAAGAATGGATAACTCCCTGGGACAGGAAATATAAAGATGAATTCTATATTGTTTGAGTTAAAAGCAAGCAAACTTTATTCATCTGTGACTGTAATATGGCTATAAAAATGTGCTTACCACATGAAATAGCAAGTATGAATTTTTGCCAGAGTGGTTCTACCCAACAGGCAAGATCAGCTGTATTATGGAGAAGTTGTCTTTAAATATTCAAAAGTCATTTAAAAAATTCCATTCTGACGTATCTTAATTACCTATCAAAGTAAATTTAACAACACCTTGGAGAAATATTGTGAGAATAAAATAGGAAGAAATGTTTATCTACCTTTGCTTGCATTTTCCCAGTGAACTGCCAAATCGTTAGAGACCATGCACACTCAATTATGGTTTTTGGAAAACATGTTTATAATACCATGAGCACAACAGTCTATTACTAATCCATGTCATACAATTCTTTCCTGGCTTTGAACACCTTTTCCAAAGAAATATCGTCATTTCCAAAGAAATATAGTAATTGTCTATATTTTTCTTAATGAAATTTCCAGTCTCTGTGAAAAACTGAATAACTACATATAATATTGTATTTTAGGCAAAGACTTGTGTTCCTGCTTTTTCTCCATGTGACAATGTTTATTATATATAAGGGGTAGCACAGAGCTGTTTCCCTATATTGGTTTATGTTATATTAAGTATATTCATATTTCCATAACACCCAAATCAGACATTTTTTTCTATACCAAAAGCTTCTCACATAAATGCATTTTGTATATAGTTTCTGCAGAGGAATTTTAACAAAAATGATGACTCTCTAGAGATAAGGATAGGGGTTTTTATGTACTAAGTTTATCTGGACTGGACAGAACAGAAATTTTACATTATTTTTTCCAAGCTGTCATAAAGTTATTGGGTGGCTAATGGATATTTAATTATATAATATTGAATTTATTCAGTTGGGTTATCCATAAGGCAAGCTTTGAGCTACAAACTTGGGAAGAAGTGTGTCTGCCACATTTTTCTTGCCAACTTACATCAGCTGTAGTTTTTTCTCAGCCTGACTTTGATATACGGACTAGAAACTTCTTGTAGTAGGACAGTGCATAGAACAGTGACTCTAACATTCTGGGGTGCTTCAATTGCACTAATCTTAATACAAACATTAAATATGGATAGTTATAGGAATGATTTCTTAACTTAGAGAAGGTATTCAGGGAAGTTACTTAAGATCTTGTAGTTCATCAAGTAATTCAATGTAGTTTAAGACGATGTACTGAGTAGAAGCGAGTAGTAACTTTATGCGGAAGCTAAATAACAAAAGTACGTGGTTTTTGTTTTACCTAAGTCAGTTAACATTCTCACTCAGAAATATTTTGTCCTTGAATTTTCAAGGTGGAACAGAAGACAAAATTATAGGCATAAATTCATAGTAAGTCAATATTGTTAATTAAAATCTCTTTCACTAGTAGTCTTTCTAATCCTTGGCAGTGCTTTATCTCACTGAAGACTCCAGCAGACATGTGACAGAAGATTAAAATCAGACAACTGAAGCAGCTACAGCCACCAGACAGTCTCCCACCTTGTCCTTCTGATAGATGCTGCCACTCCAAGCAGAATGCCTGATGTTTTGGAAGAAAGTTTCTAAACCAGCATGGCAAAGATGGATTACATAAAAGAACTCCAGAAGTGTTTCTCTATCTTCATGAGTAATAAAACTCTAGAATGACTAGTTGAGATATAGTAATTTATATTACAAAGTTCAGTAGAAGAATCCTACCCTTTTGACATAAATATGTCAGTTATATTGTCACTTAGCAATCGAGGTTTCCTCTACAGTCAAGGGAAGTCAGCACCTCCATAAGGTGCTTCATCTCAAAGATCATTGAGTTTTTTTAGGGCAGGATAAATTTTTAAACTGGCATCTGAAAGCCACCATTTATTGCCACAATCTTGAGGGAATCTAGACAAACAGCTGAACACAGCATTTCAATTTCAGGTGGCTGTTAAGGGAGATGAATCTTATCCATTCAAACTTTAGTGTTTACTTTTCCATTTTTCTTAATCATTGCCTATTTGAAATCCACTTTCATGATTCTTTAATAGTGCTTCAAGATTTTATACGAACTATCATAAACAGGTTGTTTCTGGCTTTCCCGAACACTTTTTAGTTTGTATCCAAACACATTGCTTTCAAGTGTCGTTTCTATGAAATTCTTCAGGATTTCTTCTGTTGTTTTCCTACATTTGATGAATAAAGAATGTCAACATCTTTCAGTATTTCCAAAGCTAAAATTAATTTTAATTATTTTTTCAACTATAAATTAAATTACAATTACAGAACATAATATATGCTGTTCTGCATATGCAACCAAATTTATGGTATTTTTCACAATTAAAATATGTCAAAGAATCACACCAAAAAAAAGTCCAATTAGAAAAAAAGATATTCAAAATACAGTAGAACTTAATTTAAAAACTGAGTTTAGCCTCTAAAAAATGTTTCCAAACTATAAATGTAATTATACAGGCTTAGAGCAAAGTTGTTTTCTGTTTGTTGGGTGTTTTTGTTTGGTTGGGGGTTTTTGTGTGTTTGTTTTTTGTTTTTTGGTTTTTTTTTGTTTGTTTGTTTGTTTTTTGTTTTTTTAATATAGCCATAGTTTTACATTGTAAGTCTAGAAAGCAATGGGCTTTGTATTAACTTTTAGCTTCAGAAGAGAAAAAATGTATTTAGCCTACTATCTTAGGTGATGTTGGCCATGTTACAAAGCTCAATAAATCTCTTCACTTTATGCAAATTTTCCTCTTTATCATGAAATACTTTTCTCAAAAAACCCCACTATATTGGCTTATTTGTATAGTTTAAAATTATAAACTTCGCTCCAGGTCCGTAGTCACAGTGTTTATACACATTTTCTATATGATACAGAGATATTCCTTCTCGACCCAGGTCATCATGCAACTTTCCAGCAACATTAAAATAATTATTCCAACAAAAATCTCTTTCAGCTCCTTCACAGGTTTAGGAGGTAAGCTTTTAATCTTCTCCAAAAGATGGTCAAACAAATATTAGCTACATTTTGACTGGTGAGACAACAATTTTAGGTTAATTTGGAAGTGTTTTAAATCCTGTGTTTTGAGGAATATCCACAAAGAGAATCTCTACAGTATAGAGACGCAGCAGACATCCATTTAAGGTAAGTCATATAGCTTCATAACACGACATCCACCTCCCTACGTTATAACTGTGTATTGTAATAGTTAAAGCTATTAACAGGTTAAAGCTATGTAACAGGTTTATGAAAAACAATGGCAAAATACATATCTGAAAGGAAAAACATTGTCACGATGTCCTCTGAATCAGTTAACATTTTTCTGTTTATCCAAACTAAGCTTCATCTAACACATTTGTACTTGATTCTCTGTTAGATATTGGCCAAGCTGCTGAACTCTACAATCAGGCAAACTAGGGGTAAATGGAATATACCCGCAACATTAAGTTGAACAAAATGAGAAATTGGATTACCTATACTGTTAATTTGTTAGAGATCCCTGGCATGGGTTTGAGTGATGTGAATTAGAACTACACAAACATTTCCCAGGCATAATCTGAGAGTTAATAAAGGATGATTAGGCAAGGACTATTTCATAAAAGTGGCTTGGATGCATCACCTTGTTTTGGCTGGTACAAGTGTTCAATAATGTGGAAGTTGACAAATCATGCCAACTGGGCTGCACGAATCCTGGCTTGCTTCAGTTTACTAATATATACAGACTTTATGTGGTTTGAGGAATTCATGAGTTTAATAATCCGAGCCAACTCAAAGACGACCCAACAAAGTGCTCCTGGGAGAAGAGAGAGGGAAGGAAGAATAGAAAAGGAGGAAGACAGAAGTGAGATGGGAAGGAGGAAAGAAGGCACAACATACCCTCTGAGGCAACCATGGACTCTTAAACTGGCTCAGCTAGTCATCAGCATCAGCTCAGTACATCAGATCTTTACAGTGAAAGTTGCGGTTACTAAATTTGGTTAATTTTATATTTAAATTTTACAATGTATACTTATCTGACAGGAAGATGCATCCAGGAAAAAAAAGATGGAAGTGAAGATATAATTGTAGTTTATAACAAGTATTTAAGGAATAGGAAGCTTTGCTTATTTACAGTGGATTTTGGTCTGGTTTTTTTTTCAAAATAAGGATAAGAAATGGGGCAGAAAAAATTTATATAATCTAAAAGATTGTCTCAACTACCTGATAAATAGTAATCCTTTTCTAAAATGTCTGCTCTGTGCTTCTACTCTTCAGTCACCTGATGCACAAATCGGTGTCCTAGTCCTAAGACTGTTTCGGATCCCTGTGCCTTCCTGGAAATTTGCATAGACACAGACATTTACGGCAATCAGCCTTACTTGAAAATCAGTCAGCCTGTGGCAGATATCAGGTTAGTCTGAAAGGGAAGAGGACAAAGCTTGTTTGGGAAAGACTGTAAATGTGTCATACTCTCTTGACCCTGGGAGTAGTTTTGCTGTCCTGGGACAACCCAGACTTTTCGTGATTGTCTTTTTGAGAAGTTATAGGACCAACAAATTGGTGCAGGAGAGAGACCAGAGCAGTGCATGGGCAATCTCCTCTCTCCCATACAGGGTACCAACAATTCAGGATGAAGGAGAAGAAGGATGGAGTAAGGCAAGGCAGTCTGAGGCCTAGAAAATATGGCTGCTGTAAGGATTTAGGATCCATATAGCCAAAATCTAACATGGATATGCTGCCAGTGGGCCTCACGTACAAAGGATGCTCAGCTTCGTAGGCCACAGATTTCCTTTGCTGGATTGCCACTGCACCACACAAATGCTAAAACTCTTTTCCATCTGATTGATGTAAATAGGGATGGATGACACACAGCTCTTGTAGTCTTTGATATTGTAAATTTATTTTATTTTTAAAAAAATTAATGAAGGCACAACTCTTGAGCCAATCTCTCTGATACCCGGTATTTATTTTCATATTTTACCATTCAGACTGGTTTAATCAAATGGGAGGAAAAGTCAGTCTTATTTCATATTGTGCCTTTGTAACCAGGCCTTTCAAGCCGACCTTGTAAAAATATGAAAAAAGACCTTGCATCTCCTTAGACAGCTTACACTCTATACTCAAACAATTGGAAAGTTAGTGATTGAGTTCAAAATAAATTCAGAAAAATAGATTTCAGAGAAAATGATGTTGCAATACAAGTCTAGAAATAGCTGAACTCACAGGGCAAATTGTCTTTACTCCACTAAACCAGAGTCAATTTTATTGCAGCTGTGACAGTTGCACACATTAAAGAGAAAGAACTATTTAGTTTGAGCATTTTCAAACTGTGAAGGAAAAGCACTTTGAAAAAGGGCAATCGGGCAAAGTTCAAACAATTTTCAGTATCATAGAAAAGATGTCTTTAATGCATTATTTAAGTACCAGCTAGGCAACAATCTTTTTATGAGCTGTCATTTGAAATATATTCAATGGCAGAAATGACAATGCTTTAGGAAAACTTAGAAAGACTCTGTACAAAGTGAAGGAAAGGAGACTCCAGTGAGGAACTTGCCCAGTCAAGTAATATACTCCTCAATCTCATTTCTAAAAAGACTCATCCTTCTTAGAAGTTGTCCACTGTCCTTCAGGTCCAGAATTCAAAGTTATTTTTATGTTAGAACAAATGAGGGAGTATTTTTCTGAAAAAGAACAAAAGGAATGGCTGCTACAGATAGCAAGGAGTGACACTTTTCAACACTCTTTAAACTCTATTTCTCAATCACCTGAAAAAAATCCTTTTTTTTCTACCTTGAGGCTAGGACTCATTGCACTAACTTTAGCAAACTGAAAGTTGGAAAACTGGTCTATGCTAATGATCTTTTCAAAGCTAATAAAGAAAGAAAAAAACTGCAGAACTACTCATCCTATTCATCTTAAACACCTGGTTATGAAGGAATGAATTGCCTTTTCAAAGTGCCAGTGTTTATCTTTTGGATGCTTCCTTCTCCTAAACCTTTGCAGCTGTCATGATTCTAATGGAGTCTTTTTCTACTTAATGGTATTAAGAGCTCAGAATAATGGAATGGATAATTGTAAACCATCTGTAGTATTAACAAATCTGCAAAGTAAAATTTTACATAGTGTCGTCAGTCGGAACGGGAGGCGACACGGTGTTCAGGGTGCCACAGTCCTTACTCTCCGTGGTTAACCCTCTGCCAGGTGTAAAGTTCCATCTTCGATATCTCAGCTTACAGAGAGCCCAGAGCCAGCTGGGCTCCCCCACAACATAGCACACTTTAAAAAGGTATATTTAACATATATGTATGTACCACTTAATCGGAAACTAAATTTTATGCTGTCCTTGGTATTCACTTAGCTGGCCTTATACACACAAATTAGTTTGGGAATTGCTCACATAAATAACGAATATTTGTTTGGAAGAAAGTTTTACTGCACCTTTGTGTATTTCTCACACCTTAATTGATAGCTAATCTTGTTTTAGAAAGAAAAATAATAAAGCAATAACTTTCAGTCTAACCCATTTTTCCTTTTCCTGATTATAACCAGTTGTCTTCGAGTCAAACTGGGGGGGAGGAAAAGGTATTGAGTATATAAACGTGGTAAATGTCTTTGCGAACTTCTTAAACCAAATTACTTCATAGGTAGTATAACATTAATCTTAAAATTGTCTTGCTTAATGTCAGGAAGCTCAAGTAAACCCATAAAATAGAAAGTTTATGTGATTTATAAAAAGAAGATACAATGCAGACTCAATGCCTTTATCTCTTCAGCCAGTAATTACTAGGAGCATATTTTACACTGCTCATATTATTTCAAAGAAACTTCTAAACTATAGAGTGACGAAAACAACCTTTCCATGGTTAAAAAAAAAAAAAGAGATTTTGCTTTGGGGGTTATTTAATATTCTCAGTAGACATCTATGAAAATATTTTTGACAGGTTTGAGGATGGCTTGGTATGAGAAAGCATTTTCCCTAAACCTCTCTCTAAAATATTCTTCTATTTTGCACAGGTAAAGTCCCCTTATTTTCCTTAAATACTTTTCTTATTAAAAAAGAAGGGGAAACAAAGTAACCCAATAATAAAGGCAGCCATTTATTTCAGGGGTTATTAAGTCCATACAATTCCATATCTTTTCCCAAGCATTTGTATTAATGTTTTGTGTTCCCACAATTTTTGACAGTTATCCTCAGAAATTCATGATAAAATATAAAAATAAAAATGCATTTGTTTTACTAGAATGTAAAGAAAAATCTGCTTTTTAAGTATATATTGGAAGTTTTTGATAGAAAAAACTTAAGTCCAAACTCTCTGCTGGTGTCTTATCAATGTCGTAATATGTTTCAAGCTTTATCTTCAGTTTATCTTATAATATTTTAACTTCTTTTCAGACTGTACCTACATGCACGTTATTAAAATCCCGATCCTTAAAGATTAAGAATTCCTATTTTATTGGAACTGTCTCACATGTGGTTCTGGCTATAAATGATGCTCTGAAAACTCAAGAATTAATGAGGGGCATGAGTAAAAGCAAAATTTTAGAAATATTCATTATCTCCAGAGAACTGACAAGGGTTCTTAGTGTCCCAAACACGTGACTACAACAAGAAAAGGGAAAGACCAGGCCTTCACATACCACAGATCCAGTTCACTAAAATGGAGATGGATGACAAACAGCTTTCATAATGATGTGTGTATTTTCTGGGGAAAAAAAAAATGGCAAAAGTCTTTTTGGACCAATGGACTGTCTGAAAAGCAAAGAGACTGATATTGCAGACCATGCTGAACTATCAGGAATTAAATAATGAAAGAAAATCTAAACTACCCCTAAACAGTTATCTCTTAGATCCCAAAGTTTACAATTATAGGCTTTGAATACAATAAAGAAACAGTGATCACAAATGTGGTGAAAAAATGTGGTAACTTTTGTGCAAAGAAAATGAAAAGATTTAAAGAAGAATGAAAAGTCTGAACAAATAGGGATATTTAAATGTCTGTATTTAAGAGGCTTTAGGACCATGAGGGGAAAAAAAAGGCATTTTACTATAGTTCAGATGTCCACTTAATGTATGTTTCTATAACGAGCACTTAACTTAGCTATGATGTCCACTGGAAAGAGGGATTCAGCTGCAGATTAAGAAGCTCAGCTTTGTATATCTGCACAGAGGAGTGCTGTGTGTCTCCCACTTTGAGCAATGAGGGTCTCATTAATACAATGCATGGAGATTGGAAAATAATTCATCATCACAGAA
This sequence comes from Myiotriccus ornatus, assembly GCA_036023395.1. Taxonomy (NCBI): domain Eukaryota; kingdom Metazoa; phylum Chordata; class Aves; order Passeriformes; family Tyrannidae; genus Myiotriccus; species Myiotriccus ornatus. The sequence goes on from JAYRBT010000114.1 coordinate 102,325,054, forward strand.
TCACAGAATATGCTGAGTTGGAAGAGACCCACAACGATCATCAAGACCAGCTCTTAGCCCTGCACAGGACCATCCCCAAGAGTCTTACCATGTGCCCAAGAGTATCATCCAAATGTTTATTGAAATCTGTCAGGCTTGTCTGTGACCGCTTCCCTGTGGAAGTGACCGGCTGTTCCAGCACCCAAACTTCACCTCCTCTGGGTGAAGAACATTTTCCTAATACACAACCTAAACCTCCTCTGACAGTACTTCAGGTCATTCCCTCAGGTTCTGTCATGGTCATCCCAGAGGAGAGACCCCTCCTCTTCCCCTCATGAGGAAGTTGTAGACTGCAATGAGGTCTCCCCTCAGTCTCCTCTTCTCTGGGCTGAGCAGACCAAGTAACTTGAGCTGCTCCTCATACAGCTTTCCCCTCAAGGCCCTTCACCATTTTCCTTTGGACACTCTCTAATAGCTTTATATCTTTCTTATATTGTGGTGCACAAAACTGCACGAAATATTCAAGGTGAGGCCACACCAAGGCAGACTAGAGCAGGACAATCTTATTATAAAGCAGACTATGACAGAGTATTTAGTTTCTTTTCAAGGAATTATTTAGTGCATCTTGAGATGCCGTGAGTTTTTCCAGGATGTTCACATAGGGCTTGCAGATGTAACAAAGAAATCATAGGAGACCAAAGCCTCTTGGAATATCAAATAGAAATTACACTGGTTGTCCAAGACCAGCTGAAATTACACTAGTGTTGTGGTTTTACACAAGCCAGCAAAGAAGCCCCAGATAGCCACTCTCTCACTCATGAGCTGAATCAGGCAGAGAATCAGAAGGGTAAAAGCTAGAAAACTCATGGGTTGAGATAAAGGCAGTTTAATAGGGAAAGCAGAAGCTATGCACACAAGCAGAGCAAAAAAGGAGTTAATTCACTGCTTCCCTCAGGCAGGCAGGTGTTCAGTCATCCCCAGGAGACCAGGGACCCATCACGTGTAACAGTGACTGGAAAGGACAAATTCCATCTCTCCAAACATCCCATCTCCCCCCTTTATATGGTGAACACGATGTCATATGGAATGGAATATCCTTTTGGTCAGTTTGGGTTACCTGTCACAGTGGTGTCTCCTCCCAAATTCCCATGCATGCCCAGCTCCCTTGACAGCGTGGCAGGAAAAGGAACAGAAAAAGCCTTGGTCTGTGTATGCACTGACCAGCAATAACAAAAACATCTCTATATTACCAACCCTGTGTTCAGCACAAATCCAAAGCAGCTTCATGCTAGCAACTGTGAAGAAAATTAACTCTACCCCAGCCGAAACCAGCACAACTGAATGCTTATTTTAGGAAACTGAATCATATCTCTGGTGAAAAAATGCTGAATATCCATTCTAGGATGTGACTGACTTTTGATTTGAAGTATCAATTCATTTATCAATTTAAAAATATAAATTGCCATTTCAAATGTCCTACAGCTCCCGGTTTCCATCTGCCTCTCCAACAAGATGTCTACATTCCATGAGTCTCGAGCTGTATCTGGCAGTTCTGTGTAGACTCACATGCACTTTGTACAGGTATAAATGCTTCCATATAAATATATTTGCTGTCTTTATCGTGAACTAAATCTCACCATAGACACCTAAATTTTGGTGAAATATCTACATTGTCCTATATCTGTCCTTTCTTCTTTGTTCCCCTCAGTCCTGAGGTATCAAATTGTCTGAACAAATCTAGATGAAACATCTGAGCTATCTGAATGTAATTAAAGTCTACCGAGATCAATGTCTTGCTTTCTAATGAGAGTACATAAGGAGATTGAATAAAAGGAAGTTTTTCAACTTTGTTTAAATAGGCTTAATTTCAGCAATCTATCATTTGCCTTTCCTCTAACTCTTCATTTAAATGGTTGTGTCTAGATAAATCAGCTTATTTATTTTTTACTAGAAAAATTGTTAAGACTCATTATGCTTTATAGCTTATAAAACTGCCCTATGCTTTTTTTTTTAATTAGTTATGTCCTGTAACATATTTTCAAGATATATCTTAAATATTTTAAGAGTGCATTTTTAAACCTTCATTTGATTTTAATACAAATTTAGAGTCCATCTGAAGGCAGATTAATTCCAATTCAACTCATGAAATCCTGAAAATATATGTCTAATTTTAATCATTCCTATAAATTTCCTTATTTTAAACTAGCATTTACGTACACTGTGTTCTTTTGGATGTAATTTCAAAGTGTAATTTCTACTGAACATACAAAAATAATCTCTTAATATCTTTCCACTTCCAAGTTTGTATTCGTCAGTGTGAGCTTTTTCATTGAAGAAAAAAAATGTATGCAGATGACTAATTTTGTTGGTTTGGTATGTATAATTTCAGACTTAAGGTCTTAGACTAAATTGCAGGTGCAAGTTCAAAGAAGTAAGTGATTGGAACATATCTGAAGCCACAACTGGAAACTATTGAATAAATATGAGTTATGAATTGTACTGAGAATTCAGGGTGTGAGAAAATGCAGAGCTTGGCTGAATTGCATCCTATCAATGCTCATGCTCCCTGGATTATTGTGAGAGTGCATCTGATGCTCACTGCTGCATTCATTTAAATGAAGAAAGGGAATTTAAAGATCCATGTGGTCTCAACTGTGTATGACAAAATATGGTGTCTGAAATATTATGCTTCTATTTATTGTTGTTAGAGTTCATGAGCTACTTACTTAAGAATAGTTTCATGAATGATTCAAAGCATCTCTGATGTCATGATTTTTTACCAAAAAATATATCTGTTCTCCATCTTCACCTATCTAATTATATATATATGTATATATACACACACACATATATATACACATATACATATGTATCTCAATATAACAGTCTTCCTAAATTCACCCTCAGGAGAATCTGTAAATATATATCAGATTCTGAATCCCCTGGTCACTGTTTGTAAAACAACTCCTTTTTCCTGTGGGTCTGACAATTTTTGTTCACTGTTTATAATGTTTTAGGTTGCCTTTGAGATCTATTCAGAATTGAATTTACTTCATTTCCCCACAGAAGTAATCACAACAGATATTAAATATATTCTGTGCATTTTTTAAAAAGTTTAGTACAGCACATCTACATTCTCTGAAATTGTGAAAAAGTCAGCTTTGTCACTTTAGTTGTTGGGTATTTAGATTTTAGTCATCCTAGTCTGTACAGTCTACCTTAGGGTCCCTTTAAAATCAGTGGGGGAATAAAGGCAACTCAAAAGGTGGTTCATTTGACCTTGTTCAAATCCTAATTTCAGGAAGATGTAAATCTTTCTTTGGAAGTGCCAATTTCTCTTAATTAGCAATAAGAAGAGTTAGTGTGATTAGCTCACAGGCATATGTCTACTTCCAGTCACCCTAATCCTGGTTTAGCTGTCTAGTGCAATTTATTTTTTTACTCACTCATTTCCCTTTAGCATTCCAAGGTTCATTTTTTTTCACCATGAATTACAATTCAAGAAAAAAGTAATTTAAAAAATATTCCACAGGCACAATGACTTAAATATTTAAGAATTACAAAAAACCCTACCTGTCTTATCAGAGTTAATTTAACCAATTTGCACATAATGTTGCAATATATGAAAAGATATAACATATTTTACAGTACATTTTATAGTAAATTAACATTCTTACTATTTTAGTAAGTCTATTCTAAGACAGTCAGTTTAAAAATTACTATCGCATATTCATTCCTATTACTAAGTAAGAAGAACTATGCATGACTATTCTATTGGTCTTTAGGCTATATGTTGTATTAGTGTATGCTCCTTTTTACAGATCTCATAAAGTCCATTTTTCTCCTATTTTGCTGTTGTTGTTGAGAACAAATTGTGTTCCATGCACATATTCTATGCATTCCACATTCCTTTTACACACGTACACATTCTGTATATGTGGTTTCTACGGAGTGGCATAACACACAAGGTAGGATGGCATCTGGAATTGATATATCTCCACTGCATAGTGAGGAACACAAAATCTTAAGTGAGGTTGTAGATGTCCTAGACTTACATGTAAACCAAGTTCTCCTGTCCAAGCTGTCACTCCAGAAAGATGAGGAGACTTACACGGGACAGACAAGAACACACAAATATTGCAAGCTGGAGAAACACTACCCAAGGAGTTGTGGGAAGGGGCCCATGGTCAAAGAAGGCAGACCAATGAGACACAAAGGTTTGTTTGACATCCTGAGAGCCTTGGAGATTCATAAGCAGGAGCTACTGCAGACAGAGACAAAGAGCATTAATGGGGCAGCCTCCACCTCCCACTGCTGCTTCTCTGAGCTATTCATCCCTCAAGTAATTTAGTAAGTTTCCCATTAAGAAAAAGTGGATGCCCATGGTTCTCTGCTGTAAGATACAGCACACAAAGTTTCAAACAAGGCTCATATTGATTTTTGGGTCTCTGTGCAATACTATAATTTCTTATACATTCTTTTTTAATATGAGAAAAACCGAGGAGGGAAAAAGTGTTTTTTATAAGAGTGATGCAGCAGACATTATTTATAAAACTTGTATTTTATCTGGCATGGATTGCATCTTTAAAACAAAAGTGTCACCGTCACCAATCATTCTGAAACGTTATTAAAAATTTCTCGGTTTGTTCTCAGTTGTGCCTCTGAGGTTACATTTGAGCTTTGAAACTTTATCTGCTCACTGATACCTTTGTCAGAATATTCTGATTGTCAAGGGAGTACAAAGAAGATATGATTTAATTTGATTTATCATTTCTTTTTAAAAGTGGTTTTTCTTTGTAGAATTTTATTAGTTAATCACCTCCAAAGTGATGCATAGATGTACTAAAATTGAAATAATCCAAGCTTTTATACCTTTGAAATCGAAGCATTTATTTTTACACCAGGCTGTCTAAGAGTTCTTTTTAGCTTTGTTGATGAAATAGTGCAAAATATTTATCTCCTCTTATCTCAATGAAGAAAGGAAACCCGTACATTTAAACACAAGTTGATTCATTCATTCCTCTCATTAATTAATATATGCTTTATTACTATAGATAAGAAATCACAGGAAGTCTAAATGGACAAAAGAGTGTTGTTTCTCTTCTTCCCATCCTTAATAAACAAAAGACCTATAGAAGGATAAGAAATTCCCTTTGAAAACTCTATATCAGAATTTTCTTAAGATAAATTTATGGTTATATGGCTGATAGTTTTGACAGATTATCTATCTTCTGCATTATGTGCAATACTACAGCTTAAAAAATTTATTCTTCATTTATTTCTTGAGTAACCTCAGCATTACAAATGTACATTAGTACTCTTTAAACACAACAGAAGACATAGATAAGAAAATAACAATTAAAAAAAAAAACAAACAAAAAGCTTAAACTTGATTAAAAGGAAGGAAACAGAAGAAATAAGAGTTTTCTCTGCACTACTAAGACTTTGTGTAATCCAAGTCTTGTCCTTTTAAAGGGGTGGGTGCTTCCAGACTGATTACTAATGTCAAACCATTGAATAGGGGAGAGCTATTCGAATTGTTCAAGTGCTTGCCAGGGACCAGTGTCATAATTTAATTGTCTGGCTGATATAGTTCCAGTGCTTGAACATCTGCCCTGGCACTCTGTAGTTTGCTAACATGAGCTGCTGAATCACCTCTCTGTGCTTCCACAAGAGGAGCAATGCTTTGTATCTGTAAGAGAAATTCCTTTTCAAAACCCAGCCATCTAGTCTCTTGTAGTGACTATTTGCAGATTGGCAGGAGAAATTATCTGGATATTTGAAAAACATTTCTCAGAATATGTGATTCAGAGAGGCCACCATATAATACTTGATTCAGTGTAACTCTACACCAGTTATGCCTCCCCCATTCATGTTTGTCAGTTCCCCCAAAAGAACTAGACAGGCTTAACCATGATTCAGGTTTGGAGGTGTGTGGGGAGTTGTTCTGTTTTTTGGTTTTATTTTTCTTTTGTGTCTTTGTTTTACTAATCTAAACATGCTGTCTATTCCTGGACATCTTAAACAAACTTTTATTAGATATATATTTTTTTTAAAAATGAAAATAAAAAAATCAGAGCAATAATTTTTTTTAAAATCCCACTTGTCTTGGATTTATAAATTGTACAGTTCTGATACATACACTCACCCTTGGATATGTGCAGACTCTCTCCACCCAGACACAGCTGTCTGTATCTCTGCTGTAAGGACAACTCTGTTGTGCCACTAAGAGCTGTTAAACAGACACACATTAAAGGCCTGGTACAATGTATTAGGAGAAACTGCTGCCAATTACATTTGGAATTGCAGCAATTTGGGTGCTGCCTGGTGAGCAGTAGAGTTCTTCCTGCAGAGGTGTAGATCAGACAGATGGGGATAAGATTATCCTCCTTATATATCTAAGCCTAGTTACATCATCATGTGGTAACTCTTAGTTTCAGGGGGGAAATGAATAAATCACTTCCTAAATGTGGTGTATCATAGAATGCGATATGTCAGCTTGAAACCCTGGAGATTGATAATGACATGATGTTTATAGTATGGACTATTAAATCCATCACGGAAATCCAGCTAGAGGTGACTCAGAGCAATAATTGTGCTGTATTTGTTTCATCACTATGACAGGCAGACAAAACACCTCTTAACTGTAATTTTATAGTTCTAGAGTAAAAGGATTTTTCTTATTGAGTTTAAGCCAGTAAAAAAAGTCTTTATTAAAAATAAAATAATAAAATTTATAAAATAGTATAAAATGTACAGTTATAAAATACATAAAAACTTAAAAGAAGCTTGAGATATTTTCTGTGTTCTCTTTTCTGTAGTTCCCATATCAACCATTATATTGTTTCTGAAGGTTGTCTGTGGCATTATTTGAGAAAAAGTCTCAAAAGTTATTTACTTTGCTTTACTTTGAGATGACACACATCTATAATGAACTATGTAGTACAGTGCACTATTCAGTGTCTCACAATAAGCTTTTAACACTGAACTGCATAGACTTCAGGTCTATGAGGTATTGGACCATGTTCAGAGAAGGGCAGCAAAGCTGGTGGAGAGTCTGGAACACAAGTCTTGTGAGGAGTGGCTGGGGGTGTTTGATGTGGAAAAGAGGAGGCTCAGGGATGACCTTGTCACTCTCTACAACTCCCTCAAAGGAGGTTGCTCTCACGTAGGCGTCAGTCTCTGTTCCCAGGCAACTAGGACAAGAGTACACAGACTAAACCTGCACTAGAGGGAGGTTCAGGTTGGACATCAGGGAGAATTTCTTTATGGAAGGGGTGATTAAATATTGGAATGAACTTCCCAGGTAAATGGTGGAGGCACCAACCCTGGAGGTGTTCAGGAAATGACTGGATGTGGCACTTAGTGTTATGGTCTAGTTGACAAGGTGGTGATGGGTGAAAGTTTGGACTTGATGATCTTGGAGGTCTTTGCCAACACAAATGATTCTGTGATTCTGTGACAGAAAAGCTATAGTAGAGAACAATACACTTCTTTCACTTGAAATGGTTTGTTCACTCTTTATTTTTTTTAACTCAGGTTGTACATATTAGCATATAGATTCCTGATTAAGGTGTACAAAGTCTTTACTAAGAGACGCATTTTCATTTCTCTTAAAGGGCACTGAGAAGTATGAATTTCTTATTAAAGCTTTTCCTGAGACAAATATTTTTGACACAGTCTTCAAGATGGAAGTATGGATGTAAACATACTATGTACAACATCTATAAAAACCCAGTAGCTTACTCAGAATTTTAAGACAATAATTTTTTCACAGATAATTAATTTTCTAGTATGTAACTCGTATGTTAAAGTATGCCTAAAAGTTTTAGCTAAGCTCAAAACATTTCATAATGGCAACTCTGTTGTCCAGGAAGGGAGGAGTTAGATGAAATTTTATGTAAGCTGATTTACTGAGAGAGCAGTAGATTATATTGACAGGTCTTTAAACCTGACATGTTTAAAGAACATTTTATTTGCCTTTTCATAAGCAGCCAGTGTCAGTCAAAACTCAAATATAACCCACCACCTTAACTGGAAAGGAAGGAGATAGAGTTGACAGAAAAGTCCTAGAAAATGTTCATGCATTTCATTTTTAGTCAAC
>JAYRBT010000114.1:102338325-102350740 GCA_036023395.1 Myiotriccus ornatus
TGGATTGCCTTACAGGGCTAACGAGCTCCATCTGCCCGGGGAGTGGCCCTGACCAGGAATCGAACCCGGGCCTTGGCAGTGACAGCGCCGCACCTTAACCACTAGACCACCAGGGGCTCCCCATTTGAATAAGTATTTCCTGGCTATATAAACATATGCTATTGTGAACAAAGTTGTTCCTTTAAAGCAAGTCTACATATGAGGTAAAAGAATTAGTGAGATGAAGCTAAATGATCAGACATACCAATGTCAAAACCCAGGAGAACACTGACTGCATCATTGTAATGAGCAGCTAGTTAACCTAAAGTCAGTGCTTTGTTATCAACAAAACCTTGCCACTTGGGCATTCATCCTCAGTGAGGCAAGACAGATAACAGGGACATCATTTCCTGACAATTCTGACAGTTGTCTTCTCTTGTCCTCACTAATGAGATAGCAGTGAGACAATTCCACATACAATATCCTTTGCAGAACAAAGGTCTGGAAAGAAAAAGCTCTCTACTCCCTCGAATGACCAATTAAGTGTTATAAACACACTGATAAGGGGCTTGAATATGAATCCTACATGTCCTGTTGTTTGGTTTTTTTCCCTTAAAGAGAAATATGATTTTGGATATAAGGAACCTTCCTGATGAAATTTCACTAAATCCAACTCACTTTTAAAAAATGTTTTGGTAAAAGGAAACTGATAATTTTGTGAGTGTGTGGTCTCACAAAAGAGATCTGTGTAGTCTTCTTTTTTCTCTTATTTCTTTTTTAATCATCTCCAATCTTAATGATCCTTTGCCACAAATGAAGCTTGAAATAAATATGAACATAAAATACCTAGATCATAATCTTTGCAAATTGTCACGTTGTCACAAGAATATGTATTAACAGTAATCACTGAAGCATAAGTTTTGCATGGATGATAAAGTTTATATATTTCGCAGGAGAGACTGCTCTTAGTCATCCCAGTTTTATATCAGTGTTTTATACAAGTTCAAGTTCATTGACTTTACTGGCATTTCTCCAAGTTTTCACCAGTACAAATGGGAGGAAACAAGACTGACAAACAATAATAACTATTCTCTTTTGCAGTTGGGTAAAATATATTTTGTCAATAATGAGTTTCAAATAGGATTTTTTCTGATAAATTCTTCACCTTAAGGGAATTTCACATTAGCAGACAACTTCATTATAGTACTTCTGCATTTAAATTCCATTAAAATAGTTTAACATTTATCAAAGCAATAGTTATTTAAAGCATTTATTATTTTGAAGGATTCTATATGATATTAAAGTAAATTATTTAAAATCAAATTGTAGGTACCAGCTTATATTTCTAATTTAAAAAATTAGAAATAATTTAAATATAAGATATTTCTACCCAAGGTAGGCAGTTAATTGTGTTTTCCACCACTTCTCTATCTAATATTTTAATGTTATTCCTATTTGACTGTATGTAAGAGAGAGAAAAAGGAGGTGGAGAACTTCAAATAAGCAATCCCAGCAGATGGGATTTGTATGTACTGGTTATTCCTTTTACAGGGTTTGGATATCTTATATGCGAGGGAGAGTGATTTCTTTTTCATAAGTATTAGATTGATTAGTGTCAAAGATATAACTTTAATTTTTAAAAACTATGATAATCTTGATGTTCTGATTAGCTCAAAGTCTTGAATAGTGATAGTTAACAAACAACTAATATTTTTAATGTTTTGTGTGACGTATGTCAATGCTTTCTGAATCACTCTAGTAACCCTTTAGTTAGGCTTTCTTCTGCTGCTGGTATTTTCTTAATCTTGCAGGATTCCCAAGTACAAATCAGATGTGGTAAATTTTATGGGTTTTTTTGGAGTAGAGCTACTATAGAACATGTAACAAATAATTGGAAATAGATAATCATAGAATCATAGATTTATAAAATAGCCTGAGCTGGAAGGGACCTACAAGGATCATAAAGCCCACTCCTGGCCCTGCACAGGACAACCCCAAGAAACAAACCATATAACTGAGAGTTTACCAAATTCTTCTTGAACTCTGTCAGGCTTGGTGCTGTGACCACTTCCCTGGGGAACCTGTTCCAGTGCCCAACCACACTCTGAGTGATTAAAGAACCTTTTCCTAATATCCAGCTTAAATCTTCCCTGACACAGCTTCGTGAGGTTCCTCAGGTCCTATTGCTGGTCACTAGAGAGCAGAGATGTGTTTTAATGTATTATTGGATTCACTAAGAGGAAATAATACTGGACGAATCTGATAGCCCCTATGATGTCGTGGCAGGATGCGTAGACAAGGGGAGAGCAGTGGATGTTGTCCAACTCTATTTCAGCAAGGCTTTTGACACTGTCATTCATGACATCCTCGTAGGTAAGCTCAGGACATGTGGGTTAGGTGAATGGACAGTGAGGTGGATCAGGAAGTGGTTGAATGGCAGAGCTCAGAGAGTCACAGTCAGTAGAGTAGAATCCAGTTGGAGGCCTGTGGCCAGTGGTGTTTCCCAGGGATCAATACTGGGTCTACTCTTATTCAACTTGTTTATCAATGGCCTGGATGAAGGGAATGTTTATATTATAGCAAGTTTGCTGATGGTACAGAACTGGGGAGAGTAGCTGATACACCTGAAGGTTGTGCTGCCATTTCATGGGAGCTTGATAGGCTGGAGAGTTCAGTGGAGAGAAACCTAATGGGGTTCAACAGAGGCAAGTGTAGGGTCCTGCACCTGGGGAGGAATAACCCCAAGTACCAGTACAGGTTGGGGGCTGATCTACTAGAGCGCAGCTCTGCTGAGAAGGACCAGGGAGTCTTGGTGGATGACAAGCTGACAGTGTGCCCTGGTGGCCAGGAGGACAACTGGTATACTCGGGTACATCTGGAAGAGTGTGGCCAGCACGGCAAGGGAGGGCATCCTCTACTCAGCCCTAGTGAGGCCACACCTGGAGTGCTGTGTCCAGTCCTAGGCTCCTCAGTACAAGAAAGATGGGGAGGTACTGCAGAGTGTCCAGCAGAGGCTCCAAAGATGATTTGTGGTCTGGAGCATTTATGTTATGAGGAGAAACTGAGGGAGATAGGTCTGTTTATCTAAAGACTGAGAGGGGATCTCATAAATGCATACAAATATCTCAAAGGCAGGTGCCAAGAGGATGGTGCTAGTCTCTCTTCAGTGGTTTCCAGTGACAGGATGAGGAGCAATGGCCATAACCTAAACCACAAGAACTTCTACCTCAACATGAGGAAGAACGTCTTTACATTGAGGGTGGCAGCACGCTGGAACAGGGTGCCCAGGGAGGCATTCAAAACCAACCGGGATGTGTTCCAGTGAAACCTGCCTTGGCAAGGGGGCTGGACTAGATGATCTCTAGAGGTCCCTTCCAACTCTAACAACTCTGTAATTCTGTGATTTAAAGACAATAAGAAACACTGGACAACTAGTTAAGTTGGTTTTTCTTTTTTAATGAGTGTAAACTGTTCACTAGGACTCTCCTCTCCATTTCCCACTCAAAAAAAGCCCCAACAAAAAACCCCCCACAACCAAAACAAAAACAAAAAACCAAAAACCAAAAACCAAAACCAAAACAAAACCCCAGAAAAACAAACAAACAAAAACACCTGAACATTAATAACATCTGAATAAGAATATTCCAGAGTCTTCTCACTTCTTTTGAAAGGGGAGGCTGAATGCTGGAGCAGTTATTTCATGGTTTTCTTTACCCTAATCTCTTAGGTTATGCAGTAAATTACATGGTTTTAACTCAATGAGTCAGGCTGTGAATTATATTCCTTGTTCTGTGAAATTGTCAAAATGGTGCCTGGTTCAGTTTTGCTTGAGACATATGCACAGAATTCCCACACACAGCACTAGGTAGGTGCCATGCCCCAGAAGCAGTGTGGATGCAGTTCCGCTCTTCTGGAGGATTAGGGGATATTCTTAGCTATAGATTTGAACAGACCATGTAGTTGACCTCGGGAGTAAAGAACAAAACCTTTTGCTACTTTACAAGCAGGTATTCAACTGCAAAGCTCACACCCTTCTGGAGAAGATTACAACTCAGAGAATCATAACCTTAGTAGTGCCTCAGGCTTCCTTCAGGAAATATGCTCTCCTGCACATTATTTTGATTTCTCCTGTTGGGAAAACTGATCAAAATTTCTGTGTCTTAGGAATAAAATAGAAAAATCGTGTAAATAACTACAAAAGTGCAGAAGCACAGAGATATTATTCAAGGTCAGTATAATTACTGAATGACCATTATCAAACTCCAAACATCCTTCTATTTGACTTTCAAAGACAATTCATTTTTAATAGCATTATAGTAATTATTTTGATAAATTAATTACACTGGCATATAAAGCCACTCTTATCTAAACAATTATATGTGATTGTTTTAGATTCCCTCACAACTAGCTTTCTTGGCAGCTTTGCTGACTTTCTCAGTGAGGTTGTAGCTTACATGACTATGAAGATTGAATTGCCTGCTTTATCCCCTGCAGGACAAATTTAGGCAGGCAGAATTCAATTATGCTAATCAGAATTCAGGCCAGACAGCAGAGACAACATTGGTTTTCCTGCTGGGACTTTTGCCTCTGTAACAGTGCAGTAATATTTCGTGGCAATATCTGCATTTTCAGCATGGAGCATGGACATGTTCTGAAGCATAGTAAAATTATTTCAAAAGGAAAAATAAATTAGAAACACCCTTAATTGTCTTAGTGGAACAGACTCCCAGCAGAGCTTCATTGAATTTGCCTCTTTTAAAAATGTCTTTAAAAGTGCAACCACTCAAAACTCTCATATATATTATTAAACATTATCACACAAAAGAATAATTTACAATTAATAACCAAATCATATAATTAAAGAACTTTAATAGTTCAGTTTCCTTTATCCTTCTCTTCCTTTCTCAATCCTTTACAAAGGCTTGACTAATGACTTTTCCCTCCTGTAAAATTTTTCTGTCTGCAAGCCTGAGTATTTCAATATCTGATTTCCTTCAAATTTTCCCTTACTTCCAAGACAAGTTGTTCAGCACGATGGACCACTGTGTTCTTCATTTTTAGGTTGAAGGACATGGAACTATTGGAGCAAGTCCAGAGGAGGGTCAAAAAGTTAATAAGGGGACTAGAGCTCCTTCCCTATGAAGACAGGCTGAGGAAGCTGGGGTTTCTTCAGCCCGGAGAAGAGAAGGTTGGGTGGAGACCTCAAAGCAAATTTCTGGTATCTGAAGAGGGTCTATAAAGAAGCCAGAGGGGGACTCTTATCAGGAACTGCAGTGATAGGACAAGGGGGAATAACTTCAAACTGAAAGAGAGTTGGTTCTGATTACACAGTAGGAAAAAAATTCTTTACTGTGAGGGTGGTGAGACACTGGAAGAGGTTGTACAGACAAGCTGTGGATGTCCCAGCCCTCGCAGTGTTCAAGGTCAGGTTGGATGGGGCTTGAAGCAACCTGGTCTAATGGAAGGTGTCCCTGTCCATGGCAGGGGGGGTTGGAACTAGGTCCCTTCCAACCAAAACCATTGTATGATTCTAGGTCCAAATAGGAGTTAGCTTCAGTCACACATGAAACCTGTTTTTTGGCACCCTTGATTGTCATTTGCATATTTAAAAGCACAGTTTTAAGTATGAATTGCATAAAAGGAAACTAACAGGAGGAGAATTCTTGACAGATCATAAAAAATATTCCCTTGTATATTCACAGACAATAATGTTTAAAATAGTACAGGTTTTCAGTGTCTTCATGTAATAAAGAAATACCACTACAGGATTCCAATACTGTTTGTCTCCTATTATGTTTACATCCATAAATATGCACACTATAATTAATTTTCAGATTAGTTCCATCAGAAATGGCATTAAAAATATTTTGTGATTTCCAGGAAGTGTCTGTACAATTGACTAGAGGTTATCTTTTAAGTTGTTACGTGTGGTTAAAGAAAACAGAAATAAACTACTATTAGTAGCAGAAACCAGACCAATCTCTGAGTACTGTGGCATTTTTTAGGCAGAAATCATTGTAGTACTAACAGTAAAATAACTGTATACTAAAAAAAAATAATAAGGTTTTGGCCTTACAGCCAAAAGTGTTGCCTGCAGGATACTGTTTGTTCCTATACATATATATATATATATATAGTTTAAATGGATGTTCAGTACATATAAATATATTTTTGATCATGTTTGTCTTTATCTTGTGAGGAAAGATTGTTATAATGATAACCCTAAAACTGAACACATATTTGAATATAATTACATCCGGTAATTCTTAAACTCTATGAAAAATGCTTTTTAAAACATTTTAATGCAGATGTAAGTGAATTGAATACTTCTGACATAGTAATTACCCTCGCAAATCAATAACTGCTAATTAATCTATTCAAACTGACATGAACATTTTAAACATCACTAGGATGTTAGAGTAAGTTTAAGGGTCTGACTCAAAACCCCTTTTGTTTTAGAGGTTTTGCTCTGCTTGCAAAATATGTGACTTGCCCAGCAATAAATCTGTTGAGATTGGAATGTACAAAAAAAAGTGTCTGCATAACAATAACATTTAAAAAAAAACAAACAAACTTGACTGCACCTCCTGGAAGTAAAAGAACTTCTAAGAGAAGGAATGGCTGGATGGTTTTCTTTTTATAAAGCTCTGAATTAGTTTTAAGCCCGTTTGGTCCATATACAGCCTTTGACAGCTTTCTCACCACATTTCCTCTTTCGTGCATTCATCAACAATTTCTGTTTATTCTTTTATTTTTTTGTGGGGATTTTCTCCTGTTACATATCAGCCTGTTCAAAAGGCGTCATCTCCTGAACTGGTGAAGATGCTTTAAAATTTAAAGTGTCTAGCTCAAGACTTTTTCAATTGCAAGTTTGAAAAGTTTTTTGTTATATAGGCAAATGTATTGTACATGTGTCCTTCTGTGACAGTTGATGAATGCATTTCACCATTTCCAGCACAGTTTAGAGTGAACAGAATAGTTTAGGTATGCACTTGAGAAATGGGGAGCTTAAAAAGCAGATTTTTTGTTCCTAAATTTACATGTGCCTAAATCTCTTTCTCAGTTTAGCTCTGAAAGACCTTTCATCTTCACATACCCTAAGGTGTTTGAGAAGAAACAAAAATTAAAAATCACTTCCGTTGCTGAACAGAATTCAAACACCCTAAATTTTATATTGTAGCTTAGAGTTCTTTAAGAATGTAAAATAAGGATATCTAAGATATCCTATACAGGAAATTTGAAAAATAAACTTAGACTGCGCTTAATGTTTAGATTTCGATTAGTCACATACATTACAATCTGAACGGGATTTTACTGACACATAAATCAGAAATGTATTGCTTTCTGTTCCCACTGTGGCTAAATATGTCAAGAACATCCATGAGTTGTAGTAGTGTAAAATGTGAATGCCTTTGTTCAGACATACAGTATTTTATACTGAAAAAAGATTCCTTCAGAATGTGCAGTGTGACTTTCCTGCCTAAAATATATCTTGAATCTCACAGAAGCTGGTGTGTCTTCTCTTTAAAGCCCTAGATCTCAAGTTATCTGGGAGTATAAATATCCACGTTTCCTTTGAAGGAAGGAATAGTTCTCCTTAATAAAGTGAAAAAATATTAAATTATACAATCCTATAAATACGTAAACAAAAAACTGCCCTATTATTTTGTGGATCTGACCCTTTACTTTTGAACACTAAAGAGTAAGAAAACTTACATAATTTTAACTACACTTTTCTAACGTTTCTCTTCTTTTGATGGTCCTTAAATTTGCCAGCAATAAGCCAGAATGCAGAACAAAATCAGTTGGAAAAGTCGTAGAGGAGGCTAAAAAAAAAAAAGGGAAATGAGTTTGCCTTCTTTCTTCTTTATTATTTATCTTATCAAATTGTTAAAACACCTGTTTTTACTCTATCGAGAGACAGAAAGGCAAAATACAGTAAAGTTAATGAGAAATATAAACCTGAAAAGCTCTGGCATTGAAGTGAAGCCAGTTCTGTGTGTAGTGTATATCATCTTCAAATATATGCATCAGAGTCAAGCAGCACTTCACTGGAATTGAAAACCACCCAAACAAATATTGTGCATTGAATCACTATGTAATTTTCTTGGTTAGTGGTGTGTTTAGGTAGAATTGCTATTAAATGAGAGCAGATTCCTGTTGGGTTCAAAAAGTGCCATCACAGTTGTTCAGGCTTTGGTCTCCAGTGATCAGAGAACTGAGCAGTGTCAAGCCCACCCTGAATTGGTTGTCCCACCACCAGTGAATAAGCTGATTACTGAAGGAAGCAATGCTCATTTGTAATAGATTAAATTATATAAAAAATTATATATTTTCAAATGTTACACTGGAATTATCTATACATAGCGGAAATAGCCTTATATTGTAATAATGGTCGTACATTATAATAAAGAAATACATATTTCTAAAGAAAGTCTATACTTTCAAAGATCACAAAGTACAACAACCATGTTGTAACTATTTGAAGTAAAAACCATGCCAATAAAGTCTTGAAATATTGTATTAGTGTTTGTATCTAGTCTTTTTCCACAATCTTTTGTAATTGTGTGCATTGATATACTCATAGAATATGAATGGCTTGCTAAGATCTAATTTGTGTTCTATACTGCCTACACTTTGTAAGGGTTATCTTCCATTTAAAAAGAGTAAGAAGTGTTCATGCAGTAATCAAATTTGGGCAATGCACATTCCACAAGGAGAAGGAGTATTTCCCTTTTACTATATCCTGTGGAGTTTCACAAATATAACTATATATAAACATTTGGTACAGTAAAGTCAAATGACAGTATAAGTATTCTACACTACATCAGAAAATAACCTATTATGTGTAACATGTGAACAGTGGAAATTTTTCTTTCCAGGAATCTGCTATTTCTCTTCTGCAAAGAACCCCAGTTACTCAACATATCTTCTAAAATTTTCCTGTACCTGTTGTTCTTCCATTTTGCTTCTTAAAAAAATAATAAATTTACAAGTATTGACATCTCTCTCTACAATTTCCTACCTGTCCTCTGTCTCCTTCAATTCTATCTCATCCCATGTTAACTGAAGCAAAAAGTAGGAACGTAGGAAGTCTTGCAGAAATTCATGTAATCTTACTGTCTTTCTTTGTGTTCTTTCTTGCAATTATTCCCAAATGCTTTATCACTCCCTCCCCCAGGATTATTTAAAATAAACCTGAACTGCATTGCAGTCACCTGTGTTGACCGAATATATAGTGGGATTGCAAACCGGAACACTAAGTGGAAACACCATCTAATATACATTACCACATATCAACTAATTTATTGGAAAAGAAATTTTTGTCACACTTAAACAACTGACTCTCATTTTTGCATTTATAATATCAGAAAAAAACTTTCACACTAGACTAGATCACAACCAGAACAGAGTAGTTCACAGAGGTCAGTGGAACTTAATTACAATATAAAAGCTCCTCCAACACTATTGGCTTGAACCAATTGAATTGAATTGAATGGGAGGTTTCTGCTAATTTCTCCAGTTTGTCACTACTGGTTTTACAAAAGCATTACTATTGGTAATTCACACTGTGTTAAGGTATAGTATTTTAAGATTTTGCATGTCTACCTTGTTGGGGAAAGAAAAAACAGACTAATTATTATTTAGTTAAATCTAATTGGTATTCCTGGCTGCCTGTATTTAAATGGAAAAAAAAATAAAATAAAATTACATAAGTGAAGATGTATAAACCAAATTATTTTTAAAATGTCATAGTAGACGAAAGAAAACTTAGAAAAATAGCACCAGGTTATATAAGTGAAATTAAAAAGTTTAGGGACCATAAAAGTCTGCTTTTCAGGCTCTTACTACAATGCCTTTCATGACATGTTTTTCCCTTCTCTAAATAAAAGAAATCTCACTGGTATTAGCAAAGGCCAATAAAGCTACTTTTATTGTGAGTGAAGAGACACTGCTGCCTCACATCATTAGAAACAATTTCTAGTCTCCCAGAAGACACAGTTTAATTGATAAAGCATTAGTGTGATAGAGAGCATTTGTCAAAAGTTAGACTTGTGAACTTACTAGAGCTTAATGAAAATGAGCTGAAGTTGTTTTTGTTAAGCTAGTGTTTCTTTAAAAATAAGTTCTATTTCTCCTTGGGCTTAGGGTTTGTTTGTTTGTTTGTGTTTTGAGGGGTTTTTGTTTGTTTATGGGTTTTTCTTCTATTATCTGGAACATGTTTGTATTTTACAATGGAAAATACCAACAATTGTTTTTTAGAGATAGATTAGCTTTTATGCAGTGGTGCACATAATTTAGCATTTTGTTATGCATAATCTTCTGATAGTTGTCTCTTGTCTTCTAATGAAGGGTTATTATGGATATGATTTGATTTTCACCTACTTCTGTAATTATTTTCTCAGAAGTTATTGCCACTGTACATATCAAAACAGTCTTCAGGTTTCTGACATGTTCTTTGCACAGATTCTGATTCAAATTTAGTAAAGCAGGGCCCCATGGCCCTCCTTGCTGCAGTGACTGAAGACCAAATTACACCTTTCTACAAAGCGATATTAGTGACGAGCTATACAATTATAGAATTACAAAACCACAGAAATGTCAGGAGGGAGTGAATGTCAGAAAGACGGGGTGAGTATCAGAAAGAGGAAAAATACCAGGTTCATGGGGGTCATTATTGTCTAAACTCACTAAACTATCCTGACAGGTGCTTATTTAGTCTTTTCTTCAGAAATGAGGGTGGAAGGATATTCAACCTGGCCCCATTGTGGAACATTTCAGTTTAGTTGCCCTTGTAGAAAGCAGAATTTTTCTAATCAGTATAAATATCTGTTAACAATGAAACTGTTGACTTCAAATCTTTATAAAAAAAATCTTTATAAAAAAATCTTCTCTTTTCTAGACTGTACAAAACCAATTCCTCACCTTCCACTGTAGACCATGTTTTCTCAACTTCTTATCATTGTTGTTCTGCTTTTCTTTCACCAATCATTCTATGCTATTTTGTACATCTGAGATCTCATGCTATACTTCAGTCAAAGACTCACTAAACCAAACAGAAAAGAATTCTTCTATGTCATGGGTAACACGCACATGACAATAATATTCACTTGTCAGAATGAGGGGTTTTTTTTGAAAAGTAACTTTATTGTCATGTGTTGATGTAGTATAAGATTTGCTTGGTTGTATTTCTCTATTTGTCTGGGGGTTTTTTTGAGGGGGTAGCTCTTTGTTTGTTTGGGGATGGGGCCTAGGGCGGAGATCTTGCCATAATCCCGCCTAACTAGCTGCTCCCTGTTTTCTTTTTCCCTCCTATATTCCAGTTTACTATACTCTCCATTTAATACTGGACCTATAAGAACTCAAAACAACATTTCAGAGTGAAAGTGACAGATTTCAGTGACCCAGGTTTCAGTTGGTGGGTGATTTCATTAATTCCATTATATTTATATTTAACGTTTCAAAAAGTTTTTAATGTTTCAAAAAACCTTTTATAGTAAAAATATATTAATTACCTTTGTTGTTTGCTTTTTCTGCTAGGAGAAGTGTTCTGTCAGAGCAAGAAATAAAGCTGGTTTGACATGGTATTCTTAATATTTTCATACTGTCTGGTTTTTAGCTAAAAAAACCCTTAAAGATAATTTCATTAACTTTACATGGCAAAGTTTCTATAATGAAGGGACTGCAGTGGTGGCCTTGTAGGAAGAGATCAAGAGCAACTATGAACTTAACACTGTCAGGTCCACCACTAAACCATGTCCCTCAGCATGACACCTACATGATGTTTGAAAACTTCCAGGCATGATTCCACCATTTCCCTGAACAGCCTGTTCCAATGCTTGGTACAGCTCACCCTTTCAGCGAAAAAAGTTGTTCTAATATCAAATCTAGACGTCCCTTGCCATGTCCCATTGTTCTATCAATATATTTCACTAAATATTGAGAGACATCACCTTATGTAGAGACCTCAAGTTTACTGACAAAGGGATTCTGAAGAGCCAGCTTTAACCAGTTATCACTTTTAAAACTGGCAATGTTGGGCAATATGAATCTCATTTAAGTCTCTGTGAAAGCAGTATGAGGGATTTCACCTGCTGGTTTCTTTCAATGTCAATCTGTTTAAAAAATCCTGAAAATCTTACACCTTTTTCCATCTCTCTGCTCTCTCTCATAAAGAAGATTTAAAAGCGAGTAAGATTTAAAATGATTTAAAGTGATGGAAGAACATTTCACAGTATAGTAGTTTAAGTATCAAGCAAAAAGCGAAAAGAAGTTGGGAAAGATTCATTATTTTAAAACTGAAAATGAAAATTAGTCATATAGCCTGTTATCCAATACAATAGACCTTCATCCATTTACACATGTACTATGCCCAAAAATTTTTTTTACCAAACTTGATTCCTCTATAAAGACTTTTAATTATGAAGTCTTCAAT
>JAYRBT010000114.1:102350840-102386252 GCA_036023395.1 Myiotriccus ornatus
TTTTTTGGTGTTTCTGTTAATACACATATACCTTTTAATAAAGGGCTGTTAGTTTTCCTTTTCCATAAGCTGTTTTTCCTTCAATCGGAGCCTCTTAATTTTGGATTTATAATTGCTTAGAGAAAGGAGTTCGGATCTTTTTCTCATAACTCATCCTCAGCAAAAGACCTTGTCTCATTTAAACTGGGACAACCGGGGAAGTTATTGTTACTCTGTACTCAGCACCTTGAGTGCCATGTCCAGTTTTGGGCCCCTCAACTCAGAAAGAATACTGAGGTACTGGAGTGAGTCCAGAGAAGGGCAATGGAGCTGGTGAGTGGTGTGGAGCACAAGTCCTATGAGGAGTGACTGAAGCAGCTGTGGGTGTTTAGCCTGGAGAAAAGGAGGTCTCCTTTCTAGAGTAATAAGCAACAGAAAGAGAGAAAATAGACCTAAAAGATGCCACAGGATATTTAAATTGGATATTAGAAAGCATTTTTTCACTGAACGGTTTGTCAGGCATTGGAACAGACTTCCCAGGGAAGTGGTTAAGTCACCATCCCTGGAGATATTTAAAAGATGTGTAGATGAGTCACTTAGGGCCATGGTTCAGTGGCTAGATTTGATAATGTTAAAGGTTGTTTCTATCCTGAGTTATTCTGTGATTCTAGAAATTCTAACATCCTTACTTCCATAGGAATTTTTATTTTTATTCCTAAAATTATTCTAATTAATTCAAAGTTGCGAGTTTGAAATGAGTGGAAATCAGGGTTTAAAACACTTATTTCCAAACTACTGTGCAGCCACTCTCTTTTTAATACTCAGAATCACAGTCCAGAGGGACACTTATATAAAGTTCCTGTGATGCAACAAGGCTCTGCGAATGTTCAATCTCTTAATATAGAACAATTTATCATGAAAACTGAAGTACAGA
The DNA here is from genome assembly GCA_036023395.1 of Myiotriccus ornatus. NCBI lineage: Eukaryota > Metazoa > Chordata > Aves > Passeriformes > Tyrannidae > Myiotriccus > Myiotriccus ornatus. Next base: position 102,351,754 of record JAYRBT010000114.1, read on the forward strand.
CTTGCATGCTATAGAACCTCATCAAGATTATCTACTACCTAACATTTCTCTGATCATTTTCATCAGAAAGAACTAAGGCTTCAATGTGCATAAAATATTTCAGATACTTCAGACTATGAAAGGGACCCTACTAAAATATAGAAAACCCCACCCTGAACTCTTCAAGTTCCAGAATAGCAACTGAATTTGTCATACTCTAAATCATTTCATGTATGTAATCAACAATAAGCAAATGAAAAGGAGAAGAGCTCTCAGGTTCAAGAAAATTATTGGCTCACCAACTAAACAATACTTGACCACTGCACTTGACAAGAGATGAGATTCCTTTCGTCATTATTTGAGTTATAAGCAACCATACATGTTACTTATACCAACTTATAACACTTATAGTCATTTTAATAATTTTTTCTTCCCTCTTATTGTTTCTTTTATATTTCACCAACTGCCAAGCAATAAAATAATTTTTCATCTCATTTTTATGTCTTATAAAATTCCCTTACTAATCTCAATGGGATTTTTGTCTAAGACATGAATAAAAGCAAAGTAATGAGTTTAATTTGCCCTGCTCTTTAGGATTCTGATGTGAAGGAAAATATCACACTTAAACAATTTTGGTTTATTTTTAGGCCATCTGAAACCAAAGAATTTGGATATTTTGGGGGAGGAGTTGTTGATCAGTTTATTTGCTTTTGTTTTGTTTTAATTTCTTCTCTGAGGTTCAGATATATACACATTTAAGATTTACTTATAACATCCTTATTTTTCTGATAAGTCGTACCATTACATTCAAAGAGCAATTAGGATTTCTGCAATATCCAATTCTAAATAAAGTTTCCTGTGAAGTATTTAGTGTATTAAAAAAATCTGTTTTGTATTACCTAAATTCTAGAAAATATTGATTTTTGCTGACTTCAGTATATTTAAGAATCCATTTTGACTTGTTTGTCTAAAATTCCTTGTTCATTAGACTATGCTAGTTGCTGATGAGGTAGTAAAATGAAGAGACAGTTTTACGCAATTCTACTGCTTAGAAGAATAGAAGTTCTTTTTCCTCATCATAGACTTGATTAAGTGAAAATGTATTTTCTATGCACTGCTTCCTGTCTTAGTCTGTCAGTACTTTAGTCTAAGAATTTAGTTTTCTGTTCTAGGCTTCTTACAAGGTCCTGTACCAGTGCTCACTCACACTGGGACAATTTGGACTGTTTTCACCTTACTCTGCTTTCTGCTCATCTCTCTGTGTTCTAGTTGACTTCAGAGACAAATAAGACATTTATCTGAATTTTCAGAGTCTCTTTTTGGATAAGATGAATCTCTCTAGTGTGCCTATTTTTTCCTCCCACCGCACTTTAAGGAATTGTTAGGTGAGTAACTCAAATGCCAACCTTAACACTAAAGACTGATGTTGTCAGGATGAAACCCACTCCTTGTGTTCCTGTTTCCCCTGCTGAACTTCCTTCCCCAGACGTTTCACTACCAATCTGCAGACATCCAGTCATTGTGTCTAAAACCAGAACTGGAGTTCGGCCCCAGAACTTGAGTTATCATCAGGTCCATCTGGAAGGCCATGGCCATGGGTGAATGAAGGGCATGAGCAGATGCAGGGGCAAGAGCCAGAGCTTAAACTCAGCCCCCAGATGGAGGATGAGCCTGTCTCACACAACTCATCCCATTTCATCCCGACCCCAGCTATGTGACAGCACCCTGCAGTTCCAGCCTGGGGTACAGGCAGGTAAAACCCCATGGAGCTGAGTCCTAAGTCAGGGGCTCACATCTATCACTGAGAAACACTCAGGACTGTGGTTTATGCTTGATGAGTTCAATCCTTCATGACCCACTTCAGTTAGGGACGTAATGGCTTCTCCTTTTCTCTTTTTACTGACATTTTCTAGTATTCCCCAGTATTAACATCAGCTAGCAATGTACACTGTATGTCTGCCTAATAGATTTGGCATAAAAACTCCACTAATTTTTCCTGAATGTAAAGTTTCAATTTTATTTTTAATTTTCAAAGTTTCTACTTTTTTACTCCCAGTTTTAACTTGTCCATACATGTTCCTTGAAGGCTTTCAGTCCTTCATTTTACTACTATTTTGGAGAAACACAAATACCAGCATGATGTTGTCTTCATAGAAATGTCATTAAGCCTGCCAGTAGTACAAATGGAAATGTTTCCAATACACTATATACTAACAAATATGACAAGAATGATGCTCTGCAATGTTAGCTCTTATGCCTCAGTGACAGTACTCTAATTATAGTTATCCACAGAGATGTATTCTACACTCCAGGAGTTATCAAATTCTAACCCACATACCCTAAGAGAGAAGAAACAATTTTCTCCATCTGTTCAACTTTTTTCTTCTTTTTCTAGTGATTCTTCATTAGCTTTGAAACAACTACTCCCATTGCATCTGATAGAAATACATCAGCAAATATTACTGGTCTGTTTGCTTCATTAGAAGTTAAAGAAGCATTCTGAGAAGTGCCAACGTGCAATTATTGTCAAGTTAGTAATAAATTATATTAAATCCTTCTTCAAAAACAAAATTAATGTCAGTATCAATAGATTCTAATTTTACATCTTTATCTTAAATTAGCCCAGTTCTAGCAATAATTAGTGATATGAAGTGTGACTCAACTAGCAAACTTATATTCAATAACAAGTGCAAATATGGAAATAATATACTTTTTTGTTTGTTAATTAATTTTTGAATCAAATGGTCTTCAGAGAATTTTTTTTCAAAAAGGAAATGAAATAGCACTATGAGAATAAACACAGCAGGAGCATATGGAATGATATTGTACATCAAAAATTCTGAAATTCATCGTGACACATGATATAAAGATTTAGAAATTCTGCATTTCCCCTTCTAAGAGAAATTTCAAGATATTGAAAACTGGAGAAGTTGCAAAAAGAGCTCTGAGGATAAATCTACCAAAGTGAATATCATGGTGAACACAGTTTATCAAAAAAATGAAAGATATCATGACTGAATGTAAATATCGTCACTCAGAAGGAACACTCGGTAACAAGGTCTATAAAATCTATCAAGAATTAGGAAATGAGTACTAGAAACGTAGAGTATTTTAGAATAGTAAGCTAAGAGGGTGATTTTTTAAAGAGCAAGAATAATAGATAATTGTAATAAAATACTAAGAAAATTGTTAGACCATACTTTGATGCCTTAAGAACTGAATGTATTTCCAATAGATGTGCTCTAGACAACTAAAAAGATGAATTCTGTGGCATCTGATGTGCAGAGGAGGACAGACAGAATTACTCATGTTCTTTATTGTCCTTTCACCTTTTGAATCTCTGTGAGTAGGGTCCTGCAAGGTGCAGAAATCTGTTTACAAATCCAGCTGCAGGAGCAGGGCCTATAGAAAATGCATAAATGAGAGGGAGAAATGAGCAGACAGCTATGTTACTTGAATGCTGCAATTCACCTTGCATAGTAAACAAGGTGACAGTATCAAGGCACATCAGCTATACATGCCTGACCATACTTTTATCCCTAACATATATTTGCTATGATGTATTTAATAGATTATCATGCATTTATTTTCACAAGACTACTGCCTCATTCACTGTGTACAGAAAGTTGTGAATGAAGGGGCTGAGCAAAATTTAATTCTAATTATTTAATGGACTGTTCTCTGCCTTGTTCATAGTTTATCAGCAAATCCACATGCCCAATTCTTAGAGCTGTTCTCACTAATATATTTGTGTTTCTAAAGTGTTTTCCAGATTTGCTTCGTATTTTTATTATGAGAAATGGAAATATAATTTGGACAAAAATAATCATGGATCCAAAGGATTATTTTGAACTCATACAGACCGAGTAGCTTTTTTTATATATTTTGCTAATTATTTATTTAAATTATCCACTCAATTAAGTAGGGTTGGGTGGTTTTATTGGGGTTTTTTTAGTCATATGCATAGATTTTGAAAACAAGTATAAGGGATTTAACAGAAACTGATGAATTGACTTTACCCCACAAGACTGTAAACAAATGCAATGACATTTTAGGGAACAGCTTAGAAACGTCTGTTTAATAGCTGAACACATACATGACAGTTGGTCGCAATAACGAGGAAGAGAGAAAATACTGAGGACCAATAATGAAACACAAGACAATGAGTGGGAATATCTCACATGGATTTATCATAGGAAAACCATGTCTGACAAAACTGCTTGCTTTCTGTGACAAGATGACTGCCTTTGTGAATGAAAACAGAGGTGCCATTTACTTTGACTTAGAGGTTTCAGTTGGTGCACTGTGTGGTAGATGGATCACTGGTTGTTGCCACACAGTACAAAGTCCATCTAGTGATCAGTAATGAACAGCATTCCGCAGGGGCTGATAAGCAAGTAATGGTCTCTTCTCCCTTTATTAATGACATTAACAAGGCAATGGAATTACCCACAGAAAAACTGTGGATGGCAAAAGTCTGGAGACCTATTGGATATGGTGTTAGAAACAGTCTTGGGGGAAGAGTATGAGAGTTTTGTGGAAGCAAGGGTAAAAGTGTCACCATTTAGCACTAATGAAACTGAATACTGAGGTCTTATGTAGGAAACTTGCTGGCTGCAGAAGTTGCTTTTGTTGTGTATGCTGGTTTAACTTTTTATAAGAAGCTCCAAGCACTGATCAAGGGGAATCTATTTTTTTTTTCTGTTCACAAATTCATATGTATTCTAAGCAGACTTTGGTGTAAAGGAGTTAGGTAATAAAACTGTTGTAGTGAACACAAGAAAACATAAGAAAAATCATGATTAGTTTAGTAATTTTTAATGAGTTAAAGAGGAGAGAAAATCTAATCAGAGGATAAACTGACAGTTGTCAGTGATTCAAGTCTCAACATTATTAATAATGAAAAATACAATATATGGTTACCATCCTTAAAGAGGACTTTGCAGAATAAGCTATTGAACTAGAAATGTGTCCTCTTGTTAACCACGATATATTCCAAGGCTTTGCTTGTGTTTTTCTGCCTTCCCTTTGCCAGGTTATTTAATCCACTGGTCTCTAGAGATTCAGAATGTATTCTTCTCCAGAGTATTAATGCAAAACTAGATTATCAGAGACTAAAGCAGTATAGTTTCACAGCTGCTGCAATGGCACAGAGAAGAAGTATTAAAGAAATAGTTTTCTGTAGGTTTAATGACAATTTGGACAGTAGTAACTAAATTATTTCACTGACTATGACAACAACAACTGCTAGCCAACAGTGTGGCTGCTTCATCTATTCAATATGGAGAGAGGGGACTACAAAAGCTGGATTCTTTCCATCTGTCAAAAATGGCCCAACAAAACATGAATAATTTTCTTTTGTTTAAAAACAATGTAATTTGCTATTTGTTTGCAAGTCATACATGTGAAACCTTACTTCCTGAACAATAGAGTAGTAAAATATTCTAATCAAGCCACTTCTCCCAACTTCTAGACAAAATTTTAATAAAATTTGAAAATGCCCTTCACTAAATGCTTTATAAAGTAACCTTGCTACTCCGTCTCTGGCTAAACTTTTGAAGGTGTGTTTGTTTTTTTTTTTAATCCCCTTTTTACTGTCTTTTAAAAGAAAAACAGTAGGATGTTTCTGGAAGATCTGCACTTTAAGACCACATTCAATGATGCTGAGTAGGATTCTTCATGCATTTTGGAAAGCAAAAAGCTGAAAAAACATTGACAAGCAATGAAGCAAGGTCAGGACTATGATTGCTGTTAACTGACAGGCACTCCATAGTGGGATAAATACTATAGGAGTTACAAACATGCTCCCCAGGCTTCAAACTACCAATGTGTGACCATTACCTGAATGTACAACGAGGAACAACGCTGTGGGACAAAAGAGTTTCTGTAGGTTCTAGTAAAGATAGCAGCTTTGGGTTTAAACTTTGAAAATAGATTTCAAGGTGTTCTGCCGGCATGACTAAAACAGATGTGCAATCTGAAGTGAGCTAGAGACAAAATGCAGAAGATCTGCAAAACTGAATTTTTATTTTTCACTTATAGAATGGAACCCCTCAGATATGCTTCATATGTTATCCTTTTAAAGAAGAGGCTTTACACATGCTGATGAAAAATTTGAGAAAAAAATTCCCGCTAGGACCTTCTTCACTTTTTGTACAAAAAGGAGGAAAAGACCTGTCCAAGTTGCCTCCAGATAACTTTTTGTTAAAAATATTGCAGCTAAAAATGTCAGATATTGAAGTGACAATATTTAGGAAAATTAACTCAGGCACAAATTTATTATTTATAATTTTCAGATAATACAGTAAGACAAAGGTTTCTAGAAATAGGAAAAGGTAAATATTTTAAGTGTCCTGTATGCTGTATTCATAAATATACCTCTTTGTGTGTCTGTGTTGAGATCAGACCCCGATAGGTGCAATTTATCTTAGCAAATTTTAGCCACCTAGAAGACTGACAATCATGCTTCCTATCTGGTTAGGATTGGCATTTCCAAGCAGTGTTTTATATTCCACTATCCCAGATAACTATCTTAAGAAAAGACTGATTGCCTGCAAAATTTTCCTCCCATCCAGAGTTGAGGAAATCTAGGACAACTTATTTGGACTAAACACCTTAGAGACTGTTGCTCCTTTTTTTTCCCTAAGTTTTAATAACCATTCTGAAATATTTGCAAAAGTATGTTTGCACACAAATGAAAACTTCATTAAAAAAATATAAAGCATAATGAAGGTGTGAGAGACTGGAGAATGATTACTGGCTCAAAACAACTAATGACTGTGTTGGCAGTAGTTATATCTGTCTTTTTTCTTTTTTTCTTTTCTCTCTTTCTCTCTCTCTCTTTCTTCTTCTAATTTCCTTTTCTCAAAATCTGGGTAATTTAAAGTTGGATGGGATAGAGTTTTCTAAATCAATGTTTTGTGAAATTCTTTATTTTTATGGAATATTGCTTTAAAATTTGCCTGGTACCCTTATTTTCTAAAATTTGCCAGTAAAAGTGTGTTGGTTTAACCTCCTGAGAACATTGTTGTGCTCTCCCTTGCTCTTTCCTCAGGCAACTGAAGTAACTAAGTCCGCTTTAAGAAAATCATAAAGCAAGCTTGGGGCTTTACAGCAGGTCCTAGGTTTTCTTCTTTCTCTATTTCCCCTCTCTTCTGTGTTTTAGATGAATATTTAGATGAGTATTTTCCAGTCTGTATGTGCTGTGTTTTGCCCTCCATCCCTTTACTAGCTTTTAGTTTTCTTTCTGATATGACTCCATTTTTCTTCACACAATTCATAACATGTTCGCCCTCTTCTAGCCAGTCCCAGTCATACCATCTGTTTCCCTCCTATGTTCCAGCTCTTCCCTAGTCTGTGTTTTTGTCACCCTGAGATGGATGGTAGGAATGGAAAATCTGAAACAGGTTCAAATGGGTAATGTAAGAGGATGTGCTGCTATCAGGTGTTATACTTGTAAATTCATAACAAATTACTTCATTTTGGGGAATCTTTATAGTAATCTCTTAAACTGCAACTATCTGAGGAGAAAGAATATTGCCAATTTACAATCTACATTTTAAATAGAGGTATTGCATCAAGTTGAATCATTTATGTTCAACCTACATTAATTTCTGCAGTTTGAATTATTTGTAATGCAAATAAAACAAGTGTGATGACTAAGACCAGTAATGTGACACTGGGAATTCTCTGAACTGCTGTTGAACTAAGTCATGGCTCAGAAGAAGTGGACACCATACTTTCACATGGTAGTGTTAGTGAAGTAATAAATATTAAATCTGTCCCTGCACGAAGGAGGAGAGGTTTTATTAATATAAGTTAAGTACCTGAGGTTATTAAAGAGTTTTCTTCTTATCAATTTTGAGAAGCAGAGTGAAAATTAAAGTTGACACAGAAGTATTGAATCAAATTAAGGAAAGCCTTTCTGCTAAAGAAATTTCTGAATACTGGCAAATTAGATTATTGTAGCAATACAAAAAATTCATCAGAACAGCTAAAGGACACCTCTTTAAAATTAAACTAACATGGCTAAACATGAAGTACATAGTGACAAAAAAATGAAAAATAAAAAATAGATTATAAATATACATTTTTAAATACCTAAGGAATATCAATATTCATTTTCAATTTGAAATAGAAATAAAGACTGAGATGCTGCATTTAAAAAAAATTATTTTATATTAATTAGATTTGAAGACCTAGTGATAACTTGGTCGTTTTGCTGGCGATGGAAAAGAAGACATAATATGTGTGTTAGCTGTTTAACTTCCTTGCCATTTTATTCCCACTTGCCATATTTTTAACTACAGAGAAGTTTTTGCATAACAGGCATGTATACTGCCAAATGGGTACTGGTGGCTTGATAATGGTGAAAATTTGAACCAAACTTTAGTTACTATAAACTTATACAGGTGAGCATTCAAAATGTAATCTTTTGAGGTTGCTTTCTATTTCTTTCCATCTATTATCCTATTTTATTCTCAGAGATTTCTGGAGTTGGGTGTTTTGTCAGCTCTGTGACTTCACTTTTTTTAATTTATTTTTGTCTCTGTTGTCTTCTGTTTTTTCCTATTCTTTCGAATGCAACCAAAGCTAATCTTCTATTTTATGCATGGTAAAAATATAAATGGCACCCAAGTCAAAGTTTGTCAAAATATATTTTTGGACCCTCAGCAATATGGCAGCCCATCAGAACTCCTTGTCAATATTTCTGGAAGTGTTAATTGATAATAATTTTTGTTGTTGTTGTTATTATTAATGATTCTACATGAATAGGCAGAAATCTGATTAAATTCCATTCACAGTCTGAATCAAACAGTTTCTTTTTTTGCTTTCAGATTACTCATTGGTGTCACTTGAGAAAATGTTTTCATTCTCAAATGTTTGTGGAAAACAATCATCTCCCAGTCTTCTGAAGCTCACTTTCTAAACATATTTAGAAATCATAAAGAATTTGCTTTTGGAGATAAAAAGAAAAAGTATCATGGGAAAATGGCACAGCGGTTTTAATACAAATATGCCAGGTTCACTTGCCCTGTGGAGGACTATAACCCAAACCTAATGTGTTTGTTTGTATACCTGTATCTCACTTTAGGCATGAATGCACAGATATAAAAGTTCCAGAAGTGGAGAACAGTTCAGTAGTATAGAAGTAGGATTACTAGTTGTTTTATTCCTCAGCATCTGTTGCCTGCCTGAAGACAGGACATTCTAATTTTTCTGAGTTCTGCAAAGCCACCTCATGGGAGAGCATTTTACCTTCATGGTAATTTATTTTTGCTACTTTTTTATTTATGATTGGTTTTTACCTTTAATTTTTTTTGTTCCCTATTATTTTTTTCTTCCATTCTTTGCTATATATTTTCAAACCAGCTCATAGATTTCAAGCACTATGCTTTTCACTAGTAGTGGCAGATTTCTTCAAAGCACAGGCACACTCTGTGACTGTGATGTATAAAACAAATATTTTACCATTCAAGTTTGTGTTTAACCCACATGCCCAAGGAGAATGACTGACACATGAAGACATGACACTGAAACCTGAAGACATGAAGCTCTCTTGAGCATGTGCATATTTTTTCACTTTATACTGACAGATCTATCAGAGGACATCACAACTCTTCATCCATAACTGAGATTTCTAAGGGTACTTCAGCAAAGAAACAGGCTGATGGAGGTGCTGACTTGAGCATATTTGCCTCAATGACAAAATGGTCAAAACAGTCCTCCATCAGAACAAAGCTGTAGACAGTCAGGATCCAAGCAACACAGCTTCTTTAATAGTTACACCATTTACAGATGAAATTTTTGTAGACTGTTAACAAAGTAGATATTGGGGGATCCTTCTTCAGGAGATTCTTGTAGAGTAGTAGTGCTTTTAGTGACTAAACAAGTACTCAGTGAGAAAAAACCCACACAACCAAAACCCTTAGAGTTTCTTCTTTGTTTAGAGGTACTCTATATAACTGGTTACACAGTCCCTCCTTCCTTTCTGTCCAGATCCAGAAGGATCTGAAGAATCTGTGCTTGAGAGGGCCTTTGAAGGACACTTCCCTCTCTTCTGTGAGAGAAAATTTGGAAGCATACTGTCTTCATTTTGACTGGGATAGACTTGAATTTCTTCTTAGTAGCTGGTATAATGCCATGTTTTGCATTTAGTATGTGAATAATATTGATAATAAACGGGTGTTTTATTTACGCTAAGTCAAGGGTTTTTCAGCTTCTCATAACGCCAGCTGCCCTGTCAGAGGGAGGCTGGGGGTCCACAAGCAGCTTGGAGGGGACACAGTCAGGACAGCTCACCCAGACTGGCCAAAGGGATATTCTATGCCGAATGGTGTCAGGTTGAACAAAAAGAACCCCAAACCATTGAGCAGTTGGTCAGGGGGGTGGGAGCTACTGCTCAGGGCTGGACTGGGCGTCTGTCAGCAGGTGGTGGGCAATAGCATTGCGCAAAATTTGTTTTGCTTTTTCTTTCATCATTATTATTTTCCTCTTCCTTTTTTGTCCTAATAAACTGCATTTATCTTAATGACTAACTTTGAGTTTTTTCCAGTTCTCTCTCCTATCCCACTGTGATGGAGTGAATGAATGGATGTGTGGTTTTTAGCTGCCTGCCAGGTTAAACCACAACATATACATATGGAAGTACACAGTGGATGCAGCCAGATCAACTCTCACCCCTCAAAAACAACCCACCCAAAGCTCTCTTTCTCCAGATATATGTTTGTGTGTGATGTGCCTTATCATGTATACATAAACTGTATGGTGCATTTCGTACACCAGTTCTAGGTAAGTTATCCACCTTTAAATTACTTGCCATCTCCCTACCCCAGGTATTAAAAAAAAAAAAATCAAACCAAAACAAAAGAAACCCACAAAGCAAAACAAAAATGAAAAAAAACCCTAAACCTAGACCACAAACCCAAACCCCAAAGAAAAAAAATGGCAAAATTGTGTAAAATGCATTGGTAAAACACTATGACTGGATGTATTTATTTTTTTTATTAAAGAAATACTGTTTTCTTCCATGTTGACCACATCTGTGATTCTGAACTGACCTGTTTTCTCTAAGTTGTGAGACATTTAGGACATGCCATGGCTCAAAGTAGCACAGTGTTACTTGCAAAAATCAGTGTTCATCCCTTGGGTGGATTGATTTTTGGTCTTGGCAGTAAGTCTGATAAAGATAGATTTCAAGACCTTTTTCAGACGTTTGGGGTTACAGGCATGATAATTCGTAAGGTCAAAGGTTTCTTACCTGGTCTTTGTATAAATTGTTTTCAGTGTAGACCACAGTCTTTTATTTCTGTTTTTTTCTAAACCTTTGCCTTTCTTATTTTATTGTAAAAGTAAATGTCATTAATAGAAATTAAGTAGAATAACATTTTTCTTTTATGCATATGCCCATTATAATTGTCTACAATACACTTGACAGTTGAAGGATGATATATTGATTTCTTTTCTAATTTCAGCTGTAAAATTACTCAGGCAGCTGGCTGGTTAAGCATTTTCAGATTCACGATGGGTTGCCTGTATGAGAGAAATGGATTTTCTTTTTCTTTCTAAGAGGACTACTGTTCAGACAAAGTTAATAACATGCTACAGCAGCATGTTTATAGCTTTTCAACATTACTGTACGTCTGTCTAAATTAAAAGGAACGGTATTAGGACAAAACCCCATTGTTTTATATTCAGTCCTGGATACTATCACAAAATTTTGTATACATTATTTTTTACTTTCCAAGGGTTAAAAAGACTTTATAAATTAGTGTATCACAACAGCATATTTAAAATAATGGTTAGACCTTAAAGAAGGAATGATCTAATAATTGTAATTCTTAACTTCAGCTGAAAGTTATAAGACAGGACATTTTGGTCTCTGTTGTGGTTTCTAAAACAATTTTGCCATATGGATTTTGTCAAAAGTATTGAATTAGGATTTATAATACCTAAATTTAGCTCTAAAAATTTAGATATCTGATACAGACTGCCTTTCTATTCCATGGAGAGAGACTTGGATTCTGGACAGCTACTCGTGTATCATCTTGGGCATGAGAAAACAATCTAAACAGATAACTTAAGTATGTTGTAGTCAACATGGTTGCTGTTAGTGTTGCAGCCTACTTTTCATGGATTCTGACAAGAAGGAATGAAACAGTGCTCTTCATTCTGTAGATTTCCAAATAACCTGTGAATAAGCAATAACTTGATAACTGGTTATGATAATTGATTGTCTTTGTAGGATATATTGGCCAGGAAAATAAAGAGTGACTGTATCCATGCCTCCCCTGTCCTTTAAATTCTGAAAATTTAACACCTCCATTTAGGAAAAAGGTATTCTATGTACCACAAAATCAGTTGCTGTAATTGAGGGCCAGGGACTGATGTCAAAAACTCCTGCCTTAGATAAAGTAGAATCCAAACTGTAACAGCTGAAATCTACCGAAAATTAGTCTTGATTGTGTTAGTCTGGGTGGGATTCAAATGCATTTGCATTCCCAGCAGAGCAGGGTTGATTTTACTATTATAGCTTCTTAGACACATTCATATTTCCTGTAATAAAAATGGTTCTTTTCTCAAGAATGCAAGTCTGTATCAGTTAGTGCATTGAAAAGACGCTGTCATGGGGAATTAGAAGATGAACATAGTAGTGCAGAAATCCTTAAAAATACAGTATTGATAATTAGTTTGTTTTTTAATGGAGAGACTAAGGGTTATAAGTCAAAATCTCGTGTAAAGATGCCATATGCATTTATCAGCTTGGCACTTCTTTCTTCTATTTAGACAGTCACCAGGTATGGAACCAATATTTATTTGGTGCTTCTGCTCACACACATACATACATTTTGTTGAGAACAGGGTAGCATAAGTCAACATTTCATAGACCTTTACATTTAAATGCAATTATTATGACCTTGCACCTATTCCAGCCAGTCTTGCTCTAAGAATAACCCAGAATATATTGCCTATATTTAAAAGAAGGCAACAATCCTCCTAGACACATATAAGATGTGGCTTCAGTTGCAAAAACAATATCAAAATAATATCATACCAAGAAACTCTGCAGCATCTACATTATTACAGACTGAAAAATCTTGCTGTGGACTATATTTTTCGGACAAGTTTACAACAATCCCCAAATTTACCTCAATGTTTTGTGTCAGATTTTGAAACTGGCATTAGTTACAGTGAAGGAAAAGCAGAAACTTACCAACTACTGCAAATTAAACAAGCAGAAGCAACAAACTGTTCACTGAGAAAGACTTCTGTCCTAAAAAATTTATTGTCCATATTAGATTCTGTTTCCTTCAAAGCAGTCCATGCATCTTTCTTGGATGACAGTTTTTCGTGGCAGTTCTATTATTTTATAATTCTCAGATTGAAGTTGTTTTGATTGTGAATGTTTTCACATCCATATGATCAGTGTTGTCCCATGTCCAACTCTTGCCCTCCAGTGCCATGGAGCAAAGAACTAGCAGGTAGATGTGATCTCATTATCCTGAAAAACTCCATAATGTCTTTTTTTTATTATTCTGATATATGTTCTACTCAAATTATGGTTGTGTTTTTTTCTCTTTAGGCCCCTGCCAAACACTGGATTCAGTTTTAACACCCTGTTCAGTATTTCCCAGGTTTGTGTCTTTCTTTAGGTGAAGATGATGCATACAGGAGAGTTGCCAGCTAAAAATTGAGCACAATAGTCAAAACTATTTTTAAATCATTTCCCTGGTGGTACTATATATATCTTTGTGTCTGTGTGTTTCTCTTTCCTCTTCCTCTCTTTTCGTGTGAACATTTACAGATGAGTCTTCAAAGAATAATTTAAAATACTTTGTAAAATAAAACATGAATTTGAGAGGAAACTAATAGTTTTTTTAATTGTCAAAAAAAAAGGCACTGACTTTGAAACAGAGAATTTAAACCCCTTTATTAAGATACTACAGTTTTATCTGAGAAACAAAAAGCTGCTTTAGTCTCTCTCAACACTGGAATTGGTGGTCTTAAAGTAAACTTCTTACACTCCTGACAATGTGCAATAAAAAACATAAAACAGTACTGTAACTATGCAGTAACAGATAATTTTTTAAACATTGCAAAACAACTGAAAATGAAAACAGACTTTTAAAAACTCTTTTGAAAGTTACTTTTCTTAGTCATAAGTTACTTATAACATCTTCCCAGTGTGAGTCACACACACATTCCAGATTTCTCTATACTTCTGACTGTAACAGAGAACTTAATTTAAACCCTCCTCCCAGATTCATATCACTGTGCCAAAGAGTGCCTTACACCAGGAAGAATGTTAGGGGTAACCGCCAAATTCCCCCAAACCCGAATCTGGCAATTCCTTTTGCCTGGGTGCTGGAGACTACATCAGTGGACAAAGGAAGGGCCACAAATTTACCTGGATTTCTGTAAAGACTTTGGTTCCCCACAACATCCTTCTTTCTAAATTGGACAGATATAGATTTGTCAGGTGGGCTGTTTAGAGGATTAGGAATTTGTTCATCACTCGCATTAAGAGTCCATGGCCTAATGTCCACATGGAGATCAGTGACAAACGGTGTCCCTCAGGGGGACCAGTGCTGGTCAATGTCTTCACCAGTAACACAGCACACTCTCAGCAAGTTTCCAGGTTACATCAAAAAGAGTGGTGTGCTTGACATCCTTGAAGGACAGGAAGCTATCCAGGTGGACCTGGGTAAGCTTGAGAAGTGGACACATGGGAATCTAATGAGGTTCAATGAAGCCCAGGGTAAGATCCTGAACGTGGGTCAGGGCAACCCCCAGTATCAACACAGGCTGGGGGACAAAGGCATAAAAGAATAGCCCAGCAGAGAAGAACTTTGAGGTGCTGGTGGATGAGAGGCTGGAAAGGAGCCAGCAATGTGAGCTTGCAGCACAGAAAGCCAAACGTGTCCTGGGCTGCATCAAAAGCACCGTGGTCAGCGTGTCAAGGGAGGTGACTCTACCCCTCTGCTCTGCTTTCATGGGACCTCACCTGCAGTGCTGCATCCAGCTCTGGGGTCCTGAGCACAAGAAAGACATGGACCTGCTCGAGCTGGTCCAGAGAATGACCACAAAAATGGGGTGGTTCAGCCAGGAGAAGAGAAGGCTCTGGGAGACCTTTATTGTCATCTTTCAGTGCCTAAAGGGGGCCTATAAGAAAGATGGGGACAGATTTTTTAACAGGGCCTGTTGCAATAGGGCAAGGTGTAAAATTTTATACTAAAAGAGGATAGATTTAGACCGGGAATAAAATTCTTACAATAAGGGTGGTGAAACACTGGAACAGGTTTCCAAGAGAGGTGGCAGATTCCCTGCCTCTGGAAACATTTCAAGTCAGGTTGCATGGTGCTCAGAGTGACCTGATCTAGTTAAAAATGTTCTTGCTCACTGCAGGAGTGTTGGACTAGGTGACTTTCAAAGGTCCCTTCCAACCAAACTATTCTATGATTTTAAGTCAGAGATTTTAGAATTTCTCTACATTAATTTTCACATGAAGTCAACTTTGTGTCTTTGCTAAAAAAAAGCAGAAAATTAAATAATAATAATGAGAATAATAACAGTGGAATAACCATTCAGACTTATGAACTATTTACGTGGTTGCTTACTTTTCGTTGAACCTTAAAATTAAATTAGAAATTACAGTTACATTTTTTTGCCATTGAATCCTAAATGCTTTTTTAATTTTTTCTGGTAGACAGGAAAGCTGATGATGCTACAGCATAGCTAAGTGCAAAGTGAAATTTGTATGAATACATAATACATCCTTTGATAGACTATGCCAGCACAAAATTTCCTACTAGAAAAAATGGTTTACTCTGTGAAAAGTGCATTTTTAAAAATCCTGTAAGAGTCCATCTACAAACCTGTAATTGAAGTAGTTGGGCTTGCACAAATATAGTCAACCAGGGCTTGTTTTTGGAGGCAAAACTTAGGAAATAATTCTGCTGATGGATACCTCGAGACAAAAATCAAATCCATCACACATAAAGTCTGTTGGCACAACAGGGTTAAAATTTAAAAAGAAAAAAAAAATCTTTCTTGTCACCAAGCAGATAAGAGATGAAGGGTAGATTTATTGATTAAGAAGGTGACAGTCACTTTCCAGATTATAAGGTCACTCTAACCAATGTCGCAATACTGATTTTCCAAGAAGATTCTAATGAAACAGAAGCCTCCAGGAAAAACTATTTCAGATATGAAAAGGATTTTTAAAAAGAATTCTAAGAATTCTAATCACTGTTTAGTAGTCTTGTAATATCAGATATGCAAAGTTTAAAAAAATCCCCTTCTAGCAATATTGACAATTGTTATTTATGATAATATTCCCTCAGATGCTTTGTTTGTGCTTTAATAGTTTACGTAACAAAATATTTGGTTTTATCAGTATAATTTTTAAGAGTTTTAAAGTGTGCATTTTTCTTTCTGTCTGTTTTTGTATTACCTAGTTAATGGTTTTGATTAGAATGGACAAAGTATTTAGGTGATAGTGATTAAGATTCTTTTTTCCCCATTCTATAACTTACCACAAATTTAATGGTTTTTTTTTTAACAAAGCATAGTAGGATCTGACACAAGTATAATGTCTGAATGCTTAGCAGCATGAAACAACAGCCCAATTTGAGGTACAAGGTACCAATTCACAATAACAAAAATAAGCCTTAGTCCATACCCTCCAGCAGTTCTCTATGTGTTTTGAATGGTTCATCACAAGTCTAAAATACTCATACTTGTGGATATAAGAAATACTGCAAACAGATTTCAAATGTTCTGTACTGGAAATATTTCTAAAGTTGTCAGAAATAGTAGCAAATCATAGGTCTGCCCTTACGAGCTATTTTATAACCTATTTTTGTTTATTTTCTTAATTAATTTTAAAGAAATATACACATTTTTAGGAACTTTACTTTTAATTTTGCAGATATTCTTGTCCCAAAGATGAACATCCTCCCTTTCACCTTTTCTTACACTTGGGCCTGACTCTTGCTAGGAAAAAAAAATTATGCTAAAAATTTCCATTTACATTTAAATTAAATCATTAAAACATGGACATACTCATTTTTGGCCACAAAAGAAAGAAATTATAATTTTTTTTAACTTCTGCAAAATCAAACGTTAAAAAACCAAAACACAACTTTAAAGGGAGAATGGGTTATTTCTCAGCAACTTATTTAATTCAGTAGTTGTAGAAAAGAACAGAGACTCAGAGAGATAAAATAAACAAAATATGCATGATTAGGTCAGCCTGATAGAAGAAATGTTTTTCTATTTTACTTTTGAAGACAGAAAGTGCACAATAATTTTAATAAAAATGTGGTGAGATAACAGTAAAGGTTCTGAGATAGCCCTTTCTCAGAATGGCTTTAATTTCTGTAACCCTTAATGACATTTTGAAAATAAAAGTGTTCTTTAATATATTTCACGTGTAAATCTTCAATGAAGAAGAGGAATACGATATTTTCACTTTTAGCCAACTGATGAAATGGAAGTTTATGAGCCAGAAAGATATAGAGGGGTTTTAACATTAAAATTTAATGGGTTTTAGAGAAAGAGAGAGAAAAAAAATAATAATAGTAAAAAAACCAGCTTTAATTGGCATGATTTTGGAATTGTTTCAGGTGCCTAAGTTGTATTTCAGACTGGGAATTACCTTTTTCTACTTTAGAGTACACATTCTGTTTTGAATGTGTCACACTGGCAAAATTCTTGTACAAAGTAATGAACCAAACTTAAGAACCCTTGTTTAGTTTAACACAACCACCCATGCATGTTGGTCACAAAATCCCCATTCAGTGCTACAAGCGGGGGGGCACAGTGGATGAAAAGTGGTCCAGTGGAAAGGACCAGAGGGTGCTGGTCAACAATTTCTGAATATGAGCCAATTTGTGTGCCCAGGTAGACAGCTATTCCAATGGCATCCTGCTTTGTATCAGCAATAGTGTGGCCAGCAGGATGAGGGAAGTGGTTGTCCCTCTGTATTCGGCACAGGTGAGGCCACACCTTGAATGCCGTGTTCGGTTCTGGGCCCCTCAGAGACGCTGAGGTACTGGAGAGAGTCCAGAGAAGGGCAACAGAGCTGGGGAAGAGTCTAGAGAGCAAGTCCTATCAGGAGCAGCAGAGGGTGCTGGGGGTGTTTAGCCTGGAGAAAAAAAGGCTCAGGAGACACCTTATCACTCTCTACAACTACCTGAAAGGAGGTTATAGCCAGGTGGGGGTCAGTCTCTTCTGCCAGGCAACTAGTGGCAGAATGAGAGGACATAATCTCAAACTGCACCAGGGGAGGTTCAGGTTGGACATCAGGAAGAATTTCTTCACAGGAAGGGTTGTTAAGCATTTCAATGGGCTGGCAAAGTCACCCTCCCTGGAGGTGTTGAAGAAACGACTGGATGTGGCACTTAGTGGTGGCAATCAGTCAAAGGTTGAAACCAACAATCTTAGAGGTCCTTTCCAACCTGAGTGATGCTGTGATTCTGTGTTTCTGTGATTCTGTAACTAGAATACCTTGCAAAAAGAGATGAAAGTTCTTTCAAGCTTTCAAATCTATCCTTTAACGGATAATAACAGAGCTTGTCTGATAAAGCAGATGAGTTGTTTTTTGTTTTTTTCCCTGGTAAAGAAAGGATGTATCACTGACTATTAACAGGGAAGAGAGTTAAGAAATGATATCAGGAGCAGAAAGCTTGCAAAACAAAAATTAAATGGCAAAGGCTCCAAGATGGGAGAGAGAAATCCCAGACCTCCAGATTGGTACCATCAACATAATAAGAGATTGATATGGCATCAAGAAGGTTTGTTTGAACTAGGGAAAACCAGCTGAAACATGCACAGAAGTTTTCAATCGTCATGTGCTCTTGAATGTTTATAAATCCAGTTCTCCATAGAAGTGATGCTTTGAGGAAGTGTCCACTTAATATACTGATGAGCTGTAAAAAGCCTTGAAATTTTAGATTAACCAAGACATGAGGACACTTTTTTTTAAACTTCACGATCACATGTCCTAGTGTCACAAAATCCATGAAAAACAGTCAAGCAAGTGCTAAGGGGTTTCAGCTCCACAAATAACTGAATGTCAAATGCTTTATTACTTTGTAGTAAAAGCAATGGTCTTATTAAATTTTCCAATAAGAATTCAATCTTGCTTTTTTGGAAGTCAATTAAAAATCTCATTAATTTCTGAGAAAACCTATTTATTACTGAAATAATTTTGTGTAACTTGTATTTTTATGTCATCTCTCCATACTTTCTTCAAAGTAATCCTAAAATTCCGTTAAGTGCTTAAACCCACAAATCGTCTTGAAATCCTATAATCTTTCATCACACACACACATATATATATAGATAATTGCTTTTCAAGATAGTTATTTTATCTCAGGCCTTTTTGCAGAGGATTACTGTGTTTTCCGTAAAGCATTAGGCTAAAAATCCTCATTTATACTTCCATTTTTTGATACTTACTATTTGAAGGTAGGTAGGAGGATGATATCAAATTCTTTTAGCTCAACTCACTCTTTATCAGTTTTATTACTTACTCTTTATCAAACTCGCTCTTGTCAATCTGCCTCTCAGGCTTGCTTTGTATATCCTGAAGGATTCATGTTTATCACCTTCTGCCTATGAGGTCTACTTGGTATTTAGCAATAAAAGGTTCCATTGTCAGTTGCTTATAGCTTTTTCAATAATTTAATTCTCTGGGTTAATATTCTTTACACCTGCTTCAAAATTAATATATTTCAGAAAAAAAAAAATGGATTTGTTCCCAACTAGGTCTATTAAGCATGCCAATCATGTGCAAAAAAGTAACATTTCATGATAAAAAATACATGATAATTCACATAGAGAAGAGGATGATTTATTTATATGTCATTATCATTTAGTCATTTAGTGCCAAGAGCATTTTTAAAACTGTAAAAATATGATTAAATTTATCAGTCTTGAAGTATGTCTACAAAATTGTAGCCATGGCCACAGAAATCCCACAGAACAGGAATGAGAACAATCAGTCTTCATCCTGAGAAGTTTGAGGTTGTATATGCAACCTCTAATTTTAATGTAGTATGTTTCTGTAAGTGTACATGTTTCTGTGTGTGGAATGTCAACATCAGGAAATCCATTACTTTGATGCTGGCCAAACTAGAATTCATTCCTAGTGAAAGACAATTTGAATGCCCTTTACCCTTCAAGTTGTGTCCTTCTCCTTTGCCTGTTTTGATACGAGACAGTAACAGGACTCCATCTTATAACAGGTGGCACTGCTCGATGTTTAAGAGTAGGGTTAAAAAAAGACTGGACAAATCTGCTTTAATTTTAGTGTTATTATTCTGAGTACTGACCATAGGTTAGCCAACAGTGAAGACTGATGGGCTTTCCTGAGATTATCCTGCAAATATCAGGTGCACAAATATTAAGATTTGAATTTTTTACTACTCTGTTAATGTTTCTGGTATGGTACCTTTAGCATCTTGTTCTTTTTCTGTTGTTGTTCTTTTGGCATCTTGATCTTTTCTTCTAGACATAACATCAATCAAAATCATTTATTACAGATGATGCTAAAGTGACACAGTTTGTGCACACTCAAATGTGCCTCCTCCATCACTAATTCAACCAAGTATAAATGCTTTCTAGGTTACAGTTCAATTTTTTTTATCAGTGTAATCTCTGTGTAGACAGTGATCAGTGATATTGCTCTTTGTCTAACAGAATTTGTTTCACCACTTAGGATGCTCTATATGAGAAAGGTTGAAACAGGAAATGCTGTAAAAAAAAGAACAGGGAAGAAAGGTTTGTAAATTAGAATTTAAAAAGGCTCTCTAGAAATAGTATGAGTCATCCAGATTTAACATTGAGACAATGACTCTACTGGGTTTACATGGAAAGATTTTGGTAGTGGGAAACTGCAGAGGTGACTTCTGTGAGAAGATGCCAAAAGCTGTCTCAGTGTTGGACAGAGACCCTTCCAGCCAGCTACATGACAGACCTGCTGCTGGACAGACCTGAGCCAGTCAGAGATATTAGTAGTGTCTCTGTGATAACAAATTTAAGCAAATGTTAAATATCTCTGCAGCAACAGCTGAGAGAGAGCAGTGAGAGTATGTGAGAGAAACAACCTTGGAAACACCAAGATCAGTGAAGCAGGAGTGGGAGGAGGTGCTCCAGATACCAAGGCAGAGATTTTCCTGCAGCCCATGGTAACACAGGTTGCCCTGATGCACATCATGAAGGACCCCATGCTGGAGCAAGTGGTTCTAAACTGAATTAAGGTGTTACCCTACGGAATGCCCACATGGGAACAGACTCCTGGCAGGACCTGTGACCCCATGGAGAGGAGCCCAAGGTGCAGTGCATCTCCTGACAGGAGCTATTCTCCTGTGGGTGACCCACACTGGATTAGTCTGTTCCTGAAGGACTGCACCCCATGGAAAGGACACACACCGGAGCAGTTCTGAAAGAACTGAAGCCCATGGGAAAAACACACATTGGAGAAGGCCATGAAGGACTGTGTCACATGAGAGAGACTCCACATTGGAGCAGGGGAAGAACGTGAGAAGGAAGGAGCAGCAAAAACAACATGTAATGAACTGACCACAACATCCATTCCCCATCCGCCCTGCACTGTTCTGGGGAAGAAGGCAGAGAAGTCAAGAGTGAAGTTGGTTGGAAGTAAAGTAGTTTTTAGATTTTTTCTTATTTCTCATTATCTTGTTCTGTTTGATTGGTAATAAATTGGTTTCCGTAAACCGAGTTTGTTTTGCCTGTGACAGTAATTGCTCCCTGTCTTATCTCAACCCAAAAACATTTTGTCATACTTTTCTCCTTCATCCTGTTGAGGAGGTGGGGACGTAGAATGGCTTGGTAGGCACTTGGAGGCCAGTGAAGGTCAATCCAACACCCTCCCTCTTTGCATCTCCTCTCCTGTATTGAAGATTAAAGAAGTTCTTTTTCTCTCATCTCACATTCCTCAACCCCATGTAAAGGACACATAAAACAGAATAAAGGTGTGAAATTCTTCTTAGTATTTTTTGTTGTTTGTTTAAAAACAAGAATCAGAGATTTTACAAAATCAAAACCCTCCTTCTTAGGCACATTTTTCATCTTGTATTTTCAGATGATGTGAAAATCACAGCTGTTTCCTTTCCCTTGTTTTTTGTTTTTTTTTTTCAGTTTCAAAACTTAATTGCCTACAGAACTCAAGGAGGTGGGGGGATAAGGGGATAGGGAAATGAGGTGGGAAAAAAAAAAAGAGGAAAAGAAGAAAAAGAAACTTGACTTCATTTAAATATTATCTTAAGAAATCAATGCCAGGAATAATATTTGCAGGTTTGATTTTCTGAAGTCAGTAAATATCATAATCAGCATCACTGTTCATCTTCAGTTTAATTCCAGTGTTTTCATAAATTTTGAAAAACTTTTTAGCAATATGGACATATTTTAATAAGAACATTTTCTCATCTGGGCAAATACAGCAGTCATTTGTGAGCCAGAAGTCAGCCAATACAATAAGCACTCACAGACCCATTTGTCAGGGACCCGAGGGCCCTTCCAGACCTTACTGGCCTTGCCCATCTCCCTGGAGCTTTTATTTTTCTTTAATGAAAGGATAGGAAACCCTAACATTAACAGGCATGAGCTGCAGAGTAATCTGGACTGTGTTCAGCCCTTCTTCCTGCTGTCCCAACTGATCTTCCAAGATGGACCAGTTTTATAGGTCGCATTGTGTTTGTTCCCTGCACATGTCTTATGCTGCTCCTGAATGGATGGATCAAAGATGTGGCTCACTTCCTTGCCTTCTCTGAGACTGTAGGTAGAACTTGTCACTGTCATCAACCTGGTCCCACTCAGATCCTGCAGAACAGTGCCCAGTTCACTACCCTGCCTGTCACCCTTATCTCCTGATGCATCTCCCTCTATTCCTCACAGAATCATATATATAGCTGGAACTAGGTGAACTTTAAGGCTTCTTCCAACAAAAACCATACTATGATTCTATGTTCTACTATGATCTGATCTTTTCCGGACAAGTTTTACAGTCCTCTTCCTTGAAAATTTCTTCTGTGGTCAGATCTAAACAAAGGTAATCTTAAAACCCACAAAACATGCAGAGTGAATGATCCACATGCACGTTCTAATGTTATCTTCATTTTAAATTCTGTTTTTTTCTGTCTCATGAACTACTGCCATTTAAAAAGCATTGTCTTTCTTGAAATTACTTAGGTATGCTTGTATTTTCCTTGTCTAATAACTGCAACATATTAAAATGAAGGAAAAAGACCTCCAGTTTGTGTTATTAGGTGTTTAATAATGAGGCATTGATTAATCAGTTGTTCAATTTCAGCTATTTAGAGGCAAGTACCTTCCTCTAGGTGCAGTTGAGAAGAATTTTTTAAAATCAAGTCATTAAAACTTTGGCAATTTTGCTCCTATTCAATTTATAAAACTTTTCTTTAGCCCTGAACATTGGCTTTTCCTTCACTTTTACATTAACAGATATCAATGTCATTGTAACCAACAATGAATAACTAACAATAAATAATCAACATTATTTAGCTTCATCTGTTGAGAGGTCCTTCAGCTTCATTCCTTTTGTCATCAACTGCAATTACTGCACAGCACTGAATGTTAAGACCAAGCTTTTTTCTCAGTGTCACTTAAACAGGACTGAAAGGAAGCACAAGTCTATAGTCTTTATTAGCAGGTACAGCTGTTTTGTCCTTTTTTTCTGTCCTTATCAGAGGTGAAGTCACCTAAACACTTAAGTTAGTCAACACAATAATTTTTGAGAGGTCAGAGAGAAATATAAAATTAAACATAGGTAAGACTTTTTAATTTATATTTAATTTATATTATTCACTGTTCTTCAGACAGTCGGTTTTCCCCTTCTCTCAGGAAAAAATAGAAGGTAGCTTTCCTTTCCCAAAAATAGTCTTCTACCATTATTAATTTTGCTGTATCTGTCTTAATTCCCTAGTCAGCTAGACACCAAGTTGTAACATACCTGCTTTCATAATCTTGACTTTTTCATGCCTAGCTGCACCCCTGTATGTCTAAGACATGCATTAGTGCTCCACATACCTTTTTTTACCAGTTATCTATACTTGCAATAGTTTTTCAGACTCATCTCTTTCTCTTAAAAATAGCTTATTGAAGATACAAGATCCTTAATGATGATTTATGATTCCCTTCCAAAAGGTTACCAACCAATGTTTTGTGACCCTATTTCACAGATCTGTGTGCAGTCTTCATGACCTTCAAACACTGGTTTCTTTTCTCTTTTTTACAGAGGCATTTTCATTAACACTACCTATCCCCATTGTAAGTTCTGTTCGATTTGTTACGGAATATAAATTAGGGAAAGAAATCCTGAACCTTTGTCATGGCCTTGATGGTCACTTTTCCTTCTCATTCCAGTGTATATCTATATTTTCTGTATATTCTCACAAGCCTACAGAAAGGGGGATCAGCTTTTGCTGATCCATGGTCTGTTGACCAGTGACATCATCTGGCATTATGTCACTGCCAGTGTATGGGTGGCCCTGTGATCTTTCAGCTATAGCAGAGTTTTAACTCTCTTGTGATCGGTGAGTGCAGTAGGACATTCACAGGCTGTGTGCACCACTTCTGATGCAGAGGGCCACTGCTTTACAGAACATGCATAAAACAGGACGTGCTATGAAAAATTCTGAAGCAATTAATTCTCTCTCTCTGCCTAAGGCTATGGCCACAATAAGAACACTTTACTCTTTCAAAAAAACAAAGTAAATGAAATAAACAAAACAAAAATAAATAGACAAAAATGCAGCCTTTGACAAAGAAACCATCCAATTGTGATATATACGGCTGAAATACATTTAAACCAGCAATGCAAAACTGAAAGTGAAACAAAAGTAAGAAACTCCACAGATGTGGAAAACTACCAGTGTGGCTGCAGAGCAGGATATGGACTCAGTGAGGTCAAGCATCAATTTTGCAACTGTAGCACTTCCTTGATGAGAAAAATCTATTGAATACGTGCATATGTTTTCAGGTAGTAGAGATTATTGATATGTCTTTTTTAACTATTGAACCTCATATAAACAGTACATAAGAAATGGCAGGCAATTATTGCATTTGTCTTTTTAGTAATGTATTATCTGTATTCAGCAATATTTTTTTCTGTATCCTGAAGTGTTTATACTGTTGGGGTGAGGCAGTTAGAAAGTCTTCCTTAAAATTCTCTTGAAGTGTGGAGTGTTGAAGATTCAGGCAGTGAAAAAGTTACAGGCTGCTGAGAAATGGATTGAACACAAACTTCCACAGGTTATTTCTGGGACTGTGTATGCATCCCGTAGTTCATGAACTTTGTGCTGTTTTAAAGCATTTTTTTAATAAATAGATTAATATGTTCGATAATATTTTTTACTTGATGCCTGATTTTTACTACACTTTTCTCTTTTTCCATGATCTGTATTGAAACTATAAATGGTTTCTAACGGTGAAGTTTTCTTATTTACTGTTGTTACCTACATAAGAATTTAAATCCCTTTTTAGAACTTCAGCAGTACTGAAACTTACATTAACAGTATGCATATTTTTAATGGTGGATGAAAACATGTTTATGAACTTTTTTAAACCTTTTTTTTAAAAACACAGAGGAGAATATTTTTAAACACACAAGTTTAAAGAGGATATTGAACATGCAAAGAACATAATTTCCTTATGGTTTGATACATATAAAGAACATTAAAATTGTATATCTAGATATATATTCTGGTGAAAATGACTGGTTAAAGCTCATGTACGTGGGCAAACTCCAGTAAGGGCACATCATATAGAGCTTAACTGTAGAACTTAAAATGGTCCCAAAGCTTGTCAAATATTGTGTGCAGTAAATCCTCGCTGTGAACAAGCAGGTCAAATTTGACCCTACTGCAACTTCACAAGGTTGTTCAAGGTGGTTGTTCTACAAATAGTGAAAAGACCCTAGAAACTAGGTTAGAAATTAAACTAACTTCAGACTGAGCAAACACAATAAGCCTGTGAATTTTACAGATATTTTGCACTGATACTAAATAGGGTGTAGACAAGCAAAATTCAGTGATTCGGTGTCGTTAGGAACTGTAAACAACAGTGTTCTAATCGAAAGGATTTTATTTCAGTGTTTTTGTAGATATTATGTTCCCCTACAGATACAAAGTCTATTCATGCACAGACAACCATTTCAGACAATTTACATAAGAATGACTTAAAGATAAAAAAACCCCATTCATTAGTGAGTTCTAGAGCATTTTTTCTCACTCGATCCTGGAGCAACTCCAGCTTCTTTTTTTCCAACATCTCTGCATATCCAGTGCAACATTAAAAAAACCCACCAAAAACCACCACTGTAGTGTTAGCATGAAATAATTCTTTAACATATGATATCCCCAGGAAACTCATACAGACTTTTATGGCTTGTTCCATTAGAAGCAGAATATGAAAACCTGCCATCTCTAAGATAATACAAAATTCTAGTGGAGTATATAATTTCCATATGCACTTTCTTCTGTATGTGTTTATACATGCACAAACACATTTGCAGAAATGAATTTGTATATATCAATACAGACTGCAACAACATAATTAGTTTATATAAAAATCCATATGCCAGTAACACTGCTGACAAACTGTAGAATATGAGACACCAACTCTTTTGGATTGCTCTTAGCTACTTGTGAACATCAAAATGAATCTGTAGTACCTTACATTCTTTTAATATTTGTAGAATAATCCAAAAAGGGTGCATCCTGGGAGAGCAGCAAAAATTTGGACTACCCTATGTGATATTGATATTTTAATATCTCGATGAATTAGTAATATAATTTCATTTTGAAAACTTTATTTACAAGGTTCTATCAAGAAATTTAACAGTGACATATAAGCAGTGGTAAAGGCTCAATTTCAAAGAGTTTGCTAAATCCTACTAACTTCATGCTACAACTGCTAAAGCATCTGCATTCAAAAACTCATGAGTAATTTCAAAACCTTTCTATTCAGTACACAAGTTCCTATATTGTCCTTTGAAAGAACTGTAATATCTATATAAGAAATCCAACTCCATGATTTTAATATAGCTCCCAAATCCATCTATAGTTGAAGCCTACATTCTATCATTTGCTCTTTATAATTTTGTAACGAGTAGAAGTCACAAATTCGACTTATTATGATCTTGTAAACATAAGTGCACAGAAATATTTAGAATGCACAGAATATAAAAGATCAGATCACAGTCTGAAGCAAGTCTGGAGTTCTAGACAGGTGGCTTTGACTTATTATCTTGTCTTTCTACCAGGATATTTATGCACCGTTTCCCTAAGATCAAAAAGGATAAGATGCAAGAGCTAAAATGTGTGCAATGTTAATATCAGACTCTACTTTGGTTGCTTTCCAATATGTTATGTCAGCTGTCCTGGATAAAAGACCTTATTCTACGGAATAGAAAAGATTCCTTACTAGACAAACCCCAAAATTTGTTACTGTTATTCCAATTAGTTTAATGGGTAGAAATTGAAAAGTTCACCAGTACATTGCACATAACATTTTTCATAATTTGCAACAATATGCTTCCTGTTAGAAACATAAAGTTATTTGACTGTAAAAAGTTTTGAATCAGCATAAAATGTCTATAAATATATAATAGAAAAGGAAAAGTATTTCAGATAACCTTTTGCACTAGTGCTTTTATACTGGATGTCTTCAGGGAGGTTCTTTCACCACTGTTACACCCTTTTAGAGAGCATCTCTAGGAAAGGTTTGAAGAAATTTCAGTATCCATAGAAAATATTCCTAAAAAACAAACAAACAAAAATTAAAGCAAAACGGTAATCTTCCACAAATTCTAAATGAACTTAGATATGAAACTGCTGAAAAACTAATTAGTATGCAGTCCATCCATCCATCCACCCAGTCCCTCTGTAATTAAAGAAAGAAATTTTTGCAAGAGTGGGACCAGTTCTTACAAAGAGCTCCAAGTCTAGAAATTGGCAGGTGATAGTTCTGATACATAAAGTATGCAAATTTGTGAGAGTGGTAAATGGATATCTACTGGTCAACCAATAGATAAATATAGAGAAAGATGATGCAACTTTTACACTAGGATATTATATCTTGCAAAGCATTAGAATAATTTTAAATAATTAATCAGGATTTGAACCACAGAGCTTCATCTAGTAGCAAATAATTTGTTTCAGAAAAAAAACTTCATAGAAGATACATAATGAAAATTCTAAAGAAAATGCTTAGGGAATGAGAAAACAGGTTAATTAAGAAATAATCAAAATACAGGAGTCAAAGAGTAGGAAATTATTGGTTCTCACAATGTAAATAATTTATTTTCAGTGATCTTGGAAGACTAATTTTTTCTGGAACTTAAGATGGACAAACTATTCAGAAATAATCTAGGATAATAGGGAGATGATAAAAATTCTGTGTGATAGAAAACAAATCTGAGTGTGCATTAGTATCCCTGTTAGTAAACAGTTGCAGAGTTGCAGAAGAGCTATATGATGCTGAGAGTCATTCAGATCTATACTGAGACGTCTGAAAGGTAAGTGCTTTACTGAAGTTGTTCCAGTCCCAGTAGAAAGGTATCCACTTATACCAATGGATGATACATATCACATCTATTTTGGTTAGTTTGTTGCTCAGCAAGAAAACTAGATGGGATATTGGTGGGGGGGCACTGCTTGGGAACTGGCTGCACATCAGTTGCTTGATGGTGAGCAACTATTTTCATTTGCATTCCTTGTTTTTCTCTAGAGTTTATTTCTCTCTCTTTATTTTCCTTTTCTTTACCATTTACTATTACTTTATTTATTTCTCCCCAATTATTAAACTCTTTTTATCACAACCCATGTGTTTTCTCACTTTTACAGTTCTGATTCTCTCCCACATCCCACAGGGGAGGGGAGTGAGTGAGTGAGTGAGTGAGTAGCTGCGTGGTGCTTAGTTGCTGACTAGGATTAAACCATGACATGTAGTTATGTCTTGTGTCATTTTTCGTCTGACACATGAAAAGTACAGTGTAACATTGCTCTTCTCCATTTTAGTTAAGAAATAAATGAGAAAGAAGAGAGAAAAACTATGGAATAAAATGCAACAAAGAGATCAAAAATAAGAAATTCCATTAGAGTGTTAAAGCAAAAAAAGTTCAAAATTATTTTGAAATTATGTGTGCCCAAATTCTACAAATGCAGCTGAAATTTCTCAGTTATACTTCTGCAATTAAACTGACTTTTGTCAGTGCAGTGGGAGACTCTCTGTATCCCCACCTATTCCATAACAATTAAGAAAGATGAGGTGTCGTAGGAATATTGTTGATGATGACCAAAATACAAAAATGTCAGTAGAGGAGAGTGGGAACTAAAAATGCAGGTGCGAGGAAGGAAAATGTCTAGTGAGATTTTAATTTTAATGCCTGTTAAATAACTCAGGCATGAATTTTAGAGCAGAGCAGTTGCTTACCACACCTCAAGGATGTCCAAATATTATAGAATTATTATTAGAAAGTACTTGTGAAAAAAATAGCCCTTTGAATCCTTTTTAACTTGCATGACCATTGGAGTCACTAGGACTGTGTAACTTGCCACTGATTCATGCTGCCTCACCACTCTGGTGTGCATGAAGCCACTCCTACTATCAAATTTATTTATGTGCATCTGTAAATAGGTCTTATGTTATGTCTGGGACTAGTAATGCAGTTATAAGTGAGTCACCAAAATTAATGTGAAATAGAGGCTCAATTGTCCACTGAGATCTGAGCTAACTACTTAAACTAGAAAGCTGGATAAAATTAAAGATGAGAAAAATGGGAAAATTAAAAAAATGTAATTTATTGTAAGTGAAGATCATTGTATAAGGTTTAATAGGAAACCTCTTGAACTTCTCATTATCATTTTGCACTTGTGAAAAAGCGAACAAATTCATCCCTTGCTTATTTCTGTAGGTTATTAAAACCTATATTATGACAACATTTATCTTCCTTTTTTTTTTTTTGACGAAGAAGTATTTCTGCAGATATAACTTATGCATATAAGTTACCATCAGCATGGATTACTATTGATTCCAGTAAAAAGAGCCAGCAGCATGGAGGTACTGGTTAGAGAAAAGTAAATCCCCTGCTTAAATCCATAGCCTAAGGTTAAGACAAGTGATTTGGCTTCATAGCAGAATTATTCTGTGATCTATTCGTATTTGTTTAGCTCCTGTTTATAGAACTTCCAATCAACAAAATGTGGACAGCAGTTTTTCACAGATGTGACTGCATCTACTGCGTTTATATGGAACCAGAAAGTGACTGAATAACTGCAGTGGGTATCTATATCAGACAAGCCACAGATTAATACTTTTCTTGGTAGCTCTTGCTATTTAAAATTTAAAAATAATTCTTTCTAAAATATGGACTATAAATTACAACAAAATGCTTAAGAAGAAACAGTGCCTTTCTTATACATGACAAGGTGTTAAGGAGATAATTGCCATCAAAACTAGGAGTTGCTTAGACACCATGATCAAGGGAGTTTTGTAAACACAGGTAGGTCAGAGTCTAGGTTTGTTTTGGAAGTCAGAGGTTATTGATGAAAACAGACATTATCTTCAATAATGCAAATCAAACAAAAAACATTAAGAAAGAAAGACATTAAAATAGTTCACAGAATTAAGGATGTGGGGAATCTAATGAGCATGTCCAGAAAGATATACAGTCCCTACTTTAAACAAAGCAGCATAAATTAAATTTTAAAATTGAGAATGTTGGTTCTAAACTTATTGTTTTAAACAATCTAAGAATAAACAGCAAATTATGTAGCTGGAACCAAAATTTCAGGACTCAGTAATTGTATGGAATAAATAACTGATTTTCTTAGAATAGTAGACCGTGTGTTTGGGAGTTTTTTTGAGACATTTTTTGAATATTTTTCTATTGGAGGTGCCAGTTCAAAGTTATCCTTGTGCCTTACTTTTCATTCCCAAAATGATCAATTTCTATTCCCCAAGGATAGAGAAAACAGACATCAGAACTCAAACAGTTTTTAGTTTCTTACAAATCTATGTGTATCCATCATAGGCCTAACACTCCAGGTTCGGAAAAGCAGAATTCTTCAGTGACAAAATAGGTGGCTCATTTTTTGACAGAGTTCAGAGCTATGTAGAATTTCTTGGACTTGTCACAGAAGCAGCAAGTAGAGTTGATATATTCATTCTCACGGCCCCTCTTTACAGTTGCTTGTCTCTATCCTACCCTAAGAGGCTCTGAATCTTCAAATGTCCTTGCACACTCTCACAATACACCTCAGAGCTCTGATACCCTCAACTTCATTCCATAAAATGTGACTTAAATGGGTATCTATTTCTCTGCACTTTAATTTGGACTGGAGGAACTTCCACTGAATAGAGTGCATTTCTCTTGCTCTGTCTGTTGGTCTGAGGGTCAGATGTGTCTTCCTGATGGACCCACTAGGGGGGAAATGAAGCTCAATTCAGCATCACTGTTTTCAGTACTACAGCTCACTTATGACCAGTTTTCTCTGCACGGCAATGGACTGCTAAAATACAGAAGTGGGCTGACAGAAATATCAGAGGAAGCCATAATGATGCAAACCATTTTAGCATTTCATTTGCTAAGCTAAGGACTTATGATTAGAATGCTAAAGCAAACTGGCATATCTTGTAAAAAGCTCATATTTCCTTAGATCAGTCAGGATATTGCTAATTCAGATTCTAATGATACTTCTTGAAAAAACTGAACTATAGTTATGCAGAGATAGTAGTTTTGTTGGTTTTTATTTTTCTGATAACTAACCAGAGCAATCCAGACTTTTCTGCTTTTCCTCATTGATGAAAATTTTAAAATCAATTTTGTTGTATTTCAGAGAGCCCTTTAGGTCTATTAAATGTATTCATGAGCTAGTTCTTCTCACACCATGCTGAAGGACATTGTGTATATTTTCATTTCATTATACATATTTGTGCATCTTCAAATGATAGCCATAAGCTTGTGGCTAGGTTGTACGCAACCGATTCAAAAACAAACAGCCAAAAATACATATGTAGAAGAGGGGAAAAAAAAAAAAACAAAAAACTGTGAAGTCTAAAAAATTAACCTCCGACACAGCTGCCTTGAATGTATTTGAGGCAGAAATAGTGTTATGCAGACCAAAGGAAAATCACCTTCCTTTCTAGAATGATTAACAACATTTTTTTTTTTTGTATTGCCAATACAAAGACTAGTTCTATCATTAACTTTTTTAAGTAAAGCATAAAACATTCAACACAGCATGTTATGGAGGTATATGAAAAGCAAAAACTTAGCATTCTTTATTTTGTCTCCAAATGTAATCAGTAATAACGGACAGTAATGCTAAGCAAAAGTAATCTGAGGCTTACTAGAAGAAAGAAAAAACAAGTAAGAAAACCAAAATCCTTTTAACACAAGAACCAATTCTTTAAGGGAAAAAATAGTCTCAGTGCAATACTGAATGTTTCTGAAGTGAGAGTTACCAGCACAGATAATTAACAGTGCTCAGAATCACCTTCCCTGAACATACCTTTTGTTTTAGTCTTATAAAATTAGACAGAACTTTAGATAATATTTCTTGCTCAAAAGATTCCTTTAGAGAATATTAATAGATTATTCACAATTTATACGCAAAATGTCATTTTTTGGAATAGAAGCAAAGAGTTGCATAAAGAAATCATAGAAGCACAGGCTTGAAAGCATCTTCAGGAGATGATTTGGTCCAGATCCCTGGGCATAACCAAGTGTGCCTAGGTCCAGCAGAATTCTTTTCTCCGCTATTGTCTGAATATGTCAGTTTTAAGTAAGATCTAATGTGAATTGCAATCTCCATAGGTAATGTGCTTAATGACAATTTTCTAATCTATATAAAGTATTTTTTTTTAAATAATATGCATGTCTACCTTTGTTAGATATAAAGAAATATTTGCATTATTTGCTTTGTAAGAAGCTTTTTCATATTTTTGAATATTATAGTTGTATTCTTAAATCCTTTTCCCAGTCCAGCACTGGAGATCTTGTTTAAATTCATTTTAGATGGAGACCAATGTTCAGTGCAGATAATGTTTACTATCAGTTTTAAAACCTCAGGCAGTTTGCTTGTTCATAACTCATTTTAGTGAAAAAATTATCCCTCTCCAAAGTGTTGATAACCCAGCTAAAAAATCAGATTGTGTCCGGTTTATTACGGTCATATCTTGAGACAGGCAAAACCAACACTTTGTAAGAGTAACTTAAAGAAGCCAAATGACCAAGCTGTGCTGTTGCTATAGCCTTAAGAAGGGGATTAGAAGTCTGCAATTGCAGCAGGCTGACAAAACAGCTCAAAAGATATTGAAGGGAAAGAGGAAAGGTATCTTTAGTACCAAAATGATTCATTATCACTCATTCATGTCAACACATCTTAAAAAGGAAAATCAAATTTTGACCTTGCCACTCTATCTTGTAGCAATTATTTAGCTATGTATTGAAGTGACTTACTCATTTTTTTGCTAGTTGGACAAATTGTCAAATAGGAACTACTGCTATAATTCCTATGAACTAGATTTTCGATCATAACAGGTGTTTATTAAGTAGTTATTTCTTTGAGCAAATGTATTCCTAGTGTACAGTTTCTGGACTTTTTTTATCTCCAAATTGTTTTCAGATGCTTTTATAGAATTTCACTGCGAAGTGTTCACAAAGGACATGCAGAAATATCTGCAAGCATACTATGGCTGCAACTACATTAATGGATAAGGGTCTGTCCTCCCAGGTTAACTACATTTCTTCATCCTTAATAAAATCTGCATTCTTTAAGCTATATTAATAAAAGAGCTTTTTATTATTTATTTTTAATTGCAATAATTCATTCCAAACATATATTTTGGAATCCAAACCCCAAAACTCTTAAATAGACTTTTCCAAGGTTAATTTTGATATTAGCCCTCGTAACTTTTGTTTCAGTTGTTTTATGGTTTTAACACACATAACTGTTGTTGTGGACATTACATTCTCAAGCAAAAAGAAATCCATTTACTGTCTTTCAAGGCACCTGTAGGTTTTGTTCTCCAAATAAGTACACATGAATTGGTTTATTTCTAAATTGAAAATATCCCTGTTTTAAAAATTTAAATAACTGTGATAAAGTAACAGATGCCTGGAAAGAAACAGCAAGTATTCCAGAAGACTGGATACAGGAATAGTAATCAGCTTTACAGCTATGTTAATTTCTCACATTATAAACCTTGACAAGGTAACTCCAGAAGAAAAGATTTTTTATTTAGTAAGGTGCCAAATTTTGTAATTAGACAAAATACTATGATTCAAAATGTAAAAACCAGCTCACTGAATGCTCCCTAACAGTACTGATCTTACTTACTGAATATATATATATACACACACATATATATTTCTAGTATATATATATATCAGCCTGCACCTCAGGAAGTCTTCCATCATCCCCATATCACCATTGGTGATACGGAGCTTAAATCAGTTCAGCAGTTTA
>JAYRBT010000114.1:102388133-102421788 GCA_036023395.1 Myiotriccus ornatus
GGTACTCTGACATGTGGCTGTGTGTCCAATCATGAGTTGTTATGTTTATGCTAAACCAATGGTGTGTGTACATGTGTGTTACCCAGAAGTGTATATAAGTAGAAGCAGTGTTGCAATAAAGGGTGCTGGTATCCCTGATCACCGTGTCGTCCTCCCTCCTCTACCGATGACAATCAACCTTTTCTTCAGAATTACAGATTTTTGCAACATTTCTTGTCCTCATATTTGCTATATTAATATAAGTAAATTTTATCTTCATTTCAACTCTGACAATCAATTATAAGTTCTTCCATCTGTGGCCTCTAATTAAGAAGAGTGTCTTGACATTACATGGATTTCTTTACTTTGATTTGGA
Source organism: Myiotriccus ornatus (assembly GCA_036023395.1). NCBI lineage: Eukaryota > Metazoa > Chordata > Aves > Passeriformes > Tyrannidae > Myiotriccus > Myiotriccus ornatus. Next base: position 102,388,489 of record JAYRBT010000114.1, read on the forward strand.
ATCATAAAAGATTTTCCATGCCTTAAAATTCCTTGGTGCCTTTTCTATCCCATCCCTCACAAAGAGGTAGTACCACTAGGAGAATTCGGTAGGCTAACTTTTGCACTGACTACTCTTCTATCTCAGAGACACAATCTGACATCATGATAGATGAGACACAGCTTCTTGCATTTGACGTGATGATGGTGTGAGAGATTGAAATGTTAATGGCTAATGACTCGAGCAATTGGCCATTTTCAAAGGCAGTGGGTGCTTTGCTGACGACCTGCAAAGGAACAGCCCAGGTGCAGAGAGGGTGCACACCCAGCACTGGAGGTGACAAGCTGATTTATGAGCCAGATAAAGCAAGAGGCCAATAAGAAGTAGATCCTGTGAGGTGAGATAGTGCTTTTTATCACACTAATGTCCTTCCTTACACAACTGGCTAAGATGTGAAAACTCCCCATCCATGGGAGGTATTGGGATGTTCACATGTAGGTCTGAAGGTATTTATCCCTTCTGATGGGGCATAACTGGCTCAGCTACGCTGATGTGAGAGGCAGCTGTCCTGTCTTAGAAGGTGCCATAAACCATCAAAGACTCCTACCCCAAATTTTCCCCAGACTCATTTCTGTGGCCTAGTACCAGAGGATTGTGCAAGACCCACAGTGTAGGAACAGATCCACAGTGTTGCATCAGACAGTGTAAAACTTCTGGGTACCTGGGCGTTCCACCTGAGCATATTATATATATACAAATATATATATCCACCCACTGAACTTTGTGTTTGTGAACTCCTGATGGATCAAAACTGTGACCATCACTTCGACTAACAGACATCGAAACTACATCAGGTCTTGTTGCTGGACCCACAGGTGGTGATATCTTTCTACTGTTATCCCCTTTCTTTCTTTTCTTTCTTCTCTTCCTTTCTTCTTCCTTTCTTTCTTCCTTTCTTTCTTCCTTCCTTTTCTTCTTTCCTTTCTTTCTTCCTTCCTTCCTTTTTCTTCTTTTCTTTTTCCTTCCTTCCTTCCTTTCTCTGCTTACATATTTTCTTAAATGATAACTTTATACTTTTAGATTGTTGTATTATTGTAGACAGTAAGAACAAAAATAGTTACATAAGTCCTTTCCATTGCAACCAAATTGTTCTAAAATAACCCTAGAATCCTACATATATATATATATATACACAGATACACACACTGGTTGTTGAGTTTCCTTTCACTTTAATTTGCTCCAAGAGACCTATTAACAAGAACCCCTATTACCCTCACCTTCAGTGGCAGATTGTAACAGATGGGATTCCACAAAATGCTTGATCAAAAAATGCTTTGGTCTGGATAACCAAGGGCTTATTATTTTCTGAAAATCCTCTATTGATCCATTTGGCATATATTTAAGATTTGCAGTGATTCATACTTAGAATCCAGAATTTTCTTGAAAGTAGCTCAGTAACTGATGGAAGAAATGGGTTTGGAATTATTATTCAATTAAGGCAGCTTTATCTGATTCTGAATAAAGAGAAATATCCTTACGACTGCATTTTGAAAACTTTATCATCTTCATTCCACAGCTAGAGAAAATAGCTCGTGCAATAAAATCAGCTCATCGTACTCTAGAATGATTAAAATCCAGCCAGAATCTCCCTAGGAAAACTGGTGTAAAGTTTAACTCTGATAATGAACAGAGATCTCTCTAGATTGATTAATATCTACTAAATATCTATTTAACATACCCAAATTGCAGATAAATTATTTTTATGCTGTGTCCATAGTACCAATCCAATGATTTTATCAAATGCCCTTCCTTCCCTACCTCAAATATTTTATTTGATTTTTCGTGTGACACTGTGTTACTGCCATGAGCTTGTGGAATGGTGCTTCATTAATCATTCTGTTTTAACCTTACTTGTCTTTCTTTATCTTGCCATTTCATCACTGCTGTATCTTATAAACTTTTGCATTGCAGATGGTTTAGCATGCACATTATCACATCTATTAGTTTCCTTCTAAGGCATCTTACTCAAACAGCATTCCCAATGCATCTACTACTTATCTTGTGATGTAAGATTAATGACAGATTGTGTTGTATGTGAATTAAAAAAACTGTAGCACACAGAAAGCCAGAATGAGTCATATGAAACTACATATAATCTTTTCCAAAAAATGTCCTAGATGTTTTTCCCTGCAAAGCTGAAAGCAAACATGCTGATAGTGAAAAAAATGGATAATTTATTTTAAGATGTATCATTTTGATTACTATTTTGCTGAATAACTGAACATTTTACACTAAATGCAAGTAGTGAAAATTGTGAAAAAAAGACTATTTTTATAATCATTCATCCCTTAGAATCTGTTGAGAGTGTTCACCTGAAATACAATACTAAATATAATTATATTTTGTATGTCTTAGAGATTCCACATATGAAGTTGAATTGAGATCTGCTTTAATTGGAATTATTATAGGAGTGGATTTGGCTTATGCAGGTTGATGTTTGAGCTGTTTTCACCTTGAAATTGTAACCTGTTCATTTCTTCTTTCATTCAAAAGGGGTTATATCCCATTGTTTTATTAAGTGAAAATGAAAACTTTTTATCCTTAGTGTACTACCATTTGAATAGCAATCACACCAGGAAAATGGGCAATTTGGGAGCATGTCTGTGGCATTATGATGTTCAAAACTACTCTAGAGGAAGAAATGGTTTTTTTCACCTTCCTGGAGGAGGTGGACTTCTGTGTCCAAGTATTCTTTGTAGAAAGAGAAGAAGAGGAAAGCACAGTGATGAGGCTGGTCATGCAGTTCCTAAGAGAATGGGTGGAAGAGCAGATGTTAGGCCATAAAGAAATTAGATGTGTTTTTGATTAAACTCCACTACTATGCGTCTAAGATTGTCTCTGTTACTAAGATAAGAGAGAAATTCCATTGGCAATACATGACTTACAAAGTTACAGTCTCCTTAACATACAGGAAAGAAAAATAGAGAGAGAGAGATATTAAAATAAAAGAGTAACAATGTCAAAGGCAATTAATGTTATCCTTGCCTTTATCATTTTAATATTTTTAAGTGTTCACACAGCTGATGGGGATTGTAGGAATTGATAGATACTGCTTTCAGATTTTTAAAAGATTTTTAATAACTAATCACTAAATCATCAACCTGACAATGTTTTGAAAATATTTGACATAATTTTCTCTTTTCATGCAGTCTGTTTTTGAAGACTGATGAACTAGGAAATGTCACACTTCTTTGTTTCAGATATATATTCAAAGTTCAAGCTCATTAAAATCTCTAATATTTTCCTTTTTAAAAAGAAAACAGACTCATTCTAACATCCTCTTCAGCCATCAAAATCTTCACGTTTCTATTCATTGGCCCAGATTAAAGCCTCAGATAATTCTAAAAATTTTAGCAAAACTATGCAATTTATGCTTTTACAGCTTGCTGCTGGAACAGTTCTAGTTGCCTTTATTCCAAATTAATCATTATTTCTGAATAGAAAAGGGAGAGGAATAGCATCAGACACAGCATGATCCCTCTGCCTGTAACCCAGGACAACATTTGCCTGTACTATAGTTATGTTGCTTTGTTTCTCCTACTCACTTTCAGTGTTTTCTTCCCCTTTTACATGTCTTCATAGCTGCCCTTTGTTCTTCACTTTTCTCAGCATGCATCTTCACTTTTCTGCATCTGACATTTCTGCCTATCTGACACATCCTCGTCACATGCATGTGAACAGTTTCTTACATTAGATTCTCAGAATCTAATCTCAAAAGCTAAACTTATTTTTCCATGTCATGCTTATGGAATTGGTAATGAGGGTATAGTTCTATATTGTTACAACTTCACAAGTAACAAAGCAACTTTATTGACTGGTTTTTTTTTTCTTTTCTGGGTTATAATAATATCAATACACTTAATACTGTTTTTATTCTTTCCACTAAATTTCTCATCTGATTTGTATGGACAAAATCATAGTGAGTGCAGAAAGTTAGAGTTAAAAGTGAGATATAACTCTGCAGCTCTGTAGTTTTACAAGTTATATTCAATGACAGTTGATGACAGGACCTTATTCCCGCTCTGTTTGAAATTAGTTTTCTATCCTTTTATTCCTGTCTTCTCTTCTATGCATCATATATTTATGTTTCTTTCCCTACTTTCCACAGTACATACAGTACATGCAGTAGATATTACAGCTGTACTGTTGATGTCACATATTTAGGCAGTAGTCCATGAAGATCACCTTTTCCACAGTATGTAGTACAGGTGGATCACTATATGAATATGGAAGCGATTGGATGGTCACATCCAGAGGGTAGTGGTCAACAGCTCAGAGTCCCAGTGGACATCAGTGAGAAGTGGTGGCCCTCGGGGGTCTGTACTGGGACTGGTGTTTTTTAATATCTTCATTAATGACATAGATAAAGAGCTCAAATGCACCCTCAGCAAACTGGGATTGTTCAGCCTGGAGAAGAGAAGGCTTTGAGGTGCCCTAATTGTGGCCTTCCAGTACCTGAAGGGAGCCTACAAGAAGGATGGAGAGGAACTTTTTAAAAGGACATGTAGGGACAGGACAAGAAGGAATTGTTTCAAACTGAAAGAGAGCAGGTTTGGATTATATATTAGAAAAAATTCTTTACTGTGAGAGTGATGACAAACTGGAACATGTTGCCCTGGAAGTGTTCAAGGTCAGGTGAGACTGAGCTCTGAGCAACCTGCTTTAATGGAAGAGGTCCTTGCATGTGGCAGGGGGTTTGGAACTGGATGATCAGTAAGATCTCTTCCAGCCTAAATCATTCCATGATTTTTCATTAGTTGTAAACTGTAAATAAATAGATGAACTTCTTGGTATACCCTGCCCAGTTTTTATTTACCTCATGGTAGTTTGACTATATCTGGTGTCTGCAAAGTACTTTCCTTTCTACCTGCCTGTGATTTTAACCCTGTTGAGGAACTCATTAATAAAAAAATTGAAGATAATGCTTCCTGACCTTTCAGCTAATTCCATAACTGCTTTTTAATATTTCCAAAAATAATTTTCAGATATTCAGATTAATCAATGCCAAAGCATGTGATTAATTGATAATGCAAACAGAGCTGATAAACTAAAGATTTCCTAAAGTTTATCCAAAAAGGCTGAAAGACAGCAACCACTATGTTAACCTTTTACCCTAAGGGTCACTTTGGGCATTTTGAATTGGTGGCTAATTAAGCCATCAAAAGTACAGGGACTCACTTGTCAGACTTCGAGGTTAAAGACATTCTTGGCAACAGACGCAATTTTGGCTACCTCAGGAAATAAAAGTGTTAACCATCTACACTGATTTTAAATTGCTGTTGACAGGATCTGAAAAAAACCTCTGACCCTTGTCATATGGAATTTAACTGTTAGACAGGCAAATGCTTGTGAATGTGTTGAGTGACACCTTTCACTATCATTGACGTGTTTAAGGCTACAGAGTGTGAATATGGGTAGGGCTTTTGCAAGAAAACACTGAGAATACAAAAGATTGAGAAAAGGTTTGAAATCCTGCAAGCTGGCCTATTTTTTCAATTGTCATTTGGCCTAAAACCCACATACTTGGCTCTCCCTTTAAATAATGATGTTCAGGAACATGGTTGCTAATAAGTATCAAAAAAAAAGTAGATGATAGTTCATTTCATGCTTAAAGAGACTTTGACTTTTCTGAAGTATGACAGATAAAGTTTTACCCTATTCCAGTGCTGCTTATTTCTTTCTGCTATTTTAATTTTATCAAATATTTCCATATTATAAATAATGTTAATATATACAAGATGCCTATCATTTTTAAGCCCTAGTTTGGGTCCTCTAACTCTACATTTACCTGCTGTCAAATACTGGAAATATTTAAAACAGCAACATATTGAAAAATACTAAATTCCACATATAATACATACTAACAACCAAGTATAAATGCTGTTCTGTGACCCAGTCCAAAAGTGCTACCTGTTGTGCTACATAAAGTAACTGAGTTTCAGATGAATGAGAGAGACTTCTCCACAATCAAGGAAGAACAGTTTGCTGCCAGTAGACTGAGGGAGATATCCCAAAAAGGAGCAAAAGAAACAAATTTTGGCATCAACTTTGTAAGCAATACCGTAGAGAAAAGAAAGATACCTTTCAGGATATTCTTTGTCAAAATGATTGACACATTTCAATTTCTGATACAAATGGCAGAGAGAACAAACTTGGGATTATAATTTCTGAATAGGAAGGGGCATGTCTGTACAGCTCAAAGTTAGACATTTAGGTCTGAGAATAAGACAGGATTTGAGACATGAATACGATTCATTTAATATAATATAGATAATTAATTAAACCCTTCCCATTAGTTCCACTGTAACCAAAAAGAACACTGCTTACATTTTTTTTCTGGTTTATTTTACTTGGGTCATGTAAGTTTAACTGGCTCACTAGCAAAATGAATGGGTGCAGGTAAGAGCAAATGGAACAAGAGGGAACAACTCCCCATTTTGATAACAAGAAGTTGTTGGATTTGTTTGCCATAGATAGGGTTACATCTGCAAACCCAACATTTACATTTCACCTACAGGTTTTCAAAGGTAGAATTTAACACCTTCATAGTATTCTGGGTGCTAAATATTTTTGTTTAAGAGGGAATAATTACAAGGAAAACCATCTCTTGTTCTCCACACTTACTTTGAAAAGTACACTGAAAATATATTTTGAAAAAGTAGTAGAAAGAGAGATCACAGTGTTTTTCTCTTTATTGTAGCTGCTCACAAGTTTTGATTATGCTTCAAACACGGGTTAACATCAAGTGATTATATCAATGATATAAAAGTTTGATGACCCAGTAATGTATCAGCAAAGTCTCACTTCAAGTGTGCGTGCTTGAACATGGTGCAGCTTCAATGTGCCAGGCATGCACAAACCCTCTACTGGGGATAGAAGGGCTGCTCTGTTGTGCCTATATAAGATATAAACCCAGCTTTCATCATGGGTTTGTAGGCTACTACCTTCACAGTGTGAAGATATATAAAGGGTCAGTTCCAGTCACTACTGATACAGGCACATGCTATTTTAGTCTAGTTAATAAGGCAGCAAATGTTTAAAATGAAGGTACACAGTAGCAGACTAGTAGAAGTATATATATTAGTTAGCTTCTGAGATGGAATCTTTAGTTTTATATGATGGCTCTCATGCTTTTAAACATTGTAGTTTCTTTAAAGATTCTGTGGGGTTTCCAGTCCAAAAATACCCAATTCTAACTGCTCTGTAGACACATGCTCAGTTGAAACTGAGCTGCACTTGTTGAAATTGTCTTTGTTTCTGCATAAAACTAGGAAACATGAGATTAATCATATAAATTATCTTCACTATTCTTTGAGAAACATATAAAAGAAAATTCAATGTCCTCTGAAATAAAATAATCAAATCTTCATTTCAAAGGGTATACTGAACCTAATTTCTGAACAAGTACAGTAAAGAATGTGAAATTTTGCTTTTTCTCATTATATCATTGCATAATAGTAATTTGAAATAAAGTGGGCTACCTGAATTAACTGGTCTGCTGATGGATGATATGTATGTATGGTATAGATGTTTAAATATATATATATATACATACACTTTTTTTTTTAAATTTTCCAAAACATTGCATATAGTATAGTGTCTAAAAAACTCAAGTAGAATAGAATCTTCCTATTATAAGTCAAAAGAACAGAAAATATATGTGTTCCTTTTCCTAAGCTGATAATTTATCATATTTAATCTGTTGGCTGGAAATATAATTATGGCTTTATAGAGAAGATTTATATCTGGAAATCCAATTAATTTAGACCATATATAACCTTTTTAACTGAAGTGTCAATGGGATAAGACATATAGTTTTTATTGTTACTTTTAGGGCTTCTATTCAAAATCCCAAGGTCACTGAATGTCTGGAGTTGGAAGGGGTCTCTGGAGGTCATCTAGTCAAACTCCCCTGCTTAAGCAGGGCCACCTGCCCAGGACTGTGTCCTGATGACTTTTTTAATATCTTCAAGGTTGGAGATCCCACCTGCTCTCCGGGTGACCTGTGCCAGTGCTCAGTCACCCTCATAGTGAAAAAGTGTTTCCTGATGATCAGATGCTTTGCTCCCTTTGTTGAGTTGATGGATGTTTTGGTCTTTGCTTTCCTTTGTAGTGTTTTGTTTCCAATACTTCACTAATAGTTAATGTTTTATTTCTGAAAAAGGGTAATTGTATACCGAAAAAAAGATACGCAACTATAATTTCAACTAGAATAGTTATTGGCAGTGCTTGACAACTGTTGGCAGGTTGTGAGAAGAGAATATTTGTTGGAATATAGTATAGAAAAGTCTTTTTTTTTTCTCAATTTAACCTCACTCGTCCTAGTTATATGACACTTATTATGGACAGGTTGCTATTAAGGCTCTCCAAAATAAAATTTAAGTGAAATTTAGAAACACAGATCCAAAACTGTTATTGTTGAAAGACACTCAGCTGTCATATAACTTTCTGTCTCAATTTTGAACAGCAAGTTTGTAGGGATATAGAGTTGTGCCTCTGAGCTCATGCAGAACTTTGGCTCTTGACATACTAAACAGTGTTGTGCCTTGTTCATTCCTGACATAGTCACCTCCCTCATTCTTTTCACCCACTTATAGGCATTTTCAGACAATAAACAGCAAATTATAATAGAAAATTTGATGTGTTTTTTTTTTTTTTTAAATGCTTCTGATGGTAGCGTAACAACAATATTAACTCACTTTCAGGTCTACTCCCTGCCTAAGGGCATCCAGTCCTCTTTTCCCCATGGAAATGGTATAAGGATACTCATGTCAGCTAGCTGGCAAAGGAAAGTAACTCAAGGAATCTCTCAAAACTCCATCATTTTTAGAGGGGGTTGGAAGGACCTGAGCCACTAGTGAACAGAAAATTAATGGGGGCAGTGGAAATGTTGATCTAAATTGGTTTTGGCTCCAGAGAACTCTTTGAAGTGGGAAAAGTGTTCAAATCAGGTAAAAAACCTTTCTCATACCGAGTGCTCTGATCTTACATTACAAAGACGACAAAAGTGCCAGCATCTCTGCTCCAAGTAGTAGGATATTTTTACAGGCTGAAATATCTTTATGTTGAGGTTACAATCAAAAAGAAAAGAATGAACGCTACATAATATCTTGGAAAAGATGCTATTGAAATCTTTTAGAAAAATGAACTCTTGCTGTGAGTGAGGCTCCAGAAAGACCATAGTTACCCAAATAGTGTTATTTCATGTTTCTTCCCTCACAATTTGTGGGTTTTACCAAGAAAATAATATATCTGAATTTGTACAGGGAATATATTTGTCAAAGATGATGGTGAAAAGCCTTTCCAAAATGACTGATCATCAGAATTTAGCATGTGATGGCATCAGAGAGACTGCTTTTCTATCTCTTTCATAGCAAGAGAATTCACTCCAGAAGCATGCTCCCTATTGGGTAGTGCTGACCTCTTTTTTTCTCTCTCTCTCTTTCTGTGGGTGGACAAATGAAGCAATGGGGTATCTGAAAGCATTCCCTTTTCTGCAACAAGTGAGAAGATTAAAAGCAACTTCAAAAGAAAAAAATGCTAAAACATATAATTTATGCATGTCAGATTTTAGTGTCAGACTCTAATTTGTCCTACCCAAAACTCAAATCTCAAGATATTTTAAGTGTTGTCTTTCATGTGCAGGGCTCTGTCTCCATTCAAGTCCTTTATACCTCTCCTCCTTTCATCCTGACTTTCTCAGGTATTTTCTGACTATTTAGAAATCACACATACAGGAACCAGAAAATTATTTTACTAGCCAAGAAAACTTTCTTTTTTTTAAATAAAATATTTTTCAATGCAAGGTTTTAGACTAAATCAACACAGACTTCTCTCTAGTTATGTCTTCATAAATGTTTCTTATGTCTGTTATGTTTATCCAAATATATAAAAGTCTGAATTTTGAGAAGTTCTTTTTTGTCAAAGTGTGTATGTCTGAAAGAACTGTAATGTACTTAAGTAGCATACAATATTTGTAATCTTGGCAACTCACAGATTCTCTGAAAGAGTTCGTTTTGTGCTGGGTTCAAAATGTATGAAGATGTAAGGATTACAATGAAAGGAAGGTGATAACTCACCAGGTAAAGTCACATTTTAAAAATATATAAAAGGACTTCAGGGACATTTATGCACTAGAGGTAGTCTCACATTTTCAAATATAAGAATGAACCTTGGTCAGCTTGATTACATGTGAGTTACCACTGTACCCATTGATTTTAACTGAGTCAGAGTGTAATCCAGTTGACTTCAATGGACCCACTAGAATGAGACATATGTACAGGACTCAGAGGTAAATGCTGAAAATGTTTTAAAATTAATGCCAGTTTGCTAACTTTAGCTGCTCTACTGAGAGCAACAACTACTGTGACATACAGTCATGTTGACAAAAATTGTTCCTTACTTTTGTTCTGTTATCTGACAGGAAAGGATGAAAGATTACCTCGTTGTCCCATGACAGGGAGTGTAGTCATTTGACTGCAGCATTCCCTGCTGTCATTTCCTCCAGGGGTGTTACTTTCATTATATCTTTTAAAGAGTTTACAATAGTGCAATAAACATGAGAGTGGGAAACATGCAATCACTGTGGTAATACAGATCTCAGCCATGACATATTTCTTTTCTTTTTACCTGTTGAAAGGTTAAGAATTTTGACCAATTTTTCATTAATTTATTTTTTCCACACAGCTGAGAACATTCATTTCATCAGTGTGTTTCAAATCAACTATGAAACAAATGATAACTGTATTTTATTTAAATACCTTTTATCTGCCATAAATGGGATCATTATTTTTAAATCATTAGCTCTAGAGGGGCATAATTTTGTGAATATTAAATATTCAGGTTATCCTACTTATGTACATTTGTCATGGCCCACAAGTACAAAATGTGCTTAGGCCTGGTCCTCCACAACTTTCTGTAAGAGATTACCTTTCAGTGAGGCATTAAAGAATCAATAAGGACACGAAAAGCATTCAGCACCCTTGTTGATATGACATCCTGCTGATTTTTTCTCTTTCAGTAGCCGTCTTGACTCAGGGAAGCTGAGCATCTGTGCACTCTCCAGCAAATTCTGACCTGTTAGACTTTTGAATTCTGTGGTAGAGAGAGTGTTTCCATTTAAAAGTAAACATTCCAGTAGGAATGAGGAGCAAGATTGACGGCTGATTAGAATGATCAGTGCTACTATTAAGTAGCTATTTAAATATTGGAAAGTTAATTTTCAGTTTAAATGTTTTTGCTACACAAAGAGGCCATAAACCCACTGCTCCACAGTGCACAGTGGTGCAGTCCTCTTCATTAACACTGTCTAGAATCTCTGCAAATCACCTATCTGACCATCCCAGTTACAGTTCCTGTTGTTTCATAGAATTGTAGAACAGCTCAGATTTGAAGCGAGCTCAAAAGGTCATCTGATCCAGCCTTCTGTGGAAAAGAGAGTGCAAATGAGATTATCTAGCACCTTCTCCAGTCACATCTTGAAAACCATCAGTAATGGGAATTCTATCACATCTTTGATAGAAAGGTGTTTGATTTTTTTTTTGTTTTGTGGTTTGTTTGGTTTTTTTTTAAGATGCATATTATGCATTAAATGACACTTAATTAGCTAAGTCTCTAAATATTTAGAAGTTTGTGGTAGATTTCCTTTATCTATTTTTTGTTTCTATTTTCGTTCTAATAGACCTATTAAGGAAATATAGTTCAGAATGAAGGAAAAACTCTATAGGATCCAATAATTTTATACTGAATAATACATATTGTGACTTAAATGTTCTACAATGCATTACATAATGCATCTTATAATGTGTATATGTGGCAGTATCTATACAATTATATATAACATATCAATTATGTATATTAAATATATATATAATGGTATATCATTGTATACCACTGTCCATAGTTTATTACCAGTGAATGCCAGGCAAAGTAAGATGTTATTTGCTACTTTCAATTTTATTCTTCTAATATATTATTGTATTGATATTTTTCTTAGATCTAGTTGAAAACATTCTGAACTGGGGTAAAATAACAATCATGTGGCTTATATTTAATGGCTTCTAAACAAATTTTGTTGCATAGTAATGGTTTTAAGGTTTATATTTGACTTACATTTTTTAGCATACAATTATGGTCATTCTCTTAACACTAACAGAATAATGAAACAAAGCAGAACTGAAAACCACAAACCTTGGTTTCAGGCTATGTCAGAGAAGTCAAAGAAAAATAAAAATTCTTTGCATTCTGCCTGGTCTGATGATAAACTCTGAGGAGAGTGAAGGCATAATTCAAAGGAAAGAAATAGAACCCACCAAAACAAGAAATTCAAAAAGTCCAGGTGTGCACACCTATGAAGTTACTACAACCATGTGAAAATGTTTCTTACAATTGAGAAGATTTTTTAGGAAAATATTGTTGATCCAAATTATTCTATGCAATTTCTGAGAAGAAAAAAGGATGTTATATATATACTGTCTCCAGGCCAAACCTTTCATATTCTTCACTTTTGCACTAAGGAAATAATTTGACACATGGAGATAGCATCTTTTCAGGTAACCTTCTTGTTCCACTTCTGAGAACAACTTTCCTTTCAATGGAATTTGAAAGCTTAATGATGAAAATGAATGTGAACTAGTCCATAAAATGTGATAGGTTGTACATACTATGGAGAGGACAGTAATTTTCTGTGGGCAACTTCCCCTAGAACCAAAAAGAAATGCCCTGATAGAATAAAGATAAAAGTTTCTGTGGTGGCTGAACATATGCAAAAGAGCATCTGTGAGTTCCAGGCATAGAAAATTATCTGCAAGAATTTAGCAAAGGAAAAATATGATGATCCGCTCTGCTCGTCAACATCGTGCAGTCCCTTCCAGCAAATTTCTTCTCTGTGGACTATGCAACTGCACTGCAACTCTTTCCAATCAAAGAAGAGCCACTCCAGGAGATAGCTGAAGTCACAACTGCCTATTACTACTGCTGCTAATACTACTCTTACTACTCCTGCTTCTATTTAACTGGCTACTGCTTTTTTTTTTCTCTAAAGGTGAAATATATCTTGGTTTTGTAACACTGCCCCTGTCTGGAAATGTGTCCTTTCAGACTTCTATAAGGAAATTTATCTCTGTATATGTCTGTCCTCATTCTAAGAGGAACTGAATTGTGTTTGTCTCCTATTGGTTAGAGAAGCAATGACTGCTTCCTGAAAATCTGGCCTCTTTCTTTCTGAGCCTCTATTCTTCATCTGTTTAGAGGAGCTGATGGTAGGTTCCTACTTCACAAGCACCCTGTGAGAAAAAAAAAGAAAAATATATTGGTCTTATGAAAATGGGACTCAATGTTCTAGAGAAAAACAATAAGAGGAAAAAAAAAAGGAATTATAAAGAAGTGTACTTTTGTTTTTATTAATTCACCTGGCACTTAATAGGACATATATTTTGCTTAGAACATATATTTGAAAAAATAGCAGATCTTTTTTTCAGAGAAAGATCATCATCACAGATGTAAATATCTAGTGTATAATAAAGACAAAAGCAACCAAATAAACAAACAATGGCTAATGTTTTAGATCCAAATGGAACATGATATTCCTTGATACTGAAATGGAACTGTAAGTGCCATTCCCACAGCATGGGAAGAGTGTGTTTGTTTATTTCTACTTTGTATTTCCCAAAGGACACTTTGCTCCACCAGTATAATTAGGATGACATTTGGAGCTACAGTATTTCGATGCAAAAGCAAGAGGCACTGTGCAGCTTGACAAGAGATTATGATGTCAAGTCAATTGCTGCTGCAGTATCAATATTTATTCCCTCACTCCTTGTGTCTTGTTTTTTGTTCCTGTTTTTCTATTATGCATAAAATAATATCTAAAAACTATCCTATTGTGCAGCATTTTTTTTTGCTCTAGACAACCTTGTTTTTCTCTAGTTAATTTTTATCTTAAATGCTTTTCTTTCTCTTGTGTATAGTATTTAACTCTTTCAGTAGTGAAATTACTTTCATGGAATGAATTCTCAATTGATCTAGTGCAACATTCCTAATGAGTTCTGTATCTTATTTCATCAGTGATCTCAGAACTATATTATTTATTTTGAGTTTTATTTCCTTCACTAATGTTGAATACATATCAGATTTATGTATCCATTGTATTCACCATTAGTCAAGCAATAAAAACTAAAAAAAAAATGTCATTATTATTCAGGTATCAGACTCATTAGAATTGTTGTACTAGATCAATCCCAATACAGGCTTTAAACAGGAAATACTTGCCAGCACCATGTAGCATTACCTGAGATTCATGAAAGTTTACTTTATTAAAAAAAAAAAAGAGCTCTGGTTGACAGCTCATCTGTGCTTTCTTTTTACAGAGTAACAGAAAAAATTTGCACTGAAGTGGAGAGAGATTAACGTGTATATCCTGATGATCATTTCAGCATGGTTTCTGTGGAATAATGTAATAACAACAAAGCACAGAAGCACAGATGCTGCACTACAGAGTCAACAGTGAAGCAATTATATTTAATTGTTATTAGTTTAGCCTGATTAATTTTATTTCATATTTGCCTGGTTTTGTTGTAGAAAATATAAGTATAATTATATAAGACATAAGAAAGACATTTTTTTTCTAACAGAATGTTACAGTTTCTCAGAGATGTATGCTTGTCTCTATGTAAGCAGTTTTATCTCTTACCAAAATCTATAATTGATAGGTTATTTTTTTAAATGCATAAGAAAATCAGCCTGCCAATTTAAGAGTCGGTTGAAGTTTAATGCCCTAGTTATTCTTTGAGAATTTTGTTTATTTCTCTGTAACACCACTAAGAATTTTTTTGGTGCATGATCTGGTTAACTTTGTATGACATCACTAGGTGGCAGTGTCCCTTCCAACCTTGTTTTGTGTTTCTACACTTTTCTAAGACATTTAATTGTGATTCAAAATCGTTCAACTTCTATTAACCATAAGGACAGATAATATGAATATAAAATTAATTTATCTGAAATATTAAACATAGGATAAATATGAAAGGAAGTAATGATATTTCCTCTAGTTTTTACAGGTATTTATTGTTGCCCTATTTTAAAGTGACCTTGATGCCTACTGCATTTTATCACTCTGATGAGGTAAAGTTGTGAAATAGTTGGACTTTCCTGAAATGATTTTTCCAATTGCATGTTTATCTTTTTGTTCTTTGCGTTTGTTATCACTTTTTAGCTCTTCATATGAGCCTCCAGATAATGATTGAAAACTCTAATTTTTAAATAATATCCTTTTTATTCATAAAAAAAGAGAGAAAGAAGAGAGGCAGGGAAAGAAAAGACAGTGGGGCCTTGGAGTTTTAGCCTTACACTACACTATGCTTTATTCTAGAGGATCTGGTGCTAGTAGAAAGAGTCTCAGACAGGTGTTTATACATTTAGTCTAGTGAGACTTGGCTCCCATTGTGCTCATTAGGAGACACCTTCTTCCAGAACACACCCAGAATAGTTACAGATGGTTTTGAAAGCAGGAGAATTTGAGCAGCCAAAATATGCTGCCTGTTTCCAATGCCTCTGGCAAATCAGGACCTTCCACAGGCTTATTGTGTGCTGGGACAGGAATTCACTCAGTCATAACAGCCTTGGGGCAAGCCAGCTCACTAATATTAGATAGCTTGCTTATAAAGAGTCATGTAAACCTGTGAAGACACCTGTCTGTCTCTATTAACAGTTATATTAAATGCACCGTCAAATCTTTTATAAACCTAAAAGTTAGTCAGAAAGAAAATTAGTTTAGGCTATTCTCCATTAAAATTGATTACAGAGAAAGTTTAGGCTAGGTTGGGGCTAAGTTTTATGAGCACTTCTTATCAGTGATCCCAAGACTTTTAAATTAGTCTTTAAGTATGTGGTAGCAAATGTATCTGGCTGGTTTTTTTTTTACCAAAGATGAATGTCTGGTGTACATGATTTGTTCAAGTTCCACTACAAAACAGACATAACAAAAGCAATTCTGAGTTACTGGCCTTTGTACTTTTGACATGGGTGTTGCTCTTTTTAATGCCAACTAGAATGTCACTATTTCTGTTCTGTAAAGTTCTGTGTGCTGCCATAACTTTAATTTCATCACAGCTGGGTGCAGCAACTCCAAAACCATGAGCATTTTGGCAATAGTCTAAATCATTATATTATTATTTCAATCTAAGAAATAAGAGCTACTTAAGACAAATCTTACTTTTTGGTATGATGCTTTTTATTCAGTGTACATTGAAAGTAAAAGTGAATCTTTCAAGTTGTGAAACAGGACACTGCTTCCTCCAAAAATTATGGTGAGAACTGTAGCTGTTCATTTGCAGAAATGTCTGTCTCAGTCATTAACAAATACTAACCTGTACAATATCTAAGTGAGCATTCACAACTCTGTTAACATAGTCAATATGCTTAAAGACATTAAAATACACTGTTCTTTGTGTATGTTAAGATAAATTTGTGACATGCATATTTCGCGAATATATTCAGTTAGTTCTCAGTATTTGAAAGTTTGGCTTTATTTTTCCATAAATCTTTGTAAATTGTAATGATTTATATGCAAACAAAGCTTTGCATGTACCCAAACCTTCAAATTGGATTGCCTAATGGCAAAAATCCATAAATTTTATCAAAGTTCCTGTATAAAAAATGGGCTTTCTTTCAAGGGTTATATGCATCACTGACTTTTATGGGATCGTAGTTGCTCAAGTTTTGGCAAATGAAATATTGCTGAGGTACATCAGTGTGGAAGAAGCTTAAAAGACTTAAAAAAAATCAGAAATTGTCTTACCTTCAGGCAAAGTTAAAAGGATTTTTAGTACTCACTCAAAACTCTGATTTATTTTTTTTTAATACAAACTTAATTTCATTACTTTTATTCTCTACAGGTTGTTGATATCTCCCTGTTAATATCCAGTTTTGTAGTTCTTTATGCATTTCATTTTTAACTACTTTTTCCTTCATGTTAATCTTTCTCTATGCAATTTCCTAGATACATTCCATTTATATTTTAATGTTTATGTTATGATATGAAATACAAGCATAATTTATCAAACTAAGGCTCATCCTTTTTACCTCCTTTTTATAATTATGATTGAATATACCTACGACTCAAATGAATGAATATGTTTCTTTTTTTGTACTACAAGAAAAGATTCCTAGAGACTGACTTTGGACAAAAACTGTAAAAAAACAAGACTAAAGTAAAGGGTCATTATGGCAGTATTTATGTAACCAGTCACCTGTGAGAGAAATATTTATACACCATTAATGATGGAGGAGCGAAATGTTTTTCACATCCATTGATGGAATAAATTTACATTTTAGGGTCTTTTAACTATATCTATAACTGGCAGTGAGTTTTAGGAGCACAAAATCTTTATTCTGGGAGTGGCAAATAACCCATTTAAACAACCCACATTTCTGGTCTTGCTTTTTGTTACTGTCGAGTACTCCTACCTCTTGCACAGTGATGTTAATAATCATTTTACAGGGACAAATTTGTATGTTCTCTGTTAATGGAAGCAGTGGGTTCAGTTCTACTTGTAGGCTGGGAAAGCACATTGGAAAGAATAGATTTTCATAACATTTTTGTCGTAAGTGATGTAAATTTTATACAAGAAGCGTTTTAAATCTTAAGCCAAAGGATCAGTACTTACATGAAAATTTTCTTCTTAGCTCTTTTAGCATTCTTTTTTTCCTCTCTTGATGGTCTAATATTTTAGAATCTATCAAAACATGTGCTGCTGGATCTTTTATTCCTTTAGGTTTCTTCCTTATAAACCATTTCCAAAAGGGTCAACTCCAACTCTTTTGCAGAGGCCTGTAAACTATCAAGCACTTCCTTACTAATGCCTTTCCCCATGGCTGTGCCATGATTGCATCCAAAGGATTTTTTTGGTTAATTCAGCTATTTTTTTTTCTCATCTACATAACATTGTGTTGACTTGAGAGCTGAAAAACAAACACTATAGAAGTGATTTGGAAAGGGACCGAGTAGGAATTGTGGAGCATTTGTCATTATTGAAAACCTGGCAAGGTAGCTTGATTTGTACCACCCGGGAAGAGATACTGAAGGCCTTGGAGCAATGAAAGACTACTTTTTCCCAACTAAAAGCATTTTGGGGTTTTATTTTTGTTTAGTTTGGGATGCAGAACTATCATTTTCCAAAATCTCATGCTACTCAGCCTGTGGATACAACACAGAGAGACATCTTCTGTCATAGAAAACTATTAGGCCAAAGATGGTAGTAGAAATGTTATCTCAGGAAGAAATACAGAGAGCAAAATAAAATTATAAAATGGAAAATAGAGGACAATAAGTTTATTCCAGTTTAATAGAATCTTTGAGTGCTTTGGGAGAGAGAAGTCTGTTTTGCAGATTGAAGTTCCCATATGCAGTACATAATCAATTACATTCCAACTCATGTGACTATCTGTGACTATTTTAATGAGTAAGACTTTTTCAGAACATTTTCATAACTAGATGTGGGTGTGCTCCAAGTCATGAGCTATTTACCTATATGTAACTTTTTGTACTCTGTGCTTCTCTTTACAGCAAAGGGATTTTGTCAAGATAAAACTGTCTGGGAGCCTATGGTGACTGAGCTAAAGTGTTTCCTCCACATAGACTTCTACTAATTCTCCAAAAGAACAAAAGGCTCTTCTGATACTTTCTGATGAAACTTTTCTTTTAATTACTTTATTACAAGCAAGCAGCACAATATGGCAGCATTGAACCACAAAGATGGGAATAAAATGTTATTGCATTTGATTATGAATGTTCACAAAACAGACCATATTTTCACATAAAAATATGTAGTCCTTATGTTGCATTTATCCCTCCACTTTCAGAAGAGATGACTATAATTCTGCATGTTAATTCAGAATATTTAAGCGCTCATTTACTACCCAGGTGATCCTTTTTCATAAGCAGAGAATGATAAATCTGTTGATAAAATCAGTTTTGCAGGTAACTGGAAACAATATTACTCATAAGGACATGCTCATAGGCGCACTCTTGTTGATTCAAAGTCACAGTTGTTTTATTCTGTACAATAGAACTAAGCACTGTGCTATGGGAAAAGTTCAGCTTTAAAGGCAAGTTATTTTCTTACAAGGTTGTTGAATGAGCATTGCAATTGAAAAAACCAACAAAGCCAACCAAATAAAGGCCATATCCTTTTCATTTCCTGGCATAAACCAAGACTAATTGTTATTTCAAAAATCTACTCCAGGAAAACAATTTAGTTTTCTAATCTTAGCTGTATAAAACCAGTAACCTCATCTTGGGAAAGAGTGACACACTGGGTTTCATGTCAATTTTTTGCAGAGCATCTTATTGTTTCACTGCTTCATGTGTTTGGGTAAAGTCACAGGACACTGGCTACATGTTCTGTTTTGTCCTCATCCTCCATAACATGCATTCTATCACCATAGAAGAGAATCTAAAATCACATGGTAGAATCAATCATAGAGTATTTATCAGTTACATAAGCAAACAATCAAATTAATTTTCTCTTGAAAATGTATGCAATATAAAATTTTTTTCTGAAACCACAGATAATCTGAACCAGGTCCACAGCATTGTCCGTTTTGCCTTGAACAGAATAATCCCAGAGGTACCTTCAGGTTTACTTTCATTCCTACCACACTTATTTTTCTGCCCCAATACTTCTTAGTTTTTGCCCTTTCAACCACAATCTCTTGCAGGCAAGAACTGACATTTATTCCAGTATAATGGAGTTTCAGCTGGACTTACTTCAGTGTGCTATGGAAAAATAGACAACAGTATTAAGAGGAATTGATCTATGTGGCATAATTAATATACATATATAATGAGCACACTGCAATTACAGGCTACTATGACAACATTGAGTTTAGAAGCATAGCATTTTCATTGTACAGAGATCCAGAAGGGAGAATATTTACCTAAAATTATGATTTTTTTTGTCTATTTTTAAGGTGTCTCTATAGATCAGAGGGCACCAGGGAGGCCATCCAGAGGGACTGTGACAGGATTGAGAGATGGGCCTGCACAAACCTCGTGAAATTCAACAAGGCCAAGCGCAAGGTCCTGCACCTGGGTCAGGGCAATCCCAAGCACAAGTACAGGCTGGGCAAAGAATGGATTGAGAGCAGCCCTGAGGAGAAAGACCTGGGGCTTATTCTTGACATGAAGCTCAACATGAGCTGGCATTGTACACTTGCATCCCTGAAAGCCAGCTGAATCTTGGGCTGCATCAAAAGAATTGTGACCAGCAGGTCAAAGGAGGTGATTAGCCCCCTCTACTCTACTCCTGTGAGACCCCACCTGGAGCACTGCATCCAGGTCTGGGGCACCCAGCATAAGAAGGACGTGGACCTCTTGTAGCAAGTCCATAGAAGGCCACGAAGATTATCAGAGGGCTGAACTTCTGCTATGAAGACAGGCTGAAAGAGATGGGGCTGTTCAGCCTGGATACATTAAGGTCCCAGAACACCTTATAGCACCTTCCAGTTCCTAAAGGGGTCTACAAGAGAACTGGAGTGGAACTTTTTAAAAGGGCAGAGAGTTATAGGACAGAGGGTAATGGCTTAAAACTGAAATAAGGTAGATTTAGATTAGATATAAAGAAGTTCTTTACTATGAGGGTGGTGAGGCATTGGAACAGGTTGCCCAGAGGAGTTGTGAATGTCCCATCCCTGGAAGTGTTCAAGGCCAAGCTGGATGAAGATTTGAGCAACTTGATGTAGTGGAAGGTGATCTTGCCCATGGAAGAGTGTTGGAACTAGATGATCTTCAAGTTCCCTTCCAAATAGATTAAGTCCTTTTCTTGTTAAGTATATTTTTACGAGTCTTAACACTCCTAAAAATATCACAAAGACTACCAACTTTAGCATAAGAATGACTCTCATCTAAACCAAGAGGCAGATGAGGAATGCGGGGCTTCCTGTGCGCACATGCATTTAATGCACACATGTATAGTATATTTTCCTTGTGAATATAAATAACTTTATTGGCTTGGTTTTTTTTTTTTACCTCTCAGTTTGTGATAGATAATAGAAAACTCTTAATATGTCTGATCACTGCACAATGTAGAGTCCAATATTTCAAAAATACCATGAAATTAGTATTCAGCACTAAGTCTGCTCTAGCTTGGGAAAGCATAACTCACATAAAGAAAGCACAAGAAATATATATTTCATTGAATATCTGTAGGGTGAAGCTCTGTACCTCATGCTACATATAAAAGAAGAAGGGGGCACTTTCTTCAGTTTCTTCAGACAGTTTTCTGAGGAGCAATTCCTCAGCTTTTGTGATTTTAAGAAGCATGCAAGCATGTCAAAAGACAAAGCTATGGAAGTTCAGAAGTCTAGTATGATTATGTGACCATGTCTGAAGTGCTGAACCTTTTGAAATTTATCTGGATAAAAAATATAAATCTTTACCTTAATTGCCAAGTCCTCTTGAGTGCGCCAATAAGTTGTTAAAACAACAGAAAAGCAGCAGAGAAGAAATACATTTTGAGAGAGAATAATGGTACTGAGAATGTTAAAACTTTTCTTCTATGTGTTATGCTTATTCATTTGTACAATACCACTACATGAGAGACTGAATCAGCCTATAATTCTCTGTACTTAAGATTTGTATGCAGCACTTGAAACTACTACTTCTCTTGCCAGGTTTCTTCATTAAATCCTGAATACTTTTAAACAGTAGGAAGAGAACACTGGAGAGTTTTTCTGCTAAACTACAAATGAGGGCAAAGTGTGTGTGATATCATTAACTTTTCTTTTGCTCTAAAGTTTTAAAAGGCCTGGAAAAACCTGAAGAAAGCTTGAATACTTCTAAATTATTTTTCACAGGGCATGAAAAAGCAGTTAGCCTCCGAAGACTGACACCAAAAAAATTAGTTGTAAATTTAAGCTCCTGTATATTCAGGTGTGTTTCTTTTAGTTACTGAGCAATTTTTGATGGACCATCAGCAATAAATGAGAATCCAGAAAACTCCAGTCACATGAGACATGGAATTATTGCCGGAATAAATTGAAAAATACTAAATGGCAGTTCCTGCTCACAACACTGCTGACCAGGCTTCCTGTTGCAAGGGAGAGAGGATTTCTATAACCAGAATTATGGTGCATGAGTTCTTGCTTGTGCATCAGTAAGAAGGAGCACAAGAACCTTGCTTTTGCTGAACTTCTCTTTTCACCATAATTTTGATTCCAAATTATGGTATTACTTACGTCCAAGTGACTACAGAACGCTGTCATTGTGGAAGAAAACAAATAAAAATAGGATTAATTTACTTTTTAAGTTATTTCTTGTGCCACTACAGTGCATTGTCCTTATTCATATCTTTGTTTTATGTTACCTTGCACATTTCCCCCTCCACAGCATCATACCTAAACAAGGATCTAAATTAATTTTCATCTTCTTCTGTTGAAAAGGCGAGAATGAAAAAGCGAAACATATATACATCACAGAACTTACATGCAAAAAAGATAGCATTATTTGACTATTTTTTTACTGTTTTACCTAACAACATACACAGGTTTTTTTATGCTGTAGACAACTAAGAGTTCTATACTCTGTGTTGCACAGCTTCAGCAGGAGCAGTGAGGAGGCAGCATGGTAAACCAAGCTCTAGCCCATGAACGGAGTATCATTTTGTGCGATGGGCACCATGAACAAAAAGTTCTGTGAGGAGAAAGAAGACACCAAAATCCATCCCTCCGGTTTCCCAAGTTTGCAATTCTGCCACCAGGACTTTGAAAGGGATTGAAGAGGGGCATCAGCACTGCCTCAGATAAAAGCACCTGTCAGCACACAAAGGCAGAAGCTACAGGTCTACATGCTAAATCTTTGCTCACACAAAATTACAACTAATTTTTGGAATATAACAGAGAGTGAGAGCCATATTTTTGGAAATATAAAATAATTTAGAATTTTTTGAGGATGTCATCACAGACACTGAATAAATACTATCGCTATCATTTTCTGGAAGAGTCTTTTGACTTTAGACATCAGCATTCTGTCTCCTTTTCATCTTAGATGCAAGTCTGTGAACACAATGCTCCATAAGGGACCTCTGAGCTAGTGCTGAAAGAGCTCGTATGCTACAGTAAAGCATCCTGAAGAAGATCAAAATTACCATTTTCAAGTAATAAAAAATTACTGTCACTGGACTGCATTCACTAGAACATTTTTGAGGGTACATTTGGGAGCAATGTGCCAAGCCCTCTTCAAAGAAAATGGGATCCAGAGTCCTGAAGTCAATAATAAAAAGACTGTAAATTTAGTGTATTTTGACATTGTTTTACTCTGTATCTTTGCTGTTCACATACTTTAAACTACAGAAATAGTGCAGCATGGTGCTCTGACACTTAGAGGACAATTAAAACTGTCCATCTGGCATAGCTGCAGTTTATTAATGTGCTTTTGCTTAAAATAAATATATTTGATTTCTCCATGGAACAGTAAAGCAATAAAGGAACTGTGCAAAACATGTATTCCAAATCAAATCAGTGTCACCTGGTGTAGAATGACACAAACTGGCCTACAATTTCAATGTGTGATGGCAGAAGAATTGATTCTGGTTCAGCATATGTGTTTGAGGATTATGCTGTTGAATATTCACCTCATATATTTTACCTCCATATAAATTTCCTGGGTTTGTTTCCACTAACATCTGTGCTTCTTTCTCTTGTCCATACCACTACTATATATGATACATAATACTGTGTCTGTTTGATTAACCGACAGCTAAACTGTAGCTCAATTTACACTGGTCTATGAAGTAATGCTTATATTGCCTTTACTAGATAGCTTATTCCTAAATAAAAACATGAACTTTTGAGTGTTTACAGAAATAACTAACCTTACTAAAAGAAAATAATCTTTATTTTACCATTGAAACTGTTATCAGCATTGTTCAAGACTGACCTCATCACACACTTATTTTTATTTTTACTTAGTCTGCAATGAACATTTGACAAAATAAGACCACTCTTGGCTCTGCAGTATTAAGTAAATATTCATATTCTTGATTTTAATAAATTTACTTAACTACATCATACATCAGACAAGGGAAGATTCAGCAGCAACTGCTTTTACTTTAATCCCTCCAAGAAATACCTTAGATGTTGCCAGAAATCCTTCAGGATTGTTCCCTTATAAATAATTAGGAGAATGATTCTGCTTCTTTGGAAATCAGCAGTAGGTTTTCCATAAAACCCAAGGTTATTGATTATTGGTTTAAACCCATAATTTTTATTAATGGGGAAATGTGAGTTATAGGTCACCAAGGGCAAACTATCTATATTAGTACCAAAAGGGGACATGTCTGCAGATATGTTATCTCAGTTCTGTTAGATTGTCCTGGGCAGAGCCAACAGCATGGACCAGTTCCCACTCTGCCTTCCTGATCCCAGTTTTGATTTGTGGTCAACCACGAGCTAAGGGACCTCAGTCAACAACCAGTTTGGATTTCAGCACACTATTTTGGGTACCAGGGTGAGTAGCTGCAGACACAATCTACTCTATTCCAAAAGCAAGAGAGAGGTTTCTGGGCTTTTTATTTGTCTGTAAAAATGTGTCCTTAACAAGTGGAAAGGTACTAATTAATCAACCATATTTTAGTGACATATAACAGTCATAAAATCCCTTTAAAATACAATTTTCTTTTCTATATTTTAACTAATATAAGTGGATCAGTTAACTAGTTCCTGCAGGAGGTTTTTGGTAATGTCCTATGGACAGATTCCAAAAAAGAAAATATTCTTTTAACATTTCTGTAAAAAGAAAGATAAAATATAACAGCTTGTCTCTCCAAAATGGATTTAATTTCTTTTTAATGTTCTTGAAGGGTTGCCAAGGTTTAAATTGAACTTCTGAATTAGATCTTGTTTTTCAGAATATGGTGTTAAGCAACGCAATCCCATGAGAAGGAAAAAGTTTAGGATCTCTTAATTAATTAAAAAAAAAAAAAAAGTCCCAAGTCATTTCCTCACTCCAAAATTTGAAATACAGTTCATGAAAATACTCTGTAGTATTTTTTTAATATTAATACATTGTATTGCAATTATGCTAAATTTAAGATATTGGGATATAAAACACTGATAAGGAAAAACTTCTGATTCTTTACATAACATATTAGTAGAAAGACTGTTTCCAATAATCCACACTTTTTCAGAATTATAGGCATTGTGCTCAGTGATACCATCACACAAGAGGGCATCCTTTGCTTACAAATTCCCAGGACTTGCCATGCCTTAACCTCGGAATGGTGAGGGATAACATCCCTCTGCTGTGTCCAGCCTCATTCAGTCCCATCAACAGGACACAAGGAGAGGAGCACTGTGCCAAGGGAAAACAGTAGTTTATTTTACTGCTGGAGCAATTAAAAGTTTTGTCAAATTGAATGGCCCCCACTATGGTCATAATGGATAGGAAAGGTCTTTGCACATTTTGTTCTCTATCAGTAAAACCTGCCAATTTTTGGCTGGCGAACTTTGGCAATTGTGCCATTTAGGGCTTTGGTGGACTCTGGAGCAACAGTGAGGAGGGAGGCAAATGGGAGATTTCGCCCATAGAAAAGCGTGAACAATCAACATCTGCAATACATTTGGGAACATGGTATTTTCAGAATTGCAAAGGAGATTGTTTATATATCCTGAGGGAATGCACCTGGAGAACTTAATGCATTTTTAACTCTATTCTGGAATTCAATATATCTACACTATGCAGTTCAAAAGAATGGTATAAATACCTTGTATATAAGATCTCATACATTACTCTGTTTTTTGAATTTTAAAAATAGCTTCTGTAGACAAGTAAGTACAACAACTCTTCCATTCCAAAGTTGTTTCTCTATGTAGAAAAATTGCTTTCCAACATCCATCCCATAACTGTGGTCATGTGGAGGAGGACAGATGCTTATGAACATGGGTCATGGTTCCCTTCCAGTATGAGTGCCTGAGTTTATGTGAGATATGTGAGGACATGGGTGGAGGGCAGGGAGGGATAATGCAGTTGGGATGCACCCCAGGACAACTCCAGAGCGTGGGTGGGGTGGCAACCAAATACCAGTGCCTGGTAAATTATTCCAAGATCCATTGTAGAGGCTTACTGTTATGGGCCACTACACTACTATATAAACCAGTCAAGAGTGGGCAGCTGCCACCTTTTCTAGTTCTCAGGACATACTGGGGAAAAAGTTCTTAACTTTTATTGTCAGAAATCATTGTTGGACTTGATGATCTCAAAGGTCCTTTCCAACCTGGCTGATTCTATGATTCTATAAAACTAGACATAATTACACTGTGCACCGTCACAGTCCTCAACTTTTTCAGATTGAATACTCACTATTACTTTTTTAGAGACAACCTTTTTATTTAATCAAAGGAAGTTTCCTGTCAAAGAAAAGAAAATGGGAATGAACACATCCATATCCAAGAAACTGTGAAGGATCCTAAGCAAAAATACTTTCTGAGTTTCTATTATATCTTCTGTTTGTGGAATACACATTCAGTGGTTATGGGCATCAAAGTCAAGGCAAAAGTATTTAGAAAGTTAAAGTAAAAAATTTTTGCATATATTAGAAAATTCATTCCTATGTAAAACAATAAGAAAAATTAACAAAAAAAAAAGAAAAAAAAGGAGAAAGAAAAAGAAGAAACACTTTAAACTTTCCAGTTTTAGTTATTTATTCATTTTCTCTTCAGAAAAGTATTGAAAAAATTCCTCAGACTAAAAAGACAAAAGAAAACAAAAAAGATTAATTACAAGCTGAGATCACACATGGAAAATTAAAGCCTGTAAAAGTAATAGTTTTTCAGACTTACATGTAGTTTAATACTGAAAAAGACCTTTTTATGGAAGTGATTATACAACCATAGCTCAAAAATATTACTATATATCATCTACATCATTACAAAGTCATCTGTGACATTAGGATTTATATTTAAATTCTATACTTGAAAACCTACAACAGAATTAATTCATTACTGTGTTAGAAACCATACTTTCTGTAATCTCCTGAATACACCACTCTCAGCTATGAGATAATCAAGTCAGAACAGGGTCACGTTGCTGTGTATATTTAATCCAAAAAGAAAATTAATTGAAAGCAAAAGTGCAAGAAAAAGAAAGAAACAATCCAAAAACCAATCAACAAACAAAAATCAACATCAATTATAAATTTTTGAAGTTAATAAATCTTTGGACTATTTAGGGAACACTTTGGGCTCACACTTAGTGCTTACACTACTTTCTAAGAAAATACAACAAATGGTTTGATTTGATGAGTCTTATGAGGTTTAAATATGGGTTTAATCCTGTACTGACTAAAGGACAATGGTTCCAATGTGTTGCTGGACTCAAGGCGTTATGTAAGTAAGTAAAAAGAACCTACATATTTTTATACAACTTTATACACTTACAATATTTAATGTGTGTATATGTAAATACATACCGATCCTGCATATTTTCTATGAAACTATTTTATAAATGTATCAATATATATACCATATTCACATATATAGTATAATATATAGTATATCTGCTCACAAACATAAACATAACTCAAAATAGACAAAGAACATATATACCAAAATACATGCACAGAAACATAAACTAACAGGTGCACATCTTCATTTTGCTAGTGTTTGTGATGAATCATTTTCATTCTTAGTTCCAGTGTTCACATAAGTCAAAGAATGAGAACTGGACATAACTGACACATCTATCTCTGTATCTATCTATTTATCTGTCTATCTAGCCACTATCTCCCTCCCAAAGTTCTCTGTAATGACTCCAGTCACTAATCAGTTGCACTGCACTCCTTATACTACAGTTGACAAGCCAGGAACAGCAGAATGGAACATCCCAGTAGGCTGTCATAAACATAATACAAAAATCCTACAAACCACTTATTTGTAGACAAAATCTGTTCTTTTGTGAATAGTTCCCTTGAATCCACAATGGTTTACTCAAAGCAGATAACTTTTGGGGCTGGGGGGAGAGGGTGGGAAAGAGGTGAAAAGGGAGTTACTTAAAGTCAGTGGGAGTGGAAATACCCACTACTGAGCTTGTTCAGACTGAAACCAGATGATATTCTGATAAAGTCTGTGTCTTCAGAATAACAGAGGGTTTGTCACCTAGTCTCCTGTCTCCTCCTGCACATTGAAACCACATATTTCTTTCCCAGCACAGCAAATCACAGAGCATTATGGTTTTTTTCAAAATCAAGCACTGACTTTTAAATCTCAAAAAACACACATTTTGGTGAGATGAATTATAAAATAGCTTTATTTTTACTCAGTGTGAGAAAGGATGAGTTTATAAGACAGCTTTAAAATTGTAATATTTTTAGCCTAGACTGAAAAAATGTGTGCTTGTTTCCAGAAAAGTGGATTTTCTCATTTCATTAAAATGGGCATTTTTTAGGCTTTTCAGCTTAATAGTAGATTTGTTCCAGACATAGTTGCAGAAGTCCTTTAAAAACAGTAAAGTCATTTAAAAGTATAAAAAACTTAAATGAGAAAACTCTTCATTGCTAAGCATATACAAGATTTATATGAAAGTATACCCATTATTTAATATTCTTCAGAAGAAATAAGTTTGTCTATTAAGGAAAAAATTACAAAGATTTTGAATTTACCCTATCTCTAATATGGAAAACCATAGTACTTTGACCTGTGGCAAGAGCTTTTCTTGTTACTTTGCTTTGTTTTTCTCTTTTGGAATAAATTTGTCATCTCATAATGCAATACATATTTCTCAATATTGTTATTTGAGTGCAATGATTACTTTTGCTCAAAAGAATTGGAAAAAAAATAAACCCTTTATCTTTGAATTATCATGTTAAACTATGCTCTGTTTCTTTTCAAAATTCTGTTTTCTTCTAACTTCCTGGACAGATCTTAGAATTCTACTGTTCTCTGTGCACTTTTACAGTACATAATATTTCATTTGCTTTTCATAAAGAAAGAACCAGTGTCTCTTACTGATTTTATTTTACAGTTAAAAAGAATTTACCATTAAAGTTTCATTCTTTAAAACATCACTCTTATTTATTATAATTAAAACATAAATATTTGACATGTTCAAGCCATTTACAAAATTTATATGTACACATACAGAACACATTTAATTAGAAAGAAATTGTACTGAATCTACCTTAATATTCTGTTCATGTGGATTTTATTCTAACATTGGTCCCTCTTGATACATTAAACATATATTTGTAATTGTATGTTGCATTATTTATAAATTTGTCTTTTGTCCAATAAATAACAATTTATGCATTCAGACACTTGATAAGACACAATATGCAATATAAGCCTGGAGAAATCTGAGAAAAAAATTCAAAACACGGGAGATTTCCTGACCTAAAAATTGGCTAAGCCTCTATTTTTACATTGAAAAAGAAAGACGTTCTGTTTGTTTTCTTGCAATTTGACTAAGAAAGCACAGTTCTGTTTAGTCTGCCACCTGTGACATTAGCCTCCCGTGTCCATAACAAAGCAGAATACCTTGAAGGATTAGAAAGCCTGAGCTTTATGTTGCACGAATTCCATACAAATCCTCTCTTTGCCAAATGGGAGGACTTGGTGCATCAAAGGTAACCCCTTAGGTACAGCAGAGGCAGAGGCAAAATAAAATCGCTTCTGCAGCTGTTAAAACCAGAGTCTGGATCTAAAAGGCAGCTTCATGAATCTTAAAAATCTTCCTTGTACACACAAAAGAACAAGTTCTCAGCAATGGTGTCTTGAAATATGATTGTTACAAGGTGGATTTGTAATTATTAATTTCTTCAAGAAAAATCTTAGCCAACTAAATTTTCTGATACTATAACTACAAGCCACAATATAATTTCACAGTCCTTAGTCCTCACTCTTATTCAAGTTTGAAATTATTTTTTCATTATTTATGTTATCATCTCTTGAGATGTCATTTGGAGGAAAAAACTGAGAATGTGCCTCATTTTGCTACAGATTAACTGGAAAATGAACACAGGATTCATCTCACTTTCCATAATCACCTAAAAGTTTCATTTACATGGTCTATTTAAGCTTTCTCTGGAATCACGGACAGACAGTCCTGAAAGGTGGAAGTGTAGGTAGGTGGGGTGACTTCTGTGGAAGGGCCTCAATCTCTTTCCTGACCAGGAAGAGTTTATGCCTAACTTAATCCATTTTCAGCTAAGGTCATCTCTGATAGATGTCATCTGTAGGAAAAGAGAATTTGTAACTGAAGGACCAGCAACACAACATATTACACCTTCTTTTCCATGTAAGCAATTAACACCACATCCCAGCCAGAATTAAGGGTGTTTTAGTATTTTTAGGAAGACAGTCATGGAGCATAGTGTTCAGTTAGGAAAAGAGAAATACTAAGTCTACCCGAGTGTTATCAATGTTATTGCTACCAATAAAATACTGTAACGAATGCATATGGAGACATGGATTAGAACTGTCCATTAAAAAAATCTGACAGGGAGGATATACAATCAAATAAGATGCTTTATAAAAATATTCAGATTCTGAGTACATCTGAAGCTGAAAATCCTACTCCTAGAGGGTAAATGTCCCACTTACAAGGGTAAGTTTTTCATCACATTCCACCTAACTGGTCTTGTTATGATCTTGTTTATTACAGCCATTTCTTGTTTCTTGCATAGGAATGCAATATATAAAATCAAGGAATTTAATTCCAATTTTTTTAGTATTTGCTCTGTAACCTTGAATTTGAGTGTTTTTAATAAAATTTCTCTCTATATATGAAGATTATTCAATTATGCATTACTAATGAATTTTGAAGCACCATTGCGTAATGCACATAAAATATAGGGATCTTTAGCTGAAAAAAATGTATGAACATGAACATTTTTTTCTTTTTTATTATTGATACTCCCTAGTTGGCAAATTCTCTATTAGCATTGAAGTCTAGAACATAACATTTAACAGCTGTTTAAGAATCAGTTATCTACTTGGCACCAGGGGCTACTTTCCTTTTCAGAAGCAGTTTGAAAGCTTTATAACTCCCTTCTGTCAATTCCTGAAACAATATGCTTGCTGACACAAACCACTTTTTCATGTGCTTAAGTACATTGCAGATTTTCAGGGCATTCACGTCAAGTCTCAAATCTTCAACTTTATGACCCATTCGCTGTGAGCTCTTTTCTCTTTCCTGGTATATGCTATTTCTGCTTTGTTTGGTTTATTTCCAACAGTGTGTTTTCAGAGATTGGCAAGTCTTGTAAAATATGCCTCATGGACGCCAATTTTAACAGATTAGTAATAGCAGGCTGTCGTTAAAAAATTACCTTGGGTTCTAAGTAGTCCATACACTGTGTGAGAGATCAGCCCTGCTGGAGGATAGCAATGATATTCAGGAGGATCCTTGGGCACCTTTCTTCATCACAGCTGTAATTTTCTTTTTAACTAGTCACTAGAAGATAGAAACTACTTCAGTCCTAAAGAAATAAATAAAAATAAAATTCAGTGCAAGTAGATCTGGAAATTAATTTGGCCCAAAGTATTCTTTCAAGACAAAGTTTTAGCTCTATTTTTTAGGTGGTGTGTGTTATGGTGGAGTTAGTGGCTGATTGCTACAAATCAGGCAAGAATGCAACAGGCATCTGCAGACTGACTGTCACATTCACAGGCATAGTCACAGACATAGGAATGACCTGGGAAGATCTCAGGTTAGGGTTTGATGGTCTTCCCTGACACCTGTGGCTGTGGGGAGCAAAAAGAGAACAATGACTTGAGATTCTGAGTTCAGGGTAAAGAGGAACAGGGACCTGAATAGAAGCTAAAGGGGTTCTGACTAAGAGTGGGAGAACACTGTCTAAAATGGCTTCCAGACAAAAGCTTATTTACAAAGCTGAATAAAAAAAGGGAAGTATTGCAATGCCACAGCACTGACTTAGTAATGTGATGCACCTATGAGATAAAGACCTAAAGAAATAATATTGTGTGGCACCACTGTTACTGTCCTGATTATCTAGGAATTTAAACAGGGCATGATCTACCCAGGGCTATTATTTGCTAGGCCAGCTAATGTGGTGGGAAAAAGAAGACATAACTGCAAACAGAACCACTCCCTGGAGAAGGGTGTGGCCAGATTTGGTGGTGAGGGATGAAAACAAAACAGGCTATGCATCTGAGGGGTGGCCCCAACAGCCAAACCCTGGGGGTGCTGCAATTGAGGTCACGGTCTGGGCCTGACATGCTTACACAAGCAATCTCAATCAAAGCATCAGTCATTTGTCAGTAGAAGAAAACCCACTCAACCTTGAACATTTTATTCTTAGAGTGAGCTACAAAAGCCTTGGGAAGGTGAGCCTCAGAACTCAAACCCATCACTCCTGTGGATGACAAATCATGGGCTTGATAGAGTTATGGTTTTTTTACATATTGTAACCTTCTTCTCACACTATCTCACCCTACCTTATAATGCTCTGCATCCTGCTCTTTGCTGTATGCTATAAAAAATCCTGCTCCCTTTGTCATAGAAAATAACCACCACATCTCTCCCCCTGTTTAATTCCTCCCCACTTTAAGTGTGCAATCTACCTTTTTCTTTCAATAATCTAACTGATAAACTTCCTAAAAATATCAAAACCTGGCATTTAGGTCTTAAGTTTGTTGCTTTTCTTTCAGATTCGAAGGAATACTTGCTATGCCGGAAAACTTATCTATTTCTGTTACTCAATAATGTATTTCTTTTACCTGCAAATCTTGCTTGTGGAAAGACTCAGTTAGGTTTACATTAACATTTGAACCACATTTTCTCTTAATAACTGCATATCAGCAGGGATAGTGAAGAACCTTGGATGAGACTCCTGGGAAGAAAAAAGGGAGGGAGCATCCAGGCTGGCTGCCAAGATTGCTTGAACTACAACAGAGAAAAATTTCTGGTTTTGGTGTCTTGTCCTAAAATAAGTCTATGTGCTAAGGCATTTCTGGATACCATTCTTAACTGTATTTGAATCATGTAGCTCGTCTTTGATCGAGCTTTTAACCAAAACATTATCTGCATGGATTACATTACTTTCTTCTCCTTCAGTCCATAGTATACCCATGAACTCATTAATTGCTTCTGAGAGATATGTAAAGTTAAGAGTTATCCCTGTGTCGTGGTTTTGCCCTGGGCTAATTTGCTTTCACACCCCTCACAGAATTACTTTAAGTTGAGAGAAGGTTTATGCAGACAAAAGAGACTGGATTTGGGAAAATAACATGAACATTTATTACTAGCAAAAT
>JAYRBT010000114.1:102421888-102438996 GCA_036023395.1 Myiotriccus ornatus
ATATGTAATTAGCAAAGGCGTCACTAAGAGTTTTGATTGGGTTTTTGTCCAGAAATCCACTTGGACAAAACCATCCATAGCCCCAGGGACAGGCTGGTGGGCAAAACCACGACACCCTGTTAATCCTATTGAGATTTTTCATAGATGAAAAGGTCATGGAGTTAAATGAAGAGTTGTGGGCAAAATTACAGTGCTTACATGACAAAATAAATACTGTACAAACAACATCACTGCCATCAGCAGCAAGTCCTTCTTATAGGGAGCATCAGTGGATTTTGTGCTACATTTCTGACTGTTAATGGTTATCACACACTAAAACAGATACTATTTGACTTTCACATGTGTTTGACACTACTTTTATAAAATAACCTCTGATGACTATCTGAAAATTAGAGGGTCATCTAAGGGTCATTCAGTAAATGGAAAAAATACCTAAGGAATAACTTGATAATTACAAAGTTTGGATTTATTCAGTGAGCAAGAAAGACTATATTTTTGTTTTCTTCTTTTGTCCTAGTTAAGTTCTCTCCCAGTGTTGGTTCAGGTGAGTTTTCCTGTATGTATATTCTTAGTTAAAAAATCAGATAAGTAAAAATGATAGACAGTAGAGCAGTCATTTACTTTTGAATCCAAATTGAGTCAGACTGTAAATTTTATTTTGAAGCTCAATGCATTCATGTTTCCAAGCAGAGAGTTGATAACACTGAATGATATTGTGTCATGACTCCACAAGAAATTGAGAGTGCACAGACCCTCAATATATCATTGTTGTAAGCACAGCTGAACTACAGTAGAAAATATTATTTTTAAACAATAAGAAGACTTACATCTAATGAACTCCTAGATGGCATGATCAAGGCATTGCTCAAAAGCAAAGTGAAATGAAAGGAAGTATGAAAGAACAACTCATAGACAATAGAAAGTGAGTTGAAAGCAAAGAAAATACCCTCTGGGTTTCTGAACACTGCAGTGGCTGAACACAGAAATCTGCCTGAGCAAATGCATATTCTGTTCTGCAGTGAGAATGCAGGCTGCAGTAAAACCAGGGCTCAGGCAAGCCTCTGTATTGAGCTGTGATGCCTTAGGCAAGCTCCAAGCAATGATTCTATCCTCATATGATTATTCAGGTAAAAAATAAAGTTCTAAGCAGGGCACGAACAGTCAGAAATATGATTAGCAAAGGAAATAAATTTGTATGCAGCAATTTCCAGGAGTGCAAAAGGGTGCCAAAAGACAATTTTCAAATGCGGGGGTGGGGTGGGGAAGGGGGATATTCTGTTCCTTTTTAAGTCAATAATTAGGCAATACTGGGAAAAAGCAATTAATTGAGAGAAAGCATTAAGATTCCCCATTTGTCTTAATGCAGATAACTACTAATTTTTTCAGCAGAATATTCTTCTAGAATGAAGTAGAATGCTGACTACAGAACTGGACTGTAGCTTGGTGGATGAGGACTTGTTGGACAAGCACATCCAGAGGGTAGTTGTCAACAGCTCAATGTCCAGATGGAGATCAGTGACAAGTGAGTTTCTTCAGGGGTCCCTCTTGGGAGCAGTACTGTTCAGTGTCTTCATCAGTGACAGATACAATGGGGTCAAGTGCATCCTCAACAAGTTTGCAAACAACACCAAGGTGAGTGGTGCAACTGGCACATGTGAAGGACAGGATGCCATCCAGAGGGACCTGGACAAGCTCAAGAAGTGGGTCCAAGGGAAACTCACAAAGGTCAACAAGGCCAAGTACAAAGCCCTTCATCTAGGTCAGGACAACCCCTGGTATCAATACAGGCTGGAAAATTAGGATTGAGAGTGGCCCTGCTGAGAAGGACTTGGGGGTGCTGGAGAATGAGAGGCTGGACATGACCTGGCAATGTAAGCTTGCAGCCTGGAAAGTCAAATGTGTCCTGAGCTGCATCCACAGCAGCGTGGGCAGCAGGTTGAAAGTGGTGATTCTGCCTCTGCTCCACTCTGGTGAGACCCCACCTGGAGTGCTGCATCCAGCCCTGGGATCCTGAGCACAGGAAACACAGGGACCTCTTGAAGCAGGTGCAGAGGAAGCCCCTGAAGAAAATCAGAGGGCTAGAGAATATCTATTATGAGGAAAAACTGAAGGAGTTGACATTGTTTAACTTGGAGAAAAGAAGGCTCTGAGGTGACCTTACTCTGTCTCATTAGTACTTGAAAGGGGACTTGAATGAAAGATGGGGAAAAACTGTCTAGTAGGGCCTGTTACAGTAGGATAAGTGGAATGTTTTAAGCTGAAAGAGGGTAGATTTAGGCTAGATATAAGTATTATTTTTTTTTACAATAAGATAGGTTAAGCAGTGGAACAGGATGCCCAGAGAGGTTGATAGATACCCATCCCTGGAAACATTCAAGGTCAGGTTGGGCAGAAGTCTGAGCAACCTCATCTGGTTGAAGATGTCCTTGTGCATGGCAGCAGGGTTGGACTAGACGATCTTTATAGTCCTCTTCCAACCCAAACTACTCTATGATTATATAATTCTGTATAGAGCAGAATGAATATCCAAGAAATATATTCTCTTGTCCTTAGCCAAGTTTGAAAATAAATTTTAAACTCGTACTTTACCTTGCATCCAGTTTATAAATGTTCACCTTTAATGAAGGACTTGTATTATTGTCTATGCACTGATGTAGTCTTTATAAACTTCCTATTACTCTTGTGTTTGACAGTACATAATGCAGAGAACGTGCAGTTTCTGCCCTCAAGAAGAAGAAGCCAGAATTCACACAATATTTAGTAGATAGTTACAGTTAGGACATTTGACCAACATCTCACATTGGACAATTTTTCAATGAGGTTTACATGTTGAATTCCAACACATTAATAATATAACTATCACAATGAAAATGTCTGATTCATGACTTAATTGTATATTCTTAGACCATGAATAAGCTCAGTGAAGGTTAGAAGGCCAAGTTGTGTGGTTCTGGAGAAACAATCTCTTGAGAACAAGCTTTGGTCATTTTCTTAAATAGTACTTTAGCTGCAGTCTATACATCCAGAATTCAAAAAAGGCTATATGAAACTATCCAGGAACTAATGAGTTTCTTATCTTCAAATACTAAGGTTTAGAAAGGTCAAATTCCCATTGCAGCATTGTTATTAAGGTTTCTTTTTTAAACTTTCTTGGTTTATATACTGAGGTTCAGAAAAAGAAAAAAAAACCACCACACTGTGACACAGCATTGGAATTTGTAAAAGGAACTAGGAAATCTCACTTTACAGATAGCACTTTACACCTGTTTTAACTGAAAGTAATTAAACTGACATAGAAAGAGAATTTTCCAGCTGCTGACTTCAACTTATTTTTTAAGAAATTCCAATGTAGTATGATTTTCTACATAAAGGAATTTTATTAGGGTAAATCTTAGAAATTATCTCTCAAAGTGTTTCTTAGACCTAAGGATGAAAGCTTGCCTTTTGGGAAAAAGTGAGTACAATCTATATCAATAGTTAAGAAACTCACTGACGTGAACAATCTTGAGCAAACCGTATGACAACACAAAATCCTTTTCTATGCAGTCAGGAGACTATTTGGAGACACACAAATTAATGAGCACTATCTTATATACAACTTCAATTGGGCTTTTCCTCTCAATTTATCAGGATTATCATATTTTGCCTCTTCAAGGATAAAGTTCCCATTTATTTTATTGTTTGAAGGAAAAAGTTGGAGTTTTTTCAAAATATTGTGTCTTTTTAATATTGATGCACAAGATAATATTGAATGACTAATATATTTCTATGTGTTATATCAGAACATAGAAATGACTGAACTGTGTCTGACCAAGGGCCATGGATGTCAGCTCTTGAAAGAAGTACTAAATGGTCTTTTTTTTCTAATATACATCAACTTCTAACAACACAGGCTGCAAGATCTGTTCCATCCTGCTTCATTCAGTTCAACACTCTCTATTTTATTTTTTCCTTCCTGAAATGAAAGCAGTGAAGTGGTCAGATAGTGAATATGTTCCAGTGGTTGTCTTTAGTTATATTTTATTTCTATCATATTTGCTTGCCAAAGAAATGACCTGTATCTTCACAAGACTAGTTGGGAAGTTTAGTATTTTTAATAATATCTCAAACTTTTAGTAGTAATTTTATTAATTGGTATGGGTTACATGACTAATTGCTCTTCTAATAGTTTCAAAAAAAAGTATTAGTGGATACCAAAAAATTGAGGGTTTTTTCTCTATTATACACAGCATTGCTGTGTAATTTTGATAGTGATATTTTGATACTGATATATATTACTCAGATTTGGTATCTAAACATTTTTACATTTTCCTAAGTAAGGCACCTAGCAATTATATTAATTTATATAAGGCTTATTTTGAAACAAATGATTGCCAGAAAATAACTGATCTAACTATGTAAGAACTAAGCAGATGTTTTTAATAGTGTGAGAAACTGAAAAAAAAAAATAATAATAACATACTCCTGAAAACTTTCTTAGTCCTTAGATTGTTTCTTTCAATTTTTAGGACTTCTGAGGATTTATAAAAGATCAGTGTTCTCAATAAAAAGGAAAATGACAAGCCAACACCACCTTGCAGGCATTTTTAAGCTTTAGAAAAGTGGATTTCTTTCTCCTTGCAAAAGGAAGCAAAGAATGAAAACTGGTTTTAGAGTGTATTTTTGTGAGTCTGATGAAACATATCTGGATTTTTTCTTATTTCTGAGCACAACATCTTCACAGTTTTTAAGACACAACTACTTCTTAAAATGGATATTTTTGAACAAAGCATTCTCAGTTTCGATAAAAGAATTGCATTGCATATTCTTTTTTCAGTCAGTGCTCTTCATATTTGTAGTCTGACATTTGCAGGGTTTAGTACTTGCTTTGAAAATCATCCATTCAATATTTTTTTCAAAGTCATGATACAATATCTAACACTTGGGCACCTCCTTCAAAATAAAATGTAAAGAGTAATGATATACAATTTAAATGCAAGTATTTGCTGAGGTTCGGATTCTTTGTAAATCTGCTGTCTTTGTAGTCATCAAAAGGTAGATCTCTTAGAATTCTCCTTAGTGTGAATACTCTGTACATAAAACTCAAAAAAAATTAAAAATTATATACTATCATTTTAAGCACAACAAAAAAGAAAGCCAAATGTCACCTGAATTCATAAACAAGAGATGCAGAAAAAGAGAGACCAAAAAGGTTTTTCATGAGCATATTGATTCAGATGTGTACTTTTGTTTTTTCTGCTGCCAAATAAGTCTTCCATTTGACTTCATTTAAAATGCATACCTCATCCTCTCACCTAGGGGGACATGATGCTCTGAAGCCCCATTCTCTTTTCTGTCTTCAGCTGTTGGATCTGACATTCCCTCACTGTCACAGTTTAAAGAGGCAGCATAAAATCAGGAGTGCCTTTCACCTTCTGGCCTCTGTGGAAGAGTCTAGTTGCAGTACCATAACATTGTAAGAATACATATTCAAATATATAATTGAACCACTGGCTTCTGCTCCTAATCTCACAGTGACTGTGACCTGTAAAGAATGTTGTATGTTTCATTTTCTTTAAGAAGTCAAAATGATTTCTTTCATGTGAAGATGAATGAGTCGCTCAAGTGGAAGAAGTGATTCACAGACCATAAGGAGAAGAAAAATCCTATTTATAGTCTCTAACTACAAAGACTTCTTGGGTCTTTACCACAAATGCCTCAGACACAGTAAAAGATTGGCTA
This sequence comes from Myiotriccus ornatus, assembly GCA_036023395.1. Classification (NCBI taxonomy): domain Eukaryota; kingdom Metazoa; phylum Chordata; class Aves; order Passeriformes; family Tyrannidae; genus Myiotriccus; species Myiotriccus ornatus. The sequence continues at coordinate 102,427,610 of JAYRBT010000114.1, forward strand.
CCAAGGTACAGGAGAGACAAAACAGCACAGTAGGCTGGAATTATTGTTGTAGGAAATAGATTAGATGACTTCAAGAGCTGTCATATATCATTAAATCAGTCCTGTGACAAAACCAGTATTCTGTCAGCTTCCAAATTATCATTCATTGGCTGTAGGACTGAGCATGCTTGTCTTCTTCATTAGACCCTATATGAGGTAGACTTGATGGCTCCTGCAAAGCCTTTTCATTTTAACTAGTACTGTTATTACATTAGTACACTTGTGCCAATCGCATTCCTCTGTTTTCTCTCCATGGGTTTCCTGAGTGCTCAGTTGCTCTTGCTTGCCTCTCCATTGTTTGTTTATAGTGTTTGCTTACAATATGATCATATCTAAACCAAATGATCAGTTCTAATAACCTACCAGCACTGTCAAGTGACTTTTCTTCCTCCACCTCTGCATCCCCTTCCTAGTGCTGACACAGAGGTTTGTACAACCAGCAGTCAAAATCTGTACAAACACCTGACATTAAAATCTATGACCTGGGTTTTCAAAGGCAGTGAGCTCCTGAATATGAAGTTAGGGATATAGGCATGTTTTGAAATGTTGTTAGGTTCTTATTTTCATCTGTCTGAAGTTAATAATGTTTCACAATCCAGCCCTTAGTCTCTCAATATTCAAAATTTAAGCTTTAACTTTTACCTCTTCTGTTCATCATGCCTAGAACCAAGCAGACAAAATTTATATGTGGATTGTTCTCCAATACCCATTGTTGTTCTGTAGATAAAATTAATCCTGAGTTATTTTATTTATATATTTTGTTTTATTTTATTCATTTTCCCAAGGTTTTCAACCACACTACATTATAGCTACAGCAGTTTTGTAAAACACTGTTTAAATCAACAGTTCACAGCACATTACATTGCACTGTAGCTTGTCAAATGTTGGAGTCCATCACAATAAATCTCATGTCACATTACATTGAACTGTGTCATCTAGGGACCAAAGTGTAATGTGAATGTCAAATTGTCATCTATGGTTACACTTCCTAAGGGAAGTGGTAGAAGCCCCATTGTTAGAATAATTTAAAATGAGACTGAGCAAAACACCAGAAAATTATACTGTGGGGAACAATCTTACTTTGGCAGGAAGGAAGAAATAATAGAGTAGGGCTTATTCTGTCTTCAACTTTTGTTAACTTACAAGACGTGACATGATACGTTTGGTTTTGTTTGTATGTCATACACTGCTTTATAGACCTGTATTATCCAGTAGTTTTTGCTTCTTATGTAGTGCCATGTAAAGACGTCACTACCAATTATGCAATTTATTGTTCTAAACAGATCACCTTTAGCTGTTCTAAAAGGGATGTTTGTCCTATTTCTCTTACTGGTGTCTTGTTTTCTTAACTATAGAATCAAGCAAATAAAACTTGAAAGGAAGAAGGCAGGAAATTATTAAGGATTTTCAAACTTTTCTGTAAGTGTTTTCTTCTACAATAATCTTTCATTGACTTTCAAATTAAATGTAGGCATGATAATGTAAATGTGGGACCAGAAATACTTGTGGTGGAGGACAAAACTGGGGCAAAATCCAAAGCATAGAATTCCTTTAGCTTGATTTACTTGGGCACTCATCTTACAGAAATGGAGCAGGAAGAATTATTGTACTACTGTTGGAAATTCCTAATAATGCCATCAGAAAGATTTTTTTTTCCTTGATTCTTGAGACATAAAAATTTAGCTGTGCTTAAGCAACTGAGAAGTTCTTCTTCAGTCTTCTTGTGTAGCTGTGGTAGAAAATCGAACTCTGCAATGCCAGGAACTGGAGTCAAACGAAAGAAACAATGAGCCTCATAAAAATATAGCTTCGTCCAAAATGTTGAAGAGAATGATTTGGGGATAGCACACTCTAACACCTGAAACACATGAACGTTGTACTGGGGATGCAAACCTTGGCATAGTCCCAAACTTGTATAGTTAAATAATAACAAAGTCAGTCTGCATGGTGATGTTGAACCTGAGGAAGGAAGAGAAAAAAAAGCAAATACAGACACCAGTCTTTGTGGAAAAATATTTTGGATACCAGAGAAAACAGAAAAATCAATAATCAAATACCTTCTTTTTTCCAGTCCATGTACTGTCACAACTCAAACAGAAATACTATGCTATACAACAGGGTTTATGCTACAAAAAGACAGGTAAGTATTTTGTTGTATTCCAATTTTGAATGAGATGCCTGAAGATTTCCTCACACTGCTCCTCAGTAGTATAAAGTGGGCTGTGTAGTTTTTGCCAGTCATTAGTCATAACCAGAAGAATTTTTTTGTGTTAACATAGAGTAATTTGGCTGTTTTGGTAGAGTGCTGACAAAACTTAGAATAGAGGGATGACTCAATTTTGTTTGAAATGTAGGGTTGACTTAGAAAATACTAAGGAGTGATGTATGAAATAGATAGGAATAAAGACTTGTGCATGGGGATTGTATAAATGTTCCATAGGTATATATGGATAGATTATGTGTTGAAGCTAGAAATAGGTGCTACTTTTGCAGATAGGATTGATCAGAGCTACCTCCCTCTTTGTTTCCAGTACAGTGAGTGCATGAAAATCTCATAAAGAAAGTTTTCTTTTGTCCTGCTGTGTCAGGAAGATGCTGTGTGAACAGAGATAGTTCTAACTGTGAAGTAAGGAACTGTGCTGCAGACACAGGAGTGAAGGAAAGTGTTGAAAGTTTATTGACCTTTGCAATTGCCAGGAACAATATTTTGGGGACAGTTGCAATGAGTAAACCCATACCTCATATTGATTCCACAAAGGCTCAGAGATGGAATTCACACTCCAATCTCAGGAGTGTAAAACCTGCAGTCTTCTAATACAAATGCAGCTACATTACATGAAGAAAATATGAGTTCTTTAACTCCTTTTCTTGTACGGTGTGTCAGAGAATAGAAGAACACAAACTCTTCTTTCATCCTTTCCATTCACAATGTGGTGATATTTCCACATATCGTCAAAGGTTTATCCTGTGTCTTCATTTACGACTAGAGGATATTATCCTGATGCTGTTTACTTAATCAATAAGAAATATTTCTTCTCCTGTTAGTAACCAGTTCAGAACCTAATGAAAAGGTTAATATGTCTGATTATATTGTCCCATTCCACAAGGTTTTCTTCTGATAACTGATTAAATCCTCAGAAGCATGATGTGGTTAGATTACCACAAGCTTTTGGAAGTGTGGAAAAATGTAGAATGATTTGGCATTATCCAGTTAGCCTCTACGGATGCAGGCTGATTATGATTGTTATTTAAGTAGATACATGGCATTCCTAATTACTGAGCATGTCTATATGAGAATATTTTAAGATTGTAGCCAAGGTTGTACTTCAGAGAAAAATAAAGTAACAGAAATACCTACAAAACACAACATTGGTTGAGAAAAGGACTTATTGCATTCTTCAGTTTGAATTAAAAGGAAAAAGCTGATGGGGAACAAATTTGCAAAAGCATAACCTGCCTGGAGATTCTATGGCAGTTGATTAAGGTCTGTAGATTAAGGTCTTTTGACCCATGAAACAGAATTTCTGTTGGGTGTGAGTAAACAAGTTTCATGCTGAAAAAGAGCACTCACTGGCTTTTTAACTTAGCAACGAAAAGTCAGAGAGTTAAATTTATGTCAGTTATTGCCACATCTTCTTGCAGATTCAGCTTGTACATGTTTCTACAGGGAAGAAAAATCATCTGCCATAAGCAGTGAACTGGCATGAAATAAAGCATCTTAGCTGACAATAAGATTCCATGCTCAAAAAGCCAGGTTTGTTTTGTTGTGAAGTCAAAAATCAAAAAAGTAAAATAATAAACTTTGCATGATGGTTGACTATTACAAGAAAAGCAAATCCTGGTATTCACTTGCAATGACTAATTCCTCAGTACTTAAGCTGGTGCTGTTGAACTTCTTTGAAATTTCACTGGAACTTAATGGAGTGCTATCATTGGTAACATCCATTTCTTTGATATGCTCTGCTCTCACCAAAAGCCTCCCTACATATCAAAGCTTATCTGGTTCATTTCTTTTCTTGATGTCAAGACCCCAATTTGTCAAGTCACTGTAAGCAAAGTAATTTGCCTAAAGTTATTTGTAACTCCTGCTAAATGTACTGTTCATCATAACTTGTTTGTTAGGAAAGACCCATCATGCCAAATTTTCACAGTGCAGTAATAAGAAGATAACATTTGTCAAAGATCCTATGCAAATTTTGTTTGAAGGCAACTTGTTTTATCTTCTTTAATAGTTTGGTGTGGGTTTTTTCCCTAGAAAAATGCCAAATCTAGCTTCATATGCCTATTCACTTCCTCACAGTACATTAAATCATCTTTATATTGGCTTTTTGTAGGAAAAGAAAAAAGCCATATACTTAGATGTGAAAAGATTTTTAATGACATTCCAGATAGGTGTGAATTTAAGCATATGCCTTACTTTCACCACAGGACTCATTCTATTAATTTCAACCTATCTGAATGTCTCCTGGAAATGTTAATGTGGTGTCAATTGTAAAGACTGTCTTTGTCCCTTATCTTTTGAAATAATCTAAATTATTTCAGCTAAGATACATCAACCTGCTAACAACCTCTAGCTCTTAGTACTGCTTATTATGGGTAGTGAATATAATCGTGTTTTCCATTCTTTATAGCAGTGAATTATAAAAGTATGTATTATTAGCAATAGTCATTAAGTCCATACTGGGGACTGAGGCATCATAAGTTCAATAGAGTTGTCAACCGCTACCTACAGACAGAAAAGTGATTGAATAAAAACTGTGTGTAGAGTCCCCACTTCAACAGCCTGATCTCAGCCTTCGATAGACTGAGATCACATTCCCTGACAGGTCTTCAAAGTGATTTTCCTAGAAATCCATCACACCTTCCTTTTCAACCTGGAAAATGTCAGGGAGTTCCCTCACATTCCACTTACAGAATGATTAGCCATGGAGATTAACTACTCTTATCAGCAAAAGTTTACTCTCCAAAGTAAAGGTTAGGAATTTATGCATTATAATTTAACCCCAGCTGGCAGCTCAGCCCCATACAGCCACTCACTCACTCCACCCACCACAGCGGGATGGGGGAGAGGGTCATAAGGGCAAAACCAAAAATTCATGGGTTCTGATAAAGACAATTAAAGAGGTAAAGTAAAAGCTGTGCATACCAGCAAGATAAGGAATTGATTCACCACTTCCCATGGGCAGGCAGGAATTCAGCTATCCCCAGAAAAGCAGGGGTCTATCAGTGACTTGGGAAGAAAAATGCCATCACTCTGAACATGGCCCACTTCCTTCTTCTTCCATCAGCTCTATATCTGAACACGATGCCATATGGTATGGAATATCCACTGGGTCAGTTGGAGTCAGCTGTCCTGTCTGTGTCCCCTTCCAGCTACTTGTGTACCCCCAGCCTTCTTTCTGGATGGATGGTGTTGAGGAGCAGAAAAAGCCCCCATGCTATGTAAGCACAGCTCAGCAGTAATGAAAACACCCCTGTGCTAATAGTACATTTTCAGCACAAATCCAAAACACAGTCCCATACCAGCTGCTGTGAAGAAAATTAACTCTCTGCCAGTCAAAACCAGTACACTGTGTCACATCACAAAGAGTAAAGTCATCTGCAACCAACCAGGTGATAATAACAGTGTTAAAAGTTCCTTTTTGGTCCAGTTGGAAGAAAATATTTACTGTAAGGTTTTAGCAATTTCCACATCAGATACCTAAGAGTATTTTCACTGGATTCAGTACATTATAAGGAATGATGAGGAATCTTAATAAGCTCTGAAAATAAAAGGAAGACAATAATTGACAATTTTGTTAATAGATTGATATGTATGTTTTGTTGTCAAGTCAACAGCCTAAAATACAAATACAAACTCTCTCCCCCTCAAAAAAACCATACTGATCACAAAAAAAAAGAAAAAAAAAAGTTTGGTGGTAACATATCTGAACGATAAATCCCTGACAGTTTTTTATCAACACGGGGAAGGTGTGAGAAACTTCTCTGTTTTCCCATCATTCAGCTAAGTTTCATGTTCAACTTCCTCAGAGATTAAAAGACTAGAACGCATTTCATCGGTGTGAAGTCCATTTATGCCATTAAGTATACATTTTTCCTTTGGCTTCCACCATACATCTCGCGACTTATTAGGCATAGTAAAATCAAAGCTTTGCTTTGAAGAACCAGCAGGAAGGAGAACAGAATGAACAGAAGGGTCTGTGTGTGGTGAAATTTAAGTGGATACCCTTTGAAATAGGTAAATAAGTTTTAAAAGAACTTAATTAGGGAGTCTGTGTTTATTTTCTGCATTAAATTAGTCTTCGTTGTCTAACATATTTGAAACTGGTCAGGCACTATAGTATTTTCGGTTATTTTGGACTGCCTTTTAAAATGCTTTTACAAATACCATTGCACACTATAGCTTTCTAAGGAAACTCCTTAATTTATGCCTTATTATTCTCTCCTCCAGAATATCTAGCTCTTATTGTAACATGTGTATAAAGTTAACATCAGTACAAAGTAATGAAGACCTATATTTTTTTTTTGCTGTCAAATAAAACAGATCCTCTGCTCTTCTTTTAAAAAGACATAGAATTATGGAATAGAATCATAGCACAGTTTAAGTTTGAAGGGACCTCAAAGTTCATCTAGCTCCAATCCCACTGCTATGAGCAGGGACACTTTTCACAAGACCAGGTGTGTTTTAAACAATATGTGTTTTTTAATTTTTAAAATATATTTTTTCCTACCCCACAATAACAGATCTGTATAACTGTGTAATTTTGAAAGGTGGAACATCTATCAAAGTAGGACTCAGCATTATTTTCATTATATCCATTAGGTGTAATGCCACTGTCATTTTGTATCAATGGAATGATATTTCATATGTGGAAGAGAGATTAATACAGTTTCAGTACATGTCTAAAAGTACAGACAACCTTCATTTATTTTCTGGAATGCATTGTCTGTTTTGGAAACAAAGACAGAGAAATAAGACAATACAATGACTTGTATATACTATATCTATAATGAACGACTATGTACACCAGTGTTATATTGAATATCATGGTAAAACCTTAATTCTGCATATTTATCATGTTGATTCTTGTCCTTTTTAGTTGGGCGCATTTTAAATTTCATTATGCTTGTGAGATAGAAAAAATCCTAATGCTTTTACTTTAGAAGAGAGACAAAGTCAAGTATTAAAATATATTTAGACAGCTGAAGATGCAGAGACATACACTGAGATTTTTCAGAAATACATTAATTTGATATGTTTAACCTTAGTAATATAGAAACAAGGGTGAGAGGCATTCATCTGTCTAATTTTAACAGTAAAATGTAGATGTTTAATTCTGAACTAGTTATTTATACAGTCAAAATGGGAAAATAGGCATCAGCAGGTGGTAATTCATTTGAGCTGCTTTCCATCTGTATTTTTGAGAAATTATCTTTTAGTCATATTTCATGACTACAAAAGTAGCCCACAGGACTAGATCAGATTTAGGGATAGTGGATACCTAAGTATCAGTCCGGATGTTCTTCTAAATAGAAATTTCTCTTCCTTTTCAGACAATGAGAGAAACAGAATTCTACAGATAATAATTAATCTCATATAACTGTTTTAGAAGGAGCCTCTGTCACTCTTTGGTCTCTTTGTAGTAGAGCTGTATAATTAGCTTAAGCTAAATATTAATTTTTAAATGGCTAAAATTAGGGTATATTAATTCTATCTCAAGCTACTTATATATAACATGTTTTCAGGGTTGGGGCTTAATTAGCTTGATATGGAAACAGCAGAATTCACACTTCTGTGCTGTCAAAAGCTCTGTAGTAAGGTGTATTCCTTTGAAATTCTTTTCTACTTCTAATAAATATCACTTGTGCTTCACCTTTTCTACCTGACAAAGTTCCACTCTATTGCTTGCTGAAAAATTGCTGAAGAAAACCAGGATTTTTCCAACCAATATGCTTGAAATGAAGTTCTTAAGTTCATGATGAAGTTTTTAAATAAATTGTTAAATTCAAAAAAATAAAATAATATTAAAAAAGCAGCTATCTCTCAGGGATGTCAACAAGAATCTCTGGTCTTTCTTTGAAAATAAAACTACTTGGTTTATTCATAAATAATATATGACCTCTGCAGCGAAAACTGAAGAAAATTACAAGTTCCTTCAGGAACACAGTGCAATAGGCAATGTGATTTAGTATATTAGATCACTTCTTCAACCTTGAAAATGGGAATATTTCTCCTTATTTGTAGGTAAACGCACTGAATATGTGCATCTCATTTGGCTTTTAGAACAGTGCCTCTAAGGTGTAATATCTCTCCTGAGGTGGCAGAATTTAGAGTTTTACACTTGACTCTTGAGGATGTGACAACAAAACGTAAGTTTTAAAGATAGACATAACTAGACTTTCAGTACTACACTTTTTTCTCTTCAGATCTTTTCAAAGGCTCATGTTAAAAGACTTGTCTTCAGGAACCCTATAGGACAGGTTTGAACTAGTTCTTGAATTTGTTTCCTGTTTTTCACCTGACAAGGAAAAAATTCTATTAGCTTGTTCTTCAAACTTGCAAACTTTCTATTTGTAAATGAGCTCTTTAAAACAGGGAAAACACTAATTTGGCTATTTATACATCACTTTTTTCTTTTTTTTCTTTTTTTTTTGTGAAATTGTCTAGTTTCTCTCTGCAAAATCTAGTTTTTCTTCTCTCACCTAACTCACTTTTCTTTTTTATTCTAAACCCATCAGTGTTATTTTCATGTGAAGTCACAGAGGTTTTATATCATTAGAAGTAAATAATGGTATCTATTCACCTTTTCTGGGCCACTCATAATTTTAAAGTCTGTTACAGGATCTCAGTTTTGTCTTTTCAAGGTTATAGAGTCCCAGTCTATTTACTCATTCATCACACTAAAGCTAATCTACTACTTTGATCATTCTTGTTGCCCTTCTCTGTCTTTCTGATTCTACTGGTAGAAGGTAGAAGGTCCAGATAGATTCCAAAGTCAAGCAAGAAACAGACAGACAGACAGTAGATTCACACACACACACACAAACAAATAATTTTTTTATCCTTCCAATATTTAGTTTGCTTTTTTGACCTTTACAGAATACTAACACAATGTTTTGATACATTTTATTCAAACAAACAACCATTACCCATAAATCAAACAAAAACCATTTTGTTGTTTTCTATAAATTACAGACTGTCAACTGTGTGGAATGGATTAAACACAACCACATGGAGATATATATACAGAGAGAGATATATATAGTTATTTATAGTTATTTATAGTTATCTATCTATCTATCTATCTACTTGATATCATTACCCCAGACTGTTTTTATAGCCTATTAAAAAAGTAGACAGTCAACTCTGGAGTAGATATTCTGGTAGACAGACACATCTGACTACAAGTCTCACTGAAAAGTTCCACACCAGAAAGTTACTTTTGATTTTTGTTTTGCAGTTTTTTTTTTTCTTTTTCCTGAAGTTTCTGGTTTTCTCCTTTTGAACCTCCAACTCACACTTTACTGAATTTCTGTAAAGCTAGACTAAATTTTTGATTTCTGAAATTAACAATCCAGCAAAATTTCATATTATTTTTTGTTGGGAAGGTAAAATGGTAGTATATGTATGTTTGCTTGCTTATCCATAACTTCTGAGAAAAAGAAAACAGTAGTAGAATACCAGCAGCAACTCAAGGAAAAAATATTTAAAATTTCCCATGTCATTTATAACATATTATAGTCACATAAAGTAGGAAAAACATTAAAAAAAGGTCTCAGAGTCTAAAAAAAATAAATGTTAAGTAAACTTTTCAAATTATAGAGCTCACTTTCTTCCCATAATAAGGGTTATATCTTGTACACACTCTTGGTGAAAATCAGTTCTGGTTGTCCCTAAATATGATATATCTTACAGTTTATATCTTTGCACTAGCAATAGGACACAGGAAAGTGTTGACCTTGGACCTAGAATTCTATTCAGGTAGCATCATAGGAGGTAGAGAAAATGAGCTATGTCAAATATTTAATTAAAATGTATTGGGGAGTCTATCTGTCTGGAACAAACACATTTGACAACTTTGATTAAGGATTTTCTGTGTGAAAATGCCAGCTTTCAGTTTCCTTTACTCTTCATGTCTGTGTTTGGAGGTCAAACATGAGAATTTAGCACTTGAGTGAAATCATCACTGTTGCACTGTCAGCTGGAAGGATGTGACAAAGTGCAGTGACATTTACAAACCCTTTGATTGCCAAAGATGATTAGATGCTCTGGTTAGTTAGAGGAGTGTTTATTGTTTCTTTGCAGGAACTGTAAAAGAGTCAGTCATCAGATTCTATGTGCTCTGTGGAAAAGGGTATAATAAAGGTGAAATATCTAGTCTAGAAATAATTAGGAATAAAATCTAGGGCACTAACTTGCTTGATATGCTTTTTCAATGCTTAGAAAAATGAGCAGCGCCTGGAATATTGAGATGATTATGAAACTGCAAAGTATGTATTAATTTTCCATAAGTTGGATTTTACAAATGTCACTCATAGGAGAACAAACCTCATGGATTAATGATAAAACTTTACCTGCTTGTATAAGATTTATTTGTCCACAGCTTAGCTAATTAAGGTAGCAGCTCAAGACCTCCTGGGTGCTCCCTTCCACATTCACTGCCAAATCACCATTTACCTGTTCTGGTCACTCCTCAAATATGAATCATTAAACAGGTATTAGATAAATAGCAATCTGACACAAGTCTTCTCTGAATCATGGTCAAGCTCCCAGTTTATATCCTCAAAACATTTTGCTTACTTGTGGGAAAGATATTTTTAAAGTATGTGTGCTTCTGAAATAAAGGCCATACCTAGCTGTACTGGCACCTTGGAACTTTCTGCTTGTTTGTCTACAAGGAATACATTTTCAAGGCTGACCTGAGTATTTCCAAGTGTATGATGCTCATCTCAAACTACAAGATATAGAAGGCATGTTCCTCCTACTTCACCTCCTCAAATGTGAAATTTACCTAACACATGGAGGCAGAAATAGTATTTGTATTAAAATATATGAGTATATTACTTTAAATGTTACAATAATACACTTCCTTGTATGTGTTTCTCCCCCAGTGAAAGAATTACAAGTGTCAATCATATTCCTAAATGCATAAATAAAACCTAGTACCTAAGACAGAGAGAAAGAATGAAGTACAATTATTTTAGAGCTTTCCTTAGAGTTAGAAGCAGTTTCCTTTTTCAAAAGATTGCAAGCTGCTTTTATGCTGTGGGACTAGGTGATACCATCTGCCTCCAACATGCAGTTGTTATTACTGTTTTGCACTCATGGACAATTTACAGCAGGAGCT
>JAYRBT010000114.1:102439096-102477102 GCA_036023395.1 Myiotriccus ornatus
ACTAGGTGATACCATCTGCCTCCAACATGCAGTTGTTATTACTGTTTTGCACTCATGGACAATTTACAGCAGGAGCTCTGCAATTAGGTGGTGATTAGTGAGTTGTCCAGTTTTTAAAGAACTGGGTTTGCAGAAAACAATGCACCAACTGCACCTCTGTCCAGATGTTTTGTGCAGATGGTGTACTGTTTGCTAGGAGGTATAAATAAAAACCTTGATCTGAGAACATACTCATGTATGACTTGAAGTGGATTGGTCTCCTCTATCTTTTCTCCTTTATCTTTCCATAACTAGTTCTAAGACCAGTTTTGTACTTTTCTTTTTGAGATTCATTTAGTTCTTTCAAAATCTATTAGAGTGAGTATGAACAGAATTCTTGATGCCCTGAGACTAGCTTTACAAAATTTAGCATTATGTATGAATGCTGTCCTTGACTATGATGAACAGATTCTGCTTTTATGAACACTAAGTAATATTAACATAAAGAATGAAAACAAAATGTAACCAAGGACCTGAAGAATAAAAAAAATCTGTGAAATATGACTCATCCTTCTGAAAACTGAGTTTCTGTTACTATTACAAGTCATCTCTTCTTATGTTGCAACTGACCACAGATTGGGCCCTGATAGATCTACTCCATATTATTCATTCATTAGCCAGAATACATATACTTTAACAAAATGTTGAATGCTAATGTAACGCTGTGACTGTTCTGTTGACCTATTTGGTATAAATTTATATTTCTGTTGGAATGTCCCAGCATTGGTCACACTGGATGACAGGTGAATTATAAAATATGCAATTATCTCTAATATTATTTGTAACAGCTAAACTGTCACGCCCACAACAGAGAAGTAAGATTCTGCTATGTAAATAAATTCCAATCCTTGCAACTAGAGGCCTTGTAGGCACTGTCACAATTTAGAATTTTTCTGGAGACCAGAGAAGGAAATGAAACATCTCTGAAAATCAGGGTAATAGGTCTGATTAACTGACTAACTGACTGAAGTTAGGACTAAATGGAAGACTGACTTTAGATAGAAGACACTTCTAGAATAAAGCCATACCACACCACTCATCAATGAGATGGAGAACCTCTGCTATGAAGACAAGCTGAGAAAATTGAGGTTATGCAGTCTGGAGAAGAGAAGGATCCAGCCTTTCAGTACTTAAAGGGCATTTATAATAATTAGGGAGAGCAACTTTTTACATTTACAGGACAAGAGGAAACCATTTTAAACTAAAAAGGGAATATTTTGGTTAGGTGTTAGGAGGAAGTTCTTTACTCAGAGGGTGATGAGGCACTGGAACAGGTTGTCCATAGAAGCTGTGGATGCCCCATCACTGTAAGTGTTGAAGGACAGGTTGGATGGAGCTTTGAGCTACTTTGTCTAGCAGGTGGCAACCCTGCCATGGTGGGGGGCTTGAAGATAGATATTGTTTCATTTTTCTGCTTGATAAACAATTGTTTCAGTGACCATTTCAAACTTCCTTAACTTTTTTGCACTTTCCCACTTAATGACAGCTTCTTTCTAATGCAGTTAGCCTTACAATAATCTCTTCATGTCAATCCTTATGGTCAATTTGGACAGGCTAGATGCTGTTAGTGTCTGAGCCATAAAGGCCGTTGTCACATAAAGCCAGAATTGTTTATCTTAAGTTTGTATTCAGACAGTTAAAACACCAGCTGCTCACTGCTATAGGCAGTATATAGTTTATTTCCCTGTCAATCTTGATCCCTAGTACTTCTTAGGAAGGCAACCTGAGAAATGATGGCCATTAATATAAATTTGAAGTCAGAGGAATGTTTAGCACAGAAAATTTCCATGCTTGTGCCAAAAAACATTGGCAAACCCCTGTGATTTAAAATATCTTCTTGACAGTTTTGATTATAATTAAATCACAGACATATGGGAGGCAAATAACTGAATGACATTTAAGCAAAGAGAAGTTTTAGAAGCAAAGAAACAGAGAAGTTCTTTCTTATTGATTGTCACTTCTTTCTCCGCTGTTCTTTGCTTTTGTGATTCAACAGTGTAACCAATAATTTATTGCTAATATTTTTCTAATGTGAAAAATAAAGAGATTCTGACTGTTTATAAAAAGAATTTGTATTTTCTTTATAGTCCGGAATTATAGTACATTATAATTTCTGGGAACATGGTCAGGACATCAGAGAAATTAGAACCTGCTTACCAGATTGGAATACCTTCTGGACTGCTTTCTTGATCAGCAGTTTCTTGAAAACTGTCTATCTGTTACAGATGTAGATAACAGCAAGCATATGCTCTGATTGCCTTTGTTTATTAAATGTCACTTAAATGAGATTTAAAGTATGTATCAATGAATTAGACAGCTGTGTTGATGACTATAAAGATTAAAAGGAAATAATATCTGTTTTTAAAACACTGAAGTGCTTAGATCTGTTATTTTATTTTGTAGATTACCTTTTATCTTTCTGTACATGAACCAAATGCAAGTCTCAGGTGGATTATTTTGCCTTCAGTGAAATTTTTCTAATATTTTGAAATGCACTGGTTAACTCTAAGTCCAGTTTATCAACAGCTTAAATAGCTAATTAAACCAGACTGTAGCTTAAAATGTTCCAATCCTCATTTTTACAAGCATGTAACAAGTAAAACTCAATTTCTGATCTTGTCAAAAATACAGAAAATTACTGAAATACTTTTGCTGTATATATGCTTAAAATACATAATGCTTGTAATTTCCCTCAAAACTATTTGAGATTGTGAATTTTTGAACTCTAATTCCTATCGATGTTTCCTTAAATGTTGCATGTCTGTAGATCGACTTGGTAATTTATATGAAAAATTTAATGCAATACAAACAGATTAAACAAGAAGGATCCATTTAAATTTAAAATATGGGGGGAAAAAAGTAATTTTATCTCAAAATTAAGTTTAGAGGTTACGTTAGGATTCAGAGTGCGTGACAAAGCCTACAGCTCCAGGGACACAGCAACTGCAAAAAGCATGCCAAGGGGAGCACGGCACTACAGCAGTGTTGCTGCCTCTGACTCCCCTGTTTGGAATAACTCCAAAGGAAGTTAGAAAAGGTATAGAAAAAAATTGGAAATCTGTAACTGGAAAAAAAAAAGGAAATTGTAACTGGAAAAAGGTACTGCACGAAGAGTAGAAAATTCAAATATGCTTTTTTATAACATGGCTGTCTTGATTACTTGGTATGAATAAAATTAATATTTGCTTCCACAATTTCAGGACAGTTTCTGAATGCTCTCTTTATGATTATTTAATTTTTGAATATCCATTACTTAAAGGCAAATAAGAAGGACCTCTGGAAAAATATTAGAAAAAAAAAAGACAAACTGCTATTATAGAAGAAGATTAAAACAGATTCCATAATAGGAGTCTGTTTAAGAGGCCTCTGGAGATAAAGGGAAGCCTTGACCAGATGAGATCAGCCAGTGCAATAGTGTTGACAAAAATTAGCTTTGCTGCACTGAAAGTGGGCTACAAGGTAGTGCTCATCACTGGTAAGGGAAAAATTTAGTTTGCACTGATGACAAAATGGGAGGCAAGCAAAATATGTAAGGAGGTACTAAGACATTCTCAGAGGAAGTGAATGCCTCAAGAACAGATGTAGTTGTGGATTCACTCAAATGCATCAGGAGCTGCCAGATAGTCAGGGAAATAAAAGCTTTATGAGGAGCATGAACAAAATAGAGTGAAATGAACTGTTTAGAGAAAGAAGTAGACAGAACTTTATTAGTGATAAGTAATTAGCTAGTATTAGCAACTTTGTCAGTGTTAAGTAATTTAGAGGTAGAACATTTAGAGTGAATGCATGTTCGGGGAAAAGAAATGTCATTCAGATTAAGAAGGTAATCTTGAGGCTGGATTCTTCCTTTACTACCACTGTCGTTTAAAATCTGATATTTTGATATTTAGATCACTTTTATTTTAAATGTCATACTTAAAGTATGCTTGGAAAATTTTTCTGATGTCCATTCATTGATAGGAGTGAAGCTAAGAACCAAATCTTCTGTGCTTTGTGTGGGAAGTTAAATTGCTGGATTAGGGGGTGTCTAGCAAGACAAATCTGTTACCATGATTTGCAATAGCTACTGCACCCTTTCACCCCTATGTTAAAAAACAGATCAATAACCTCGAAGTAAGAGTAGAGCAAGAACAGACACATTGGCAGATACCACAGAGTACCTGACAAGTTTAAAATCATCATCTATCTCAGTACAAAACACTTGCACATATATCCATAGTGCTATATTATTATCACCAGGTCCATTATTCACCATTATTCCAAGATGTCCTTCAGCATGTTGCCAAACTTATAAGATATGACAGAACCATAGCAAAATAATTTAATTTTCTGAAAAATAGGTAAATTCCCCTTCCTAATCTTCTGCACTCTTATTGTTGTCTGAAATAGTTGGGTTTTTTTAAACTCAGAAAATCAGATTCTAATCCTACTTTCATTATAGTAAAACAAGTACTCCCCTTGTATTCTTCTGTGCGTAGAATTTGCTTTCTGTGGATTGCCCACTTAATTTCTATCATCGTGCACCATACATCATCCAACAATTTGATGTTGACTCAAACAATTACTGAGGTAACATGCATTACACTCCTTCTGGGTTTCTTTTTCCTATTTAGTCTTGTACTAAAAGTCAAAATTAGAGCATGAAAAATAGAAAAAGATGTTATATCAGACTGTAAACATAGATAACCCTAAGCAAACTTTTGACCTATTTTGGATGCAGGTCTTCTACTGATAGGAATAAATCACAAGTGTTTCTGTCGGTTTGCAATTTTGAAATTTGTCATTCTGATGATTCTAGTAATGTTAAGGCTGGGCTTAAATCATACAGCACAAAAGTTTTTGACTTGTATTTGCTTAGAGATTGACATAATGTAAAAAATCCCGTTAGAATGAAAGCTCTTGACCTGCTGTGAACATATGTTAGCCACAGCAATTTAGCCCTTTGGTTTAGAGCTTGCTCTCAGATATGCTACTGTTATTGTTTCCAGCTTTGTTCACAACTGATCTATCCAGTCATCATCTAGAAACTCTCTGTACACCAGAAATGCACCAACTTCAGAGAATGGGAAGTTAATACCAAGGGATTCTTAAGCATAAAATAAAAAAATATTTTATGATTCCTTAACAATTTTGAAGAAAGGTATAACTTGACAACTGCTCATAGTCTTAGTAACAGATTAAAGGATCATCAGGGGATGAAAACATTTAGCTTACTATATTTCTAATTAATACAGGTTTCAAAAAGGTAACTCATAATGACAACCTTTTTTCTGAAAATTGTTGTGATCCAAGAGCTGAATTTTCCGTGATGTCCCCCATTGATTTCTTGTGCGTGAATGGAAGCATGGGACTATGGAGGACACTAGCTCAGAATACAATGCTGGATAAGCATCTTTTTGCTGCCTTACCCAAGAAAACACGTAGGGTAGCACTGACAGCAAGAAATTCACCTTATATGAAGAGTTGCTTTCCCACTTCAGACCATAAAACGTAGAAAAATCATGGGTGAAGGCTCTTGATCTCACATTTCCCAGTGCAACCAGGTCACTGTGGATGGACCAGAGATGGGATCCTTCTCTTGTTTCTAGCAGAAAACAAGGATGAATCAAAAAAAGAGTAAATTCTTACTTATTTTGGTCTTTTGCTTGTTCCTTTTTGTTTGAACTTTGATATCAATCTGTTACAGGTTGGAAGGAGAAGAGGATTTATACTTCAGCTGTGGCTTCATGAGTATGATTTATGGAAAGGACAAATCTGTGTCAAGTTTTTGATGGAAATAACCTCTTTTTCTCTTTTTTTTTTCCAGAATTCTGCAAAGTATTCTGGCAAATGCAGACTGTGTCTATATTTTAAAATTCTTGTAAGATACAGGATTTGGGGTTCATTTTACTGGGAAAATTTTATTCTATGCCTTGAGGTGAATCTAACATACATTTCTGTTTAAATATATATATATAAAATAAAAATTAGGAACACTGCATTAGACAGAGTTCTGCTGCCATAAGTGGTTCTATGACTCATTACAAACAGGCCTCATAAACCTGTTCCTCATACACACTTTCACCGGCACCAGTGGTGCTCAGTGCAACCTTGGGTTTGTTCCCCAGCCCAGTTCTGCTGCCCAAAGGCAGACCCTGAACACGCTAATTCCAGGCTGGCTATAAGACAATGCTGAGGCTGTTTCTTTTCTCATCACCAAAAGGTAACTTCACTCCCTTACAGGCCCCTCACTGCAAGAAAGATGTTGAGATTCTGGAGTGAGAAAGGCAGTGAAGCTGGTGAAGGGTCTAGAACACGAGTCTGATAAGGAGAGTACTGGGTTTTTTAGACTGGAGAAAAGGAGGCTTAAGAGGGACCTTATCACTCTCTTCAACTACCTGAAAAGAGATTGTAGACAAGTAAAAGTCGGTCTCTTTTCCCAAGTAATGAGTGATAAGACACAGGAAACAACCTCAGTTTGTGTCAGACAAACATTAGATTTGATATTAGAAAAAATTTCTTCATGGAAAGCACTGGAACAGGGTGCCAGGGAAGTGGTTGAGTCACCATCCCCAGATGTGTAGATGTGGCACGTAGGGACATTTATTTCTGAGCAGTGCTTTCACAGGGTCAAGGCTTTATCCACCAGCAAGAAGGCCGTGGGTGTCCAAGGAGCTGGGAAGGGACACAGCCAGGACAGCTGGCCCCAACTGACCCAAGACCATCTGGTGTCATGCTCAGCATACAGACCTGGGGACAAGGAAGGAAGGGCAGCTGTTCACATGATGACATTTCTTCCCAAGTCACCATTACACATGATGGAGCCCTGCTTTCCTGGGGAAGGCTGAACACCTACATGTCCATGGGAAGTGATGAATGAATTCCTTGTTTTGCTTTCCTTGCATATAACTCTTGCTTTACCTATTAAACTGTCTTTATCTCAACCCAGGAGTTTTCTCCTTTCTACGATTCTAATTCTCTCCCCCATCCCACCAGCAGTGAGTGAGCAAACATCTGTTTGTGGCTGAGCAGCTCATCAGGGTTAGCACACAACAATTAGGAAAATATGCAGAGACCCAAGAGAAAATGGCATAAATGAAAAATATCTGCTCTGGGCAGAACCATTTAAGCTCAAAGATTTTGAAGTGACGACTTAGTGCTTTCCACTGCACATTTACTGTTTGGATTGGAGGTCATATATAGATAAAAAAGCATTCATAACTGAGAATTCTTTAATAAAATAAAGTGTTTTATAGAATGAAAAAAGGAAATCATGGTTTTGAACATTAAAAAGTCTGTGAGTATCATGCTTTCATGTCAGTTTCCCACAGCAGTAGGAAAACCTCTGAGTCCTGCAGAAAAACCTATAAATGGAACATCCACGGTGTCCAACTCTCATATTCCTTCCTTACTATAGAAAAAGTAAATTTTATTTTCTTACCTTCCAATACTGATCAACATATCCCTCAAGTATACAGGCAAGTCTAAGTGGATTTTGTTTTCTTGCAGACGTTTTAAGAACAAAGTTTGTTCAGAAGTAAGAGGATAATTCAGATTTATTTTTGTTTCCCAAAAGCTTTGCCACTTAGTGAAGACAGATCCCCCTTTATAATTTCTTTTATTCCATATGTGATCCCCACATAGGGATCACTGCTGTGTATTGTATACTACAAACTGCAAAATGCAGGAAATTTTGATACAATGATTTCAGGTTGCAGATTAAGACATGCTCATTTTTCTTATAAATACTGAGATATAGTAACATAAATATAGGTCGTCTGGCCTGAAAAATCATATATCATCTTTTTCAGATGCAGGTGTTAGATGAATCACTTTAAGATTACCACTTTATGGGCTTTAATTTTCTAGACCTTGCTGTGCAAATCAAGAGCAATAGTACCAATATCCAAACTTCTTGTCTTGATACTTTTGATATTCAAAATAATATGCCAGAGCCTGATTGCTGTTCCTGGACCCTTGTCCAGTTAATAACATCCAGGGTGATCTCATGACTGAAGTATTGCTTCTCAGTTTGGACTGGTTCATTTTTACAGAAAACAAGGGCACTCCATGCTTAAAGCACAAGTTGCATCTAGAACATGAGTTCTCACTACCTGCCTCTTCAGCTTTCTTTGCTGTTGCTGCAGTAAATGTGGAAGATAAATAAAATTACTAGGATCCTTCCTTGGGGGATACTTAAGATATTTAGAAGAGACATAGAAGAAGATGTGATTTTTGTAGATTTTCAGCTCAAAATAAATGTTTTTGCTTACAAGACATTGTTTGGTATCAGGTACTAAATCCTGGTGGCTTTTTTTGATCTTGGAGGACTTTATTAAGTATGTTGCAAATGTATCCCTATAGCTTATATTGCAAAAAATGTTCTCAACACTGCTTCAAAACCATTTTCCATATCAAATTTTGCATTCAAAATGTATGGAAAAGGAGTGATATAATGTATAAAAAGACAAATAGGTGGAGTTAGTTAATGTCTGGACTCAAAAAACCTTGGGATTATTTGTGATATATGTTACAACTCAAAAGCTTTGTTTATGACAGACATGATCTTCAGTGAAGTTCTTGTACACTACTGCAAATTTGCCCTTTGAGAACTCATGATTTTCTATTCCAAAGTATAAGTAGTATGCATTATACCCAAGTTTTAAATTCTGCAGTTCTTTTATTTGTTAAAAATATACTATGTACAGGGAACGTATGTTAATGTTCATCATTATGAACTAAATCTTCCCATTAAATAAACATTGGTACTAAATTTACTTTCCATATGTCAAGGTAAAATTTTATCTGTATAACTGTATTTGTTGTGGTGTGCATTTATCAATGAACTCTTATGCATGATCCTTTTAATATTCTCTAGCGTAAGAGACTTAAATTCATATTTCTTATAGAAGAGGTTGTGTCATGAATATTAGAGCAAATAAATGTTCGTGGGTGATTTCACTTCAGAACTGCGTTCTTTTAAGTTTATGGACATCTTTCATTCCTCTGATAGATACAAAATAGTTTCATGATATTACTGGAAATACTAGTGGATAATTCATTGCTATAGAAGACCTTCAAGGAATAATTAAAAGAACAAAACCAAAAAAAAAAAGGACAATGAAAAAAAAGAACAAAAAAATAAACCAAACAAATAATGTCCCCCCAAAAAATAAACCAAACAGAACCCCACCAGACAACTGAAGATGTTGTGTTTTAGGAATGGTGCTCCCCAACCTGGTGCTTCCACTGAGGCTCTCTAAGGTATGTGCTGCTCTCTCACTTTCTCACTCCCTCCCTCTCCCCCTGAGTAGGGATGGAGAGGAGAATTGGGGACACAAAAGGTGAAGATCATGGGTTAAGAACAATTTACTAGAAACAGAAATTAGATAAGAAAATGAACAGCAACAGCAACAATACTAATGACAGTGGGTACAAGAAAGGCAAATAATTCACATGCACAAACCCCCCCAAAATGCTTGACCTCTGCCACACTACACCAACCCTAACCATAACCCTTCCTCCATCCCCAGAAAATGACATGATGTGGTATAGAATAACCTCCAGGCCTTAGTCACACCCCTTTCTGGCTACTGCAAAAATTAACCCTGTTCTGGCCAAAACCAAGACTAAAGACAAAAACAGAAAAAAAAATAAAAAAATTGTCCTAAATTCCTCCAAAGGTATTCCCAGTAATCTTGCTTCTAGAAGTAGGAGGCTCTTGTGTCCTTTCTGAGAAAAGCTGGTAACTGGGACTCAGACCTCTATTATCAAACATCTACTTCATTAAGTGGTTTTTTTTTCACCAAGTTGACCTCAGAAATTATTTCACTGACTGTGCCTTTGGGGATCTGTCACACTGCCACTTCAATCAAATATATGTTCCAAAGGGAACATATGCACTGGTAAACCAAAAGACAAAATAACTAATTGTATCTGAGAAAAAGCTTTCATGAAACACTGTTAAGTCATTAAAAGGTGATTATTTTAAATATGTAAATAATAAATTAATCGTGGAAACTCTTGAAACTTAAACTGCAAAAACTCAACAGGGGTGGATTGTTTTCTACTTTTTCTGGACCCAATTAATGTTTCTAGGAAAAAGTATTTCTGAAGAACCTTCCACATTTTTCACTTTATTGAAAACAAGAAATACATATGTGAGTTTCTAATACTTGAATTTGGTGAGGATATACATTCTGTTCTGACTTATATTTAACATTTAATACATAGGTGGAATCTTAATTAATGTATAATGAAACTGCCCAAGTATTAATATATATGGGCTATTCATATATCCAGAGATGAAGATGATTACAGGTCAGAAGTTATCATTTGACCCAATGATTATCAAGCTTGACATTGTGATTAATGGGATTTACAAAAAGGGATGGCTCATTGCTGCTTCTGATAAATTCTATTATGTTCTCTTGTCACTAGCCAAGTATTGAAATAAATGGCTGATGATGTAAAATTCAGATAAGGAATCTGTGATCAAAGAAATCTAGTCAAAGAAGGAAAAGCAAATACCCTGACCTCTCTATTATCAGAAGAGTTATATAGTCTGCATATATGTCATAAATAAATAAAACTACAAAATTTATAAAGCATGACACTCACACACAAAAAAGAACAACTAAAAATGATTTTTAAAATGTACACTTTAGTTTTCCATGTTCTAAGATAAGGATATGAGCCACTAAACAGGAAAAGATAATTGTCATTCAGTACACCTAAGGCTCTTGTTTGAGGACTTTCTATGATTGACTAAGATACAGAAAGAAATAACAGGAATTAAAGACAAAGAAAATCTTTTTCCTTGTGAGAACAGTCAGGTTAGTTAGTAAAAAAAATAACGAAAAGTTTGTTCCTAATACAGTTATCAAACTCCTGCTACTCTGTTTGTAAAGGCTAGAAGGTGGGACTAGCTGTTGAAATGGGTTTCCTCTCGTTCCCTCAAAACTATTTCCTCTCTCTGACCTATAGCTTATTCTCATTTTCTCTTCTGCCTTTTTATAGTCATGGGGCATTTTATACAGAAAATAACACTAGCCAATGCTTGTCTTCTCCAGAAAAATTTACAAGCTTATATGCAAGTGTCTGAAAGGCTGATTCAAGACATGGTTTATAAGGAGAAGCATGTTCCTTTTCTTAATAATCTGAGTTTAGCCTGTTTAAATAATCTGACTGTACTAGTAAATAAGATCTAAAAACATATTTAAAGTAATATTGTTACTTATATGATTCAAAACAAAATTTGGGTCTACCAGGCTTATTAAAGAAAGACCCTGATAGATAAATGTGTCATCCCTATTTTTTAAGGTTGTCATAAATTGTAAAATTACTAGGATGTCTGTAAGGCATTTGCTTCACAGTTACTCAGAGCTAAGGAAACTGTATTTTTACATATATTTCTTTTCTGTTGTGTGCTGATAAGCCATGGCTGAAAATTACTGCAGGAAAGAAAGTCTGTGTAGGATAGTCAAATGCAGGATTAATTTCACATCAGTATTAAGGTCTTGCAAAAAAGGAAAACTAGATGGTGCTAGAAATACATTTTCATTAAAGATACCTGCAGAAATCCTAACAGTATAAAATACTTTGTGTAATTATGAATTTACATTTTCACAATATTAACTACATATTAACTACATTCTACCATAGGCACAGCCTACAGGTGGTAAGTCAGTTTGGACCTAGTTACAAAAATCATATTTGGGATGGAAGGTACTGGCACTACAAGAGCAGGTAACAGCCACAGGGCTCCTCCACCTGCTGCATGTCCCATAGACTTAATTTACATTCAGGTTCTTCAAGTGGTCATGAACCTGATTTTTTCTTACAGTGGGAGGGACTTTGCTCCCCAAGTCCCCATTCTGTTGTCCATCCACTCAAGAAGTATGGGAAGAGAGGCTGTCATTGAAGACTGAGGCAAAACAGTTGTTGAGTACCTCAGCCTTCTCCTCATCCATTCTTACTAGTTTTCCAGCATTTTTTATTGGGGAGATTATACCTTCTTTGACCTTTTTTTTTAAGTTGACGTATTCGTAGAATCCCTTCTTGTTATTGTTTGCATCCCTTGCCAGGTTCGGATCCAGCTTACGAGATTCACCAAAGCTTAAACATGCTGTAGCAGAATGGGTGTAAGTATCTGAACAAAACTAAAGCGTGTACTCTGTGTAGCAAAAGTACCCCATGGAAGGACATCACAGACATCTGGTAACATATAGGGAAAAAGCAGGGAAAAAACCATTTGCGCCAAGTATCAATTGTAGTGCCAAAACCTGTAGATTCTACCTAGGCATGATGAGTTCAGGCAATCAACGAAAGAATTTCTATCTTACAGTGAGGTTCCGTGACAGTATTTTAGTAAGTTCTGAAAAGGTATAAACCTATCTACCTTAAAAAAATAACTTGTTTCTAAAAAGAATCATTCGACCTGATTGTCATAGTAGACACACAAATATAGAGTTTCCATTGTATACCTCTTCAGTAAAATATTATTCCTTTCACAATTTTAGACTGTTTATATTTGTGTATATATAGATAAATGCTTTATTTACTTATTCAGTAATTTTGTTTTTAATACAATTATACGTATACTTGCTTTGCTTCTTTTCTAACAGGCTTTAATCTCTATTTCATGTGCAGTTATAACATGAATTATGCAGAAGCAATTTTTTTTGTGTGATATCCTGACAAAAACGAGTTTGTTCAACTGTAGTAGCAACACAGTTCTGGCAGTCAGTTATTTCATAAGAGACTTTTATTGCTACCAGAGGAAAGAGAAGTGGATAATCAGTACCCTAAGGGAAATATATGAGTGTTATAATTCAATTCCTAAGTGACCTGGCAATTAATAACCAATAATGATGAGGGCCAAAGAGCAAAAGAATAAGATATGCTATAAATTATTTCAGGAACAGACTGTGTGAGAAAGGGCGCAATTCTCAGGCATCTTATAGGCCAACGGAGAATTCTTTAATACTCCTACATCTGTAGGTGAACTCTGCTGTATGAAACAAAATAATATAGTGTACATTCTTTTATGGTGATAAAATTATTGCATAAATAGTTTTAAATAATTTTTCATAGCTGAAATATGCAAAGCTCAGCAATTTCAGCAGAGTAGGGTTCATTAACATCTCCATATGTATAAAGTATGGTATGACTAAATGATAGTGCTATGAAATAAGATATATTACGATGTAATTTAATACATGGTAAAGGAAAAAGACAAGAAATAATCTATACATAAATGTAAGTACAGAATAATATAGTATAACAGCACATTATTAGGAAGGGATAATTTGAGCTAATGCTGGGAAAATGGATGGTTCTAATCTGTGCTTTACAGTTATTCTTGGATTTTCATTTTTTTCGTATTGCATTTTAACCTAAATCTTAGATATATAACCATAAGATACAGCAGTGTCTCATTACTGGCCTCATCCTGACACTCAAATATTCAGATAAAACCTTAGCTGAAAATAGATGTGGATACAGATGGAAAAATATATGGAAATGCAATCTCAAGAGTGCCTTGAAAAAATCCTAACTTTCTTAGACTTCAAGTAACTGCATTTGTGTGTACAAACACATAGCTGTATATGCAGCTTATACATAAGGATAGGGTGAAGGACTTGTTTTTTTTAAGCAAGTTTATTTAAAATTTTTTTTATTTAAAACAATTTTCAAGTCGAGTATCAACATAGTCAAGCTGCTTATACATTGGAAAACTGACAAAGAAAATATATAAAAGTATTTTAAAAAGCCATATTCACAAACATCTACAAATAATCATTTAGGTTGGTAAAGACTTTTAAGACCATTGAGTCCAATTATAAACCTAGCAGTGTCAAAGGGTGAAAACTATCTAAAAAGTATAGAAATATTTACTTTTGGTAGGGCAAAATCTGTTACTTTCCCATAGGAATGCATAACAAATATAAATAAATAAATTATCTATGTAAATAATAGTAAATAAGAGTAAAATCTGGAAAACTTGTAGGTTGAGATAAAGACAGTTTAATAGGGAAAGGAAAAGCTTCACACACAAGTAAAGAAAAACGAGGAATTAATTCACCACTTGCTGTGGGCAGGCAGGTGTTCGGCCACCTCCAGGAGAGCAGAGCCCCATAACATGTAACCGTTACTTGCTAAGACATCACTCCAAACACACCCCCTTCCCCCTTCTTCCCCCCACTTTATATACTGAGCGTGATGTCATACTGTGTGGAATAACCCCTTGGTCTGTTGAGATCAGCTGTCCTCGTTTTTTCTTATTCTAATTTTCTATTCACCAATAGCTGACTTGCCAAAATGGCAGTACAAAAAAAGCAGAAAAGGCCTTGGCTCTGTGAAAGTTCTGCTCAGCAATAAAAAATACATCCCTATATTGTCACACTGTTTTCAGAATAAATCCAAAACACACCCCCATACTAGCCACTGTGAAGAAAATTAGCTCTACCCCAGCCAAAGACCTCAAGACCAGTATTTGGAACTTTTTCAGTGTGGAAAATGTTTTGAACGTGAGCAAGGCTTGATAATTAATTTTACTCTTTGAAAAAGTGGTGGCTATTCTCAATTAGCATTTTATTTCAGTTCTACTTTAATCAGGTACCTCTAAATTTCTGCAGTGACAAGAACATGGAAGAAAGCTAATATACCTGGAATTGCCTATTCTTCTTTTACATTCACAATAATAAAATTAAATTGTTCATGCTGCTTTTCAGACATTCGGTGTTATAGTGTTTTACAAAGTAATGAATTAAACGTTGGTAGTGCCATGCCCTGTGGGCAAATAGAACTTCTATTATGCTACAATTGTTCACACACAGATGTAGAATTGCAACCTGATTTTCTATTGAGAGCATGAATGGAGAGGACACTGAGGTTGTTCTCTCATTTTATACAGTTCCAACAGCTCTAAAAATTTTCACCTGAATAGACAAAGGCAGAAAGAACAGCTATAGATGAGGAAATTACCAACAGCTTTGTTTTGCCGTTATTATAATTAAACAACCAGAACTAGCTAACCTAAAGCCTTTGTTGGCATTGTGATTTGTCAATATGCAAAAAGAGTGCAGTCACAAAGAAAAAATGTTCAACAGTATTCACAATTTGCTTGCAAATCACCATATCCAAAGTTTTCATCAATATAAAGAAACTATTGTAAATGAAGTATATGAGTTCAGTTAAATGCTAATGTAGATCTGAATAAATAATTTATTTAGTGCCCCCTTTGGCCAGATTTCTCATGCTAATTCCACTTGTGTCCCACTTTAATTTTTTTCTTTTTACTGTAATTGAAATCTTTCTCCTGGTGTATCATCTCATAGAGAAGAGATATATGTAAGAAACTAAATATATTATTTTTATTAAACAGGAGATTTAAGTCTTGATTTAAAGGGAAGGACTGCAGATAGGGGAAGCAGTGGTTAGTTGAAGGTTTCCCCCATCCAGTTTACTACAGAAAGGCTTTTGTAAGCCTTCCCAAGGGGAAACAGCCTCTGAGCTTCCACTAGCTCTGGTGTTGGGTCCTTCAGGAGGTGCAGGTGGATCTCTGCTCCCCTGTGGACCTCCATGGGCTGCAGGGGAACAGCTGCCTCACCATGGTCTTCAACGTGGGCTGCAGGGGAATTTGATCTGGCAGCTGGAACACCTCCTCCCTCTCCTACTTTACTGACCTGGGGGTCTGCAGCATTATTGCTCTCACATTTTTTCATTCCTCTCTCCACTTCTCTTTCTTCAGCAGTTCTTTTCTCCCTAACTCTGTTATCCCAGAGGCACTACCGTCATCAGTGATGGGCTCAGCCTTGGCCAGTGTGCCTTCATCTTGAAGCTGGTTGACACTGGCTGACTCTGTCAGACACAGGCGAAGCTCCTGGTAGCTTCTCACAGCAGCCACTCCTGTAGCCTCCCCATTACCAAAACCTTGCCATGCATACCCAAAATACGCATTTTGAAAAAAATGTCTAGCTTTTTCATAGATCATATGAGATTAACACAGGAAGTGGTGTCAGTAAAGGTAACGATGGAAAGGGACAGCCAAAGGCTGCACGCTCATTAGAGAAGAACATCACATTTCTGTAGTTGCGACCTACCGCTGCCATCATAGTATGCAAATAATTTTTAATTAATAAATTTGGTATTGAATACATTAGGCCAATTATAACAATAATTGCATAATAATAACTTAAATATTAGATAGTTATTCTGAGAAACACAGAGGAAAATAAAACACTGAAACATCAGAACAGTTATTCCTGTAAGGTCCAGCAGTGATCTGTGCCTTTATGGTAATTTGATATATGTGTTAATAATTGATTTGCAGCTTTTGATCACTACGTTGCATTGTTAGCTAGCCATGGGGATTGAACTTGAATTGAGAAAATTGAAATCCCATGCACTGAATGAGTATAATAGACTGCTCTGTGTGTAAATTACATTTATTTGGCTGCAGCCAGCTAGATAAAATACTTAATCTAAAAAACTAATAATCACAAAACAGAAATTCATCACTATAATTCATTTCTGTGGTACATGTTACAAATTAAAAAATAAACACTAGAGGAAACTACATATAAAGAATCCCAGAGGCTCTTAAACTATTCAAAACAGATAATAATTTAATAGCTGAACAACTGTAATGTTATTTTATTGATGGATTATGCTCCTAAGTTGTGACTGCGTGGATAAATTATATTTTTTTAAAAATCAGAAGCAAATAATAGAAATATATTCATAATGGTGCTATTGAAATTCAGTTCTTAAGTTTCATAATTTTGTGTTTACCTTTCTCATGTAAAAGTTTCACGACACAATTAAACAGTCATTATTCACCTCTAATTGATGTAGGTGTTCATCCTGCTTTCACTGAAATTAGAAGCATAATTCTATATACTTAATGGTAAAAGTATTTTTTCCACTGTGTAGAAATCTACTGGATTTAAAGTAAGATCTATATTTTAGAATGCAAAGATTATGCCTTTTTTTATAGTAAAGTGTAACCATAGAATCATAGAATCATTTAGGTTGTAAAAGATCTCTAAGGCCATTGTGCTGTGTTAACCCAGCACAGCCAATTCCACCACTAAACCATGCCCCCGAGTGAGACATCAACATGCCTTTTAAATATCTCCAGAGATGGTGGCTCAACTACTTTCCTGAGCAACACGTTCCAATGTGTGACAACGCTTTCTGTGAAGAATTTTTTTCTTAACACCCAATCTAACCTTGCTCTGGCACATCTTGAGACTCTGTCCTCTTGTCATACTGATTGCGTAAGAGGAGACCGACCCCTCCCTGGCTATGCCTTCCTTTTAGGGAGTTGCAAAGAATGATGAGGTCTCCCCTGAGCCTCCTTTTCTCCAGGCTAAACATTCTCAGATCCCTCAGCCTCTACTCATATGACTTACTCTCCAGACCCTTCACCAACTTTTCTGCCCTTCTCTGGACATGCTCCAGCACCTCCATGTCTTTCACGTAGTGAGGGGCCCAAAACTGAGCACAGGATTTGAGGTGCAGCCTCACCAGTGACAAGCACAGAGCAACAATGACTTCCCAAGTCCTGCTGGCCACATCTGATACAAGCCAGGGTGCCACTGGCCTTATTGGCCATCTGGGCACACTGTTGGCTCGTGTTCAGCTGATATAACTTTTACTAAGGGAGAAAAACCATGGATATTTCTATAAAGAGAGTTATAAGGAAAATGAATACTCAGTTTAACATGAATTACGCAGACTCTCATACTGATGAATATAATAATCTTTATTCTCTGATTTAAACTAGTGTGGTCTAAGAGTGCATTAAATTTGAAGACTCCTTCCAAGAACCAATTTATTTGTCTCAAACATTCCCCTGCAGACAAACTGCAAGACAGTCTATGCAGCAGCTTTACAGTTACATTATTGTCTAGTCATAGTCAATAGAAAATAGACTATCATCCTCCTGAGGAAAGTTAGAAGACCTATTGATCTATTGATTTATTTGTTAAACTAATTTACAAATTTTTCCACCCTCACAAGAATTACTGTCTGTATAACTGGTCCAAATACAGTAAATAGTATCATTTTTCAAATTAAGTTTTCTTTAGGAAATCTTACCCACCCCAACTTGTTCAATGCCTTCCTTGGCTCTCAAAATCAGCATATCCACTAAGTAGACGGTATAAACACAGTCTCCAAAGATTCTTTGAATTTTCCTTTCTCCTTGGAAAGAGGTGAGAAAAAAAATTTTTTTTACACTAAGTCAGTCTTTACCTACCTATTTTAACTATGACAATAAATAGTAGTGGGGGACAAAGTGAGACCATGAAAAGAACAAGAATAGCTGAAAATTTAATAGTTGTAGTTGTTAGTCTCAGTTAAGCCAAATATTACAAACATTTCCACCCTTGATATTACATAGGAATAGTCATATTAGATTTGATTCTATAAATCATGGTATAATATAATCAGGAATATTTAAGTGCTTAAATAATCACAGTCTGCAATTCTTTTGTTATAGAGCCTATAAACTCAAAGAAGGATCTTGCTGATGTTGATAAACAGACAAGTACCACAGCAGTGACAAAAAATCCAATTAAATGTAACTTTCAGGTGACTGGGAAGTTTCACAATTAATTGATGGTCACACAGGAATTTGAAAGAATTAAAATTATGTTGTGTCTAAGCCTATCACACCTGACACATTCTGAACTGGATGTGAAAAATCTGTAACTCTTACCTTTGTATGAATTACAAGCATTTAAATAGAAAATTAAAACATCCGTCAGTTATATAAGCACTCAGTAAAATATAAACCAAAATCTTTTCACATCATGGGAGAGAATATAAAATCCAATGATCAGGCACACACATTTTTTTTTAATTTCAGTAATGACCAATAAATCAGACATCAGAAAATCTCTCTGTTTCCACTTGTTATGCTAGCAGTAGCTTAAAAATTATCATATCTATAAAGGATGGGAATGAAGCTCTCAAGTCTACTCATGCTTTTTACATAAAGCAGCTATCAAATAAAAAAACCACCCAGAATCAATCCAGGGAAGGAATATATCTCATCCTTGATGCTTCTCCTCAAAATTTTTCCTCATTAAAATATGTTCTAAAAATTCAAAATTCTTCTTTTCTTTAAAATAGATGAAAGTGAACCAGCTATTTTCCATTCATTATTATAATTAGCTGTAGGTACAAAATCTGTTTGTTTTTTAAAAACTTGTTCAGATATAACTTCACTCTAACTGAATTAAAAGAAAAGTAAAACCTTTAGCCTTTTAGCTTTACTAGAAATATTTAATATATACATCTCAAAGAGCCCATCCATCACATGATTATGAATATGAGGAGTATGTATGCATTGAAACATCAGTTGAAGCTAACCAGAATTCATGCTTTTTTATTGAGCTCTATTGAGATTTAAGCTAACTCAAAAAATAATACTGTGAGAACTATTTTAAGACATGAATATCTGGATATGAATCTAAGAAGTAATGAGTAGCGTGTTGGTAGTAAACCTTGTTATTTACCATATTCAAAATACATTCTACTTGAATTTCATCTTACTAGCAAAATATGCTGTATTTCTTTAAAGTAGTGGCAAGGACATCATAGTTTTCTGTGCTCAATCATATATATATGTATATGAATGTTATTTAATGAGTTGGGAATGCCCGCAGATTATTTTTTTAGTTATAATATACTGAAATGGTGAATTTCTCTAGTGAAAGAGTCCAATTTTAACCACCTGATCATATTCATCATCTGCTCCCAAACAAGTTGACAAGCTAAGAAGGCTTACATTTAAAATGCTCCATCAGACTAGAAGATTTTTATACAAGGATTATAAAAATCCCAATTTAAACTAGAGATCAAAGTCTACATTTTACGACCTGAGAAGATACTTGGACTACCTTTTCCTATATTGTGAATCAGGTAAAAGCAGCAATAACAGAGATTCAATCATTTATCAAAAATTAATCATAATCCAGATAGCTGTGTCACTAAATTGTGATTGGAATTCGAAATTTATGGAAATTTTGTGTGAAAGATTTTTTTTTAATAAATTTGTCCCTTAGTTTTATATATAATTTGAAAAGACAATACAAAATAAGTTTTTCTTATTACTAGAGGTAACTAATTATGAAATATAACCATGTTTTAAATCAGAAAATTAATTTATAGATTTTTTCCAATTTCTTTAGACTGTAAATAGAATTGGAAACCAAAATTCATCAAAATTATTCTATATGAATATTACCTTTCTCCTTGTGTGCATACGTAGATAGGATTATCTTTATATTGAATCTAGGCATTTATTTTTCAAGAAATAGATATACTGTCATTTATAAGTCTCTTGATACAAGAAAGTCAAATGGAAAGGGCTTTTTACATCTGTTCAGTACTGTCTATTATTTATATCATAATCCAATTTTTGATGTCTTACCTATCTCAGAATATAGGTACATGAACCAAACTGCAATATAGCTGAATTACTCCAATGAAAATGCTTAGGCCAGGTGAAAATTCTTGCTGGCTATTTCAGTCATATGAGCAAAAAAGTGGGTCAAATAACAGTTTGGAAAATGCAGCCGTGAGATTTGTTGCAGGAAGTTAGTCTGTTACATGAAAATATCCATTCTATTATATGAACACTTAAGTGTCTAGACTTCATATTTTCAGGAATAAATCAAACGCAACTTATTCTATCTCTAACTCCATTGAAATAAGAAAAAAATACAAAAAAAAGTATTTATTATTGTTAATTATATTTTTAACACTAATGTCATGACTGTCATGATTTTTTGAATGGGCAAGAATGACAATCTCAGGACTTGAAATTCACTTCAGGCAATGGTCACAGAGGAATATTGTATGAGTTGAGAACAGAGAAATCTATTTCTCATGGAGTGATTTAATTAAAAAGACCAATTAAAAATTAAAACTACTAAGAAGAGTCTTTGCTGTACTAAAATGGAAGTTTGACTATGCCAAGAAAATTAAGTAATGTTAATATAGGAGTAATTACTGAAGAGCCATAATAAACTTATTGAGAACTAGTCAGTGTTCCTGAAAATCTTTTGAGACAGAATGACTGACTTGACTGATTCTGTGGTTTATATTTTTGCTTTACTCAAGCTGTATGAAGAATATATTAATTTTCAGGGATTTTAATTCCCTTGTTATTCTCTTGTTGCTTCATACTGAAATGAGCCAAATAAAGCCATTTAAAATAGTTTTTGCAAAATGATATTTGCCCAAAGGATCAGGTTTTTAATAAGACTTCACTCAAAATAACAAAAAAAAAAAACCAAACCTGAAATTTCATTTATTTTCAACAAACACTCCTCAACAAACATTTCAATTTTGATATCACTGTTAAAAATAAATTTTAAAAACTCTATTCCATGTCCAATCATCTCTTTTTTTTCTTGTCAGAATAGTCCTTGATCCTTTTCCAGGTTGAAAAATGAACAAAACCAGAAAAAATAGTTCAAGAAGGAAGATTCTGAACAGAGAATTAATATGTTTAAGCAATAGTTTGATATTTTTCTAGCAGGAATTGCAAACAATTTCAATCCAATTCTAAAAAAAAAAAATGACAGTAAGTCAAAATGTAATTTTTTCAGCATATAATATTTTCATCTGCAAGGCTTTATCAGACTCTATCAACCTGAAAATTTAGTTGCTTCATCACTAACTTTTGTTGATACACCAACTGCTCACAATGACTGTTGCTGTTTTTCTCCCTCCAGTCTCTCAGTGACAATGCATGTGCTTTTCCTTACAGTCTTGAGGCCCCTATTATAAAACCAAAAATATCACCACAATAGGGTTGCAAACACTAGTGTAATTCCTTCAAGAACTGCTAGTTCAGAATAGCTGAAAATGGATTCAAGTTCCTAGATAGATTAACACTTTCAAATAGACACTATCTCAATATACTTCTACTCTTGTCCAACCTCTTCTTTCAGCATTTTTCCTACTCGCTGCTTCCACCAACAGAACACGTGCCTTTAACATCTCCATGAAATCTGGAGATGCTTTATAGCCATGAGGAAAGGGTATTTCTCTGTCTCAATGGAAAGAGAATATTGACTACTTTTATTTTTTATTTAAAAAAAAAATTAGAAAGTGAAACCAGACAGCTTTCCATTTCAGCTAAGACAGAAATCATATCACAATCAAGCATAGGTAGAAAGAGGAGAGGAGATGGGTAGAAGGAGGAGAGGAGCTGGGTACAGAAATAAGAAGGATCTTGGTAGTTCCAATATGCATGAGTTCACAATGGGAAGGCAATCATTAGGACACATCATATTTTTTTTTTTTTTAGCCATGCATCATCTGCCCTCTTTGTTGAAATCATAAGGCTATTGTTGACTCAAAGGGTTAATCACCTTTTTTCATAAAATACTCTACTATATAATGCTGATGTGGCTGCAGAATCAACTCCATTGCTGATTCTTCAGTACCTTTGCCACCCCGTCCTTTTGCAGCCCACAGATCATACTTCTTTAAGAGAGGTCACTGCATGTCCAGAAGCTTCCAAATTACCTCTCCTGTTAGGACAGTGGAAGCCTGAAAGACTCATGTTCTTGACTGATGTCATTTCATTGATATAGCACCTGCTATTAGCAAATCCAAAATAGTAACTGCTTCAAATGAATTTATTCTGCTTTGCTATCCATTTTACACTGTGCATTTGCTTTTAATAGAGCCTTATATGGTTCATTGCTCACTGTGGAAGTGTAATCATATTTTTTGGCCCTTCAGAGTAAGTTAGTATCAATGACAAAAAGACCAGAGCTGGGAAAAAAAACCACAGAGCTGCCAAATGCAGCTTTAGATCCCAAAGGCTGCAGAGATTTAAAATACAGCTGAATCTGGATTCTCAGCTACAGGCAGAAGCTTCAGGCCAGTGGCTGCCAGAGGCCATGCTGTGAGTATTCACAGGCATCAGGGAACATAAGGAAATAGGAAAAAAATTATAGGGACTTTTTTTAATGACTTGCATCTGCTATCTATGAAATTTCCCAGTGTAGGCAAAGAGCTGTCAAAAATTTACATAAAATTTTCAGCCAGGATGTCCCTTGTGATTTTTTTGATTCACACAGATGAGTTCACTAGACTCAGCTGGCACAGGTAGTAGCCACGGCTTTACTTGATCTTCTGCTCCTAGTATTTTTTATGTGTCCCTTTTGCTTTTGCAAATACCAAACAAGAATAAGACTAAGTAAAGAAGAGTGATTTAAGTCCATTCCTCCATGAAAAACTTATTCCCTGGCCATCTGGCATCTCCTTAGGTGGTAACTAAAGATGTTCAGTGATAGATGAGGCTGCATTTGTGAACTTTATGAGCCATGGTAATAAGAATCTAAGTGCCCTGCCAAGTTACAATGGCATAAATGCTTCATTAATCTTGTCTAGACCTGCACCACGTTTATAGAGGGTTGTTTCCCTGTCCTACTCTAAGAAGGTGATGTGAACTGAGCCACTATGTATTTGGCTAGGCATCTGACAATGGTGATAGCTGTCCACAGAGACAAAAAGCATCCTATAAAATGGTGGAGTACCACCCTTCTTAGTTGCTGAAGGATAACTGCTGGGGAGTCTGGATACGTAGATGTGTGTGTTGTCAGTATAGTCAGAGAAGCTGGGAGGTTTACTTGGGCAAAGCCTGATTTGACTTCTCACAGGACTACTGAAAGGTAACATGGATCAGGAAGAGGTGATGTTACTTTCCA
This sequence comes from Myiotriccus ornatus, assembly GCA_036023395.1. Classification (NCBI taxonomy): domain Eukaryota; kingdom Metazoa; phylum Chordata; class Aves; order Passeriformes; family Tyrannidae; genus Myiotriccus; species Myiotriccus ornatus. The sequence continues at coordinate 102,462,862 of JAYRBT010000114.1, forward strand.
AAAAATTCCTCAGTCCTTGAGCTGACCATCCTCAGAAATGGAAGCTGAGGTTATAAGCTTCTAAATGAACCATTTAAGTTTTCTTCTTGACAGCCACTCTTACTGTTACACTGGTAATTTTCCATTTTTTTATGCACAGAACACAATTTTTCTTATCCTGCAGTTTTAATTCTTCTTCCAGCTTCCCCATATTTTGCATAGTGACCCTGTGCACCAAGGCATCATTATTCTAACAAACCAGACTCTGGAGAAAAATGGTAGCAGTTCAGTGTCATTTTCACCTTTCCCCTCTCCCCACCCTCCACCCTCACTTCCCCTGCCCCCTGCCTTCTTTTTAACAAGTACAGACCTGCAAATCTGGGCTAGTTTAAATTAATGTGTGTCTGTACCCATGCCTCTGAACAGCTAAGTTCAGGTATAGAGCAGAGATTCTTCTTATAGCAGTGTCACTGATAGACGCTGCTGGTTGCTACTGCTGCTGACATGGTTGCCCAAGGCAGAAGATAAAAATGTTGCAGTGCTATTAATGTGCTCCAGTGCAGCTGTGGATTAGTCCCCCTTTGAGATAGAGGACTCAATTTACAGGGGTTGATCTGACAATCTGAGTGGCCAAAGGACGCTCTCAAAGCTGTGATATGAGTCATAACAAATCCCACAGGAAAATCAAGAAAGGCTGAATACAACACAATGTGTGAGGCAGGGCAGCCTATCTGTGGTGTACACTCACGAAATCGAACCCTCTACCTTCTTGCCAGTCCATTGGTTCCTGCTTGTAAAAGTCATGTACCCATGCTCTTTACCGTCTCAGCTTTCCACAAATTGAAGATCTCTAGTGCAGGTAGCTGGTACCAGTTATCATCAAACCAAACCTTTGGTGTCTACCACAGTTTTTGTAGCTTTATCTGGTACTGAACAAAGCCCCTTTCACCCTTCTACTGTTTCTTTTTATGTATCTTCATGGGTTGCTCTTGGTTTAAATTTCAGTTCTTGAATGTCTAATCTTTTTAATAAATAGTCAGTATATTTAAGACTTACTTTGTTCTTATGGTAGAACAGAACTTCTTGAAATTAAGCTTTCTTTTTTTGCATTTCAGTAAGTCTATTTTCTGAGATATGTTTTCACTTCCATCGAGATTTAATAGGATTCAAAGCTGTGTTTCAAAAAACTCAAAAGAATCATGGTTTACATATATAAATCTTTAATGTCTCAAAATACTAATTTAAAATTTGAGTAGTTCTGAATTTGTTAAAACTCATTTTTTACTCATTTTGTTAAAACTAATTTTTAATTGGCCATTAACAAAACTATTCTCTTTTCTTCCTGATGATCTTAGGAGAGGTGGCTCTTCTGAATTTTTTTGAGTAGGTCAGATATTACCAGGTAACAAATTCCTCTGAGAATATAAGTAAATAAATCTAAATTATTTCTCATAGGTTTCTGTATTAGTTACCTTTCCTGTAACGTTAAGGAACTTTACTATACTGAACTATTATTCTTAATATTCTTAGAATCCTAGAATGGCTTGGGTTAGAAGACACTATAAAGATCATCTAGTTCAAACCACCCTGCCCACTAGGCCAGGTTGCTCAGGGCCCCATCCAACCTGGCCTTGAACACTACCAGGGATGAGGCATCCACAGATTCTCTGGGCAACTTGTTCCAGAGCCTCGCCACCCTTCCTAATGTATAAACTAAACCTGACCTCTTTCAGTCCAAAGGCATTCCACTCTGTTCTATCATTACCTACCTGTGTAAAACTTGCTGTCCTCTCCTCTCCTCTCCTCCAAATAAACCCATGTGTCTCAGCCTGTCTTCATGGTAGAGGTGCTTCATCTCTCTGATCATCTTAGTGGCCCTCCTCTGCACTCACTCCAACAGGTCCACGTATTTCCTGTTCTGAGGATGCCAGGACTGGATACAGTACACCAGGTGGGGTTTCACCAGAGCAGAATAGATGCAGAATCACCTCCCTCAGCCTGCTGCCCACACTGCTCTTGATGCAGCCCAGGAGGCAGTTTGGTTTATGGCCTCCAAGTGTACACTGTTGACTCATGTCTGGCTTTACATCCATGAGAACTCCCAAGTCCTTCTCAGCAGGGCTGCTCTCAATCCCTTCATTCTCCAACCTGTATTGAACTTCATGAAGTTCATGAGGTTGAACTTCATGAAGTTCATACAGGCCCACTTCTTGAACTTGTTCAGGTCCCTCTGGATGACATTCCAATCCTTCTGTTCTGTCAGCTGCACCACTCAGCTTCGTGTCATCTTCAAACTTGCAGTCTGCTCAGTCCTCCATCTATGTCATTGATGAAGACATTTAACAGTACTGGACCTTATATGGACCTCCCAAGAGACACTCCTCATTGCTGATCTCCTCAAAAGCTCTGACTGCACACGAGCTTTCCCTCTGTATGGCTCTTTGGATGACTCTTCTGGCACTGGGATTACCCCAAATCAGTATTTGGTTATGAGGTAAAGATAATCTAGGTCTAACTTATTCAACAGCTTTCCAGAAAAAATTCTAGAGTCACTTTCACATCTTATGTGAGCATGGGTAAATTTTAGCTGAATGGCGGATACATCATTGTTTTAGAGATTGTCAAGAAAATATTAATAAATATGGATACAATTTTTTTCTACTAAGGAGGTATTTAATCTTTGAAAGTCTTGGGTATGTAGAAGTATGGATTATCAAAGAGAAAATTTTCAAGACTTTCTTTCATCAACAATTGGTAAATACATGGCATTGATCGTAGGACTGCTTATGATATCATTATTTTCTAGACCAGTGAATTTAGGTACAATTTAAAAAAAAAAAAAAAAAAAAAAAAAAAAAAAGAGAGAGAAAACCAAGCAAACAAAATATTTTCTTATTATTAGTAGGCATATTGACTGTATTTCTGAGTGGTATTTTTTCCATTTAAAATTATGCAGATCAAAAAAGATCCAAAACTTTTGTTTAGCTTAGAATATTTGACCCCATTAAGTGATATACTAGGTCACTAGAGGTTGAAATGTTTCACTCTTTGTCCATTACCTTGTAGCCTCAGTAGGCACATGGACACACAGTATATTGGATATCTTTCAGAGAAGTAATATTAAAAGTACGTATTAACTAAGAGCAGGTTTGGCTTTTTTTTTTTTCTCTTTTTTAATCCACAGTACTCGTTACTCTGTACACTTTAAGCCTGTTTCCATTAGAATGGGTGTCATTCCTATAAGTGTGCTTAAAACTGACTGGATATGAATCTTTTTCCATTTTTAAAAGGTCCAGTTGTATTCGTGCAATCCCTGACTTGAAGAGGATATTCATATGGACAGTTTACTCGTATCTAAGACCATTTGTCTGCAGAACAGTGCAAGGATGTGTGAAAACTCCTCCAGTCTTCTTACTAATTCCTAGCAGACCCAGCAGGATGATTGTATGTATGCTCATTGTCTTCAAGGGTAATACTGAGCTGATAATTGTTGTATTTATATTTTCCCTAAATAGCAAATTCTTACTTTAGGGCATATTACTAAGTCTGAGAAAATTTAAATGAGGATATTAAAAGTTTGGTATAAGTGAGCTATAAGACCCTCAGGACCTCCACAGTGTGCTCTCAGAAAGCTAATCTTATACAGCATTAAATTGCTCTGCCATCCTTGAGGACTTGAATGCTTGTTATTTCAAGTAAGTTAATTCACCACCATTGTTTGAATAAACAGACTTACAACAGCACTGTGATTTAGCATATCTGTCTCATTAACAAAAATGAGCACAGCTTTTACTTCATTACCCATAAAAACATCAATATCTGTTTTAAAATATTAAGATGGATTTTTATTATATTTTTAATCTAAAATAAATTTGAGACATATGAATGACTGCCATCTTTTATTATTATTCTTTACAATGTAGCATCCTTCCCAGGCTTCTTTGATCAATATAATGTTTTCAAGGATTGTTTTGTTTTAAAAAGAAATGCATAGAACTTGATCTGAGAAGAGTTCTTGAAAATTTAGTTCATTTATTGTTTTGTTTACATCATAAATCAAACAAAAAAAATCAACATTATTTTTAAAATTATTTTGATATTTATATATGAATGTTAATATAATGAAAATTATCTTGAAACATTGTGATAAATGTAAATTACTCTAATTATGTTTTCTGTAGTACCAAAAAGTAAACATATACATTCCAACCACAATTTGTAACCCTTTTCAAGGTGTAGATAATTTGTTGAAAACTTTCCTTACTGTTTGAGCTGAACAAGTATTGTACCATGACATCAAGAAGCCATCTTTCATGGAGTTTTGATGCTGAGTCTCAGAGGGATACGGGCAAATATATATTACCCCTGTCATTTAAGTAGAGGTGTTACTTGTTACTTTGGATCCACATTGTGAGTACAGCTTTAACAAGCTAAGCCCCCTATATAATTTCAGATGATTTGGAGTATTCATAGTTAAAGTGTACTGATGCTAATGCTCTGTCAAGCAGCAACTGTACTTCATTCACTGGAAGGCTGAAATTCAGTCATGTCTCTGTCTCTCCCTGTATATTCTTTAAGTACATTGAATGTCCAAAATATATATCACTTAGTCTTTATGAAGAAAAAAATACTTTTGACTGTCTCCTTTTTCATAAGACTGTAAGTCATGTCTTATATATCATTTGAATATTCACCAAGACAGATTCAGATCATGCAAATTTATTTATTTTCTTATCTTCCAGAAATATATTTATTTTGGTAGCAATAGACAAGTGTGTTTGTTTTAGTGTAATACTGGGAATACAAGTATGATATTTTCATTTTAGGCACACTGGACAAATTAATCTTTTTGATGTCCTTTAGGAAAGTTAGGAAAGGTTTTGGACTTTAGTACACTGTTTAAGCCATTATAGAGAACTGACTTTGTAAGTGTGATACGTTGAGTACAGAAAAACATACTGGGAGTCCTTTCACCTTGAACTTAGAAGGCACTCTGTTTTCTTGCTCCAAAATTTCAAATTTTGCCCTCCCACTCATGTTAAGCATGAAAATCAAAGTTATGTTCTTTAAAAATATTGAACTATTAACACATATTTATATATTTTTTGCCCACATACATGCCCTCAGTTTACCCAAAAACTGTATTAATACCTGGGGATGGGTTCACCAAGTGTCTCATGAGAAGTGAAGAAGTAGTGAAGCCACAGAGGAAATATCCCTGTAGTTAGGACTCTGAGAAAGCTCTCTCTGCAGTAGAATCAGGAGGCAAAGATCTCATTTGTACAAATCAAAGAGCATAATTTAAAGTTCAGTTAACAGTTATTTAATTCATGTTTATTCTTAAAGTGCACCTATTCCAGTACATTATTGTCTCAGAGGTTATCTGTACTGACAAGCTATATACTGCTATCAATTGCAATAGCTGAATTAAGTGTGGAGTTGGTGTTACTTCCAGTTAATAACAAACTTCTTTTTATTTTAATATCTTCCTCTGAGAATTAAATTGACACCCCTTTTATGCTCTTTTTTTTTTTCTCTTGCCTTGCCACAAATTACTACTGATATCCTTTTTCCCCCTTGTTTGGAGACACAGGGTGGTGATCTATGCATCCCTTTCCATCCACTGCATGGACTCTGCTGTTCTAAAGCTGTTTCAGGATAAGTCTGTTTAACAGAGGTATCTGTACATCCAGCTTTATTGGCAAGGACTCTAAGAACCCCCATCCATTAGAGTGGGAGTCATGGAGAGGTGTTCAGCTTGAAATAGCACTTTGATCAAGCAGTTACTATTCTGAAGAGGGTTGTCAAAATGAGAACTAGCTCTTCTACCTGCCTACAGTTAAAAGAGGTTTGGAGACTAGAAATTCTCCACATGAGACAAAAGAAGAAAAAAGGATTTCCATTAGAACCTCAAAAAAAGATGTAACTAGCTGTGTCACCTTGTGACCTCCATGCTTTGCAGTGTTGCTGTTCCACTCCATATCTACCTGTTGCTCTGCTGATGCACCATCATTCCTTTCCTGGTGAGACTCTTTTAGCTGTCTCCTCAGCTGCCTGTGATGCAAAGCCTACATCTGATACAGCATCACTGCCTAATTTTGATTCAGATTTCTGTCAAAATGGCTGAATGATAAACTTCATCTGTTAGATGTATAGATTAGGACCATGCAAGATAAGGAAGATAAGACTGAGATTAGAGCTAAGACTTTCAACCAGGACATCTGGCTAGCAGCTCGAGTCTTCAAGGAGGAAAACCATTAAAATGACAAGTTAAAAAAACATAAGGAGAGAAAAAGGGGGCCTTGGAAAACAACAACTTAAAATCATGCCACTACAGGAAGCAGCAAAGGACAAAGCTTCTCCCCTGATAGACAACTAATGCAAATGAGCAAAAGATCAGGGGTAATATATTTTTTGTGACAGTAAACTCACTATCTCTGCATCAGTATTTTCATACTATTTAACATTTCACCTATGCAACTGGCTATAGTCTCAAAAAACTCTAGATTTTGACATGATTTAAAAAGTCAGAATTTTTCATAAAAATACAAGTTTTGACTGAATAATGATCTTTTCTCTAAACTGAAACTTAAACTAGAAAAATGATTATTGGTTCTAGTTTCCTATTTTTCACAAAAATGTCCTGCATATCTTCTGTAGATTACTTGTAAATGCATTAAGACTAATGAAATGTTACAGCTGACTAAATAAACAAATAAAAACAATTTAATTTGTCATCACAGCAGATGTTCCATTTAGTTAAAAAATAAGCCTTGACAGGATAGCTAATAGTGACATTGCTAGGACCTGAAATACTGGAAACCCAAGGTCAAAAACTTGTCTCTAGTTAGAGATATTTGTGCAACTCTCAGTACCTCACCTCAATAAATAGCTGTATTCAGTGACAGAAGTAGGAACACACCGAAGCTTCCTTCAGATGGGTAAAAATTCTTGACTTCCTTGATATTGCCCAGGAACTGTCTAATGAAACTTTTGATTAAACTAGCAGAGTTCTGTTAAAAGAAAAAAAAGTTAATATAAGAAATCAACATTAGAAGTAAAATTATTTATTAGAAAACACCCCTCTAGAAAATCTCTAGAAAATCAAAGAGAAGCTGGTAAATGAAAATATCTGAAAAACAGTAACAAATTAATTTAAAAATAATTCAAAGCAAATAAAGTAAACATTAACATGAAATTTAAGCAATGGATTTATTTTTATTTCTAAAAAATAGCACCCTTTGCTTTTTACTATTGATTTGCCAAGTATTGTTCCGAAATTTTCACAGTACACCTTATAGCTGCTGTTGACTTAGAAAGGTATCAATCCTTGGAACTACTTGGAAAATACTTGGAGTTAGTTTTATAAAACTAAGGGTTTCTAAATACTAACCAAAAAGCCCTAAGTTAGAGACAGTATGACAGTTTTTATTTGTGTTTTACAAATGGAGAGAAATATATGCAGAATAAAATCTAAGGCTCTGGTCTGCTTCTTTTGGATGAGTTGAAGCTTCTGTTTCATCCCATAATGTAAGATCAAGTTTTGAGTTAGCTTTGAGTTTGAAAACTTTGTCAGTGACAGAGTTTGTGGGGAAGAGGGTATGGGGAGGTACTTTTTGCCCTCAGAGTGACTTTCTGTTCTATTAAAATATATGTAATGTATCCTTCAAAAATATTTATTGTTATCTCAACTTTCTCTTATTCAGTGAATGTTTTAATGGGCTGACCTTGAATCTATATGGCAAGGTAGAATGTCATCAAAGGTCAGCAATAGCAACAGTGTAATGATCCATTATCCATGAAACTGAGGCAAAACTGAAAGGTTTATTAGACATTTATTGATGTCATTTATTTGATGTTTCAATAACAAAATGGTAATTATAACGTTGCAGTCTGCTAAGATAACTGCCTGATTCACATTTGCCTGGCACACATCACACGAGCTTATCATAAGATAAATCATTAGATGAGCTTCAAATAGTATTTTAAGTTTCAGATCCTTATCTTCAAGAACAGTGTGAGAAATACTACTAAAGCAGATGAATTCTGAGCAAATGCGCTATAGACATACATCCCTTGTTTTCCTTAACATTGCAATCATCACCAGCAGTGATTTGAGGGTTTTGCACTTGACTGGCACTCAGCAAATTTGCATATTTGACAAATGTGTTGACTCAGGAATTCTGAGTTTTAATCTTGCTTCTGATACAGTGTCTTTGGGCATTTGCCCATTTAAGTGACTTTATTTCGCTTTCTGTATAGAGAGAGTTACTGTAAAACTTATACATCTCATAGACTTAAGTAATGTTGGCAAAGTATACTGAAGGAAAAATAAATTATTCAAGTACTTTTAATGTAATCAAATTAAATTTTAGACAATAGAGTAATTTTTCCTCCAATCTGGACTTTTTACCGAACAAGTTACTGTGTTTGAGAGCTGATTCTTGCGTATGCCTCAGCTGGACAACTAGCTCCCTTTTTAACATTTTAGGAGTAGACTTTCAGACAGGAAATTACATACAGGAGTTTCATTAGCATAAATATAGAATTTATTTTTATAAACAGGCTTGGCATCTAGAAATTCATGTATCATGGATTTTCAATGTTACAGTGAGCCATTTAACACTTGCATAATCAATTTAGTTTGAACTTGTAAACAATACAGGGCAAAAACTGTGAAGGGAAAATTGAGAAAGGAAGAAAAAAGCAATTGATTGTTAACTCAGCCCAAATAGAAAACTGAAATTTAGAGCTCCAGTTGATGTAAATGAGGTGCTCTTTAGCAATTGCGATTACATTTATGAGCAACAAGAAGAGCAGAAAGATATGTGCCAATTATTTTGGCTGTACTTTGGTTAGGTTTGTCAGGTTGTCACATAGGGCAGCTGGGACCAAGAGCTGGAAGCCATGGGGACTTCCCAAGGCTCTCAGAGCATGTTTCACTAGTCCAGCGAGGAGTAGGAAAAAGGATCACTGCCCTGGACCTCTTGGCTACACTCTTACTAATATCACAGAGGGTTTATTTGACTGCCTTTGCTAGAAGGTTAAATTGCTGTCTCATGTTCAACCTGTAGCATGTTAGAATTTCCAGGTCCTGTCCTTCAGAGCTGTTTGCGTCCAGCTGAACCCCAACCTTTGTGTGGGTTTATCCCAGCTAAGGTGCAGGACTTTCCATTTGCTTTTACTAAACTTCATAAAGCTCCTATCAGCCCATTTCCTCAGTCTGTCAAGATAACACAGCCCTCCTTCACCAAACTGTGTCACTTATGACATGAACCCATTTGGGTTCATTATCCTGGTCATTATTAAAGTGTTAGACTTTCTCACTTCCAGTCTCAGCTCCTGAGGAACACCACTAGTGTGCAACTGAAAGTTAGCAGTTAGACTTCACATAATTAATCACAATGTGAACCTTGGGGTCCTGTTTTCCAGTCAACCGATAGTCTACCACTTGATGTCAGACTTTGCTAGTAGGCAGACTACATCTGTAATAGGATAACTGGTATGTATGAGCATGATAACCATATTCTGCTTTCAAGCTCTACACATTCTTAACTACAAAATGGAAGTGCAAGTGGAATTGGAAAAAACAACAACATGGTGATGGTATACCAAGCATACACAGTTGTATTAATTTTTATGTGACTGTATGTAATAGGCATACCACTGCCTTCTGAAATGACTGTAGTATCTGTCTTTTCTTTGATTCAGTCAGAATATATCTAACAATAACTGATGAGAATGTTGTAGATGGTTGACATGTATGTCAGATCCAAAAAAAAAGCTGGAAAAATTACAAAATCCTAAAACTTTGCTCAGGAATGCTAGGTATAAAATATGGCATTTGTCTTAGGAAGTTCCTGAATAAAGTGGTGGAAAATGGGAGAAGAAAGTAGCATTTCACACTTACCTTTTTGTTTTAGAATATATTACCAAGCACTGCAGAATATTGAAGTATATTAACCATTAGTCTGGCTTTTTAAGGCAGTTGTGATTTCTTTTTTTTTTCTGGTTTCACACAGGGTCTTGCCTTCTCCTCTACATTTCCGTAGGGATGGATGGAACGTGATAGTCTGTGTCATTGTTTGTGACTTTACTTCACACTGGTTTACTCATAACCTTTTGATTCTTGAGACATACTTTTTGTCTTACATCTCTCTTTTTCTATCAGGGTGTTTAGCTGAAGAGCCATACAAATGTATAAGTATTTTTAGAAACATTTCCAAGCTATTTGCTATGATAAGCATGGAAAAAAACCAAACCCCTCCAAGATTAGAAAATCACTTCTAAATATTCAGTATTCTACCTGGGTTAAAAAAAAAAAAATTCCCCGCCCTCCCCCCAGTCAACTAATGAAATATGAAAAATCCCACCCATTTAGCACTTCATTTTATTTTTTTTTAAATTTATCCCTAATACTGTGTCAATAATCTTTAATGTTGTGTTTATTTTCAATCAGTTATATTTTCCTTTTTTTTTTCTCATGAATTTCTAAGTTGTTTAAGTGGTGCAAAGAAATCATGAACTAAAACGAATTACTAGATCAAGTATCCTGATAGCCTCTTTTATATGGTACATAAGTTTATTCCAGTTTTTCCTGTGTTGAGACACATAGCTTCTCTGGCACTACCACATTTACTGGAAAGACATCAATCACAAATGCAAAGATTTCAAGGGAATAATTTACCACACTTTGGTTCACGTGTTTCATCATTCTTTCTTCTCTGACTATATACCTTTTGCCTAATATTGTCTGCCTCTATATTACTTTAAGTTCCTGATCATCTAGTAATTATAATAAATATTAACAAGAATAAAATTTATGCTGGGCAGTATAGCAATTGAAAACATACATGCTTTCTATCCATAAGTGCCTCCTAAATCAATACAGACAGAAAAGCAAAACTAAGAACTCGATCTTTTTCTGTTAAAGAGAAACCAGAGATGGAAGCATCTCCAGTACCAGTGCATGTAAAGGGATAACCCCTACATTATCACACTCATGACACCTGTGTTACTTGCCAATAGCATGATTTCTGAATCTCACACCTGGCAAGGACAACAGTACTTGAAACCCAGGACTCTTACCATGGAAACCAGTACGAAAATGTCTGAAGTCTGAAATATATAACATGTCTCTGATTAGAAAAAAAAAAAAAAAGGTAAAAATAACAGAGGTCATCTGAACCATTATGGGAAGAACATTGCAATGCCATGCCCTGCTGTGTCCCTGTCACAAACACCCCTGATGCTGGGCTGATAGCATATGCAGTTTTGTGTCCCCCAAAGACTCACAAAAGCTGTTGTGCTGCACTGGGACTGCAAGTGATGCCAGTCCTGCATCCATAACTGCGTGGGACTGAGTTTTCATTCTTCAGCTACTTTGTTCTGTACCTCTCTGTAACATGTTGTATGATTATAAACTATTTGTGAGCCCATGTGTTCAGAAATCTGAATATCTGACATTGTGTTTTGGGGGAGCCCAATCCAAGGTTGTTCCTGGCAAGTTCTGACTATGTCATATCTACTATGGAAGGATCTGTTTGCTCTGAATTAGATAAGACAAATCACAAATATTTCAGCCTTTTATGAGGTTGCTCTCTATATTAAATTCAAACCAAAGAATTTACAAAATTGTGACTTGGGCAACCATTCAGGAGCCAGAGTGTTTTATCAGATAAACTTTATCCCTTACCAGTGCTAAGTACTGTGTCAGTGTAACAAGGTAATTACGAACCAGCAATGCACCATTATGGCAATTAAGGCCAACAGTTGTATCAGAGGGAGCCTTTCCAGCAGGTCAAGGGAGATGATCTTCTCTTTCTACTCAGCACTGGTGAGGCCACATCTGCACTGCTGGATCCAGTTCTGATCTTCACAATATAAGAAAGATAGAGATCTTACTAGAGCAGTCCAGGGAAAGGCCACAAAAATGTTTATTGGACTGAAGCATTTGAAAAATCTTAAAACATTGAGAAAGCTTAATCATAATAAAAATGACAATCAGAGTTCCATCAAGAACCCGCTTGAACATGTCATGAAGCCATAAAAGCAGGGCAAGCAGTTGTATATTATTAATGGGGTTCTCCAGGTTAAACTAATCATATTCTTATACTGTATTACACTATCCAAAGTTCTCAAATTACCCACAACTAATTTAATATACTTGAATCATTTCTACAAGCACTGCCAGAATCCATTTGCATTTTTTCCATTGAATAGGAGGTTATACAGGGCAATATGATAGAAATATACTTTTAAATAAAATCTTACTTTGGAATGTCAAGTAGATATATACCAGAGACAACATATTGCCTCTGTGCTTTAGATAATGGATTAAAGAATATGGTGCTGCAACAGGACAAAAGTGCTTAGATCGCTGATGAAAGACTTAATGTCAAAAGACTTGTACAAACCTTGTGGGCTCTGACCCACAGTGACAGCAGTTATCATCAGCTCTTGCTGTATCTTACAGGATGGAACAGAAGAGACTTTTCCTCTAAGAACAACTTTTTCATCATTTTACAGCATGTTAAGGGAATATATTAGTCATTATCAGCACTCTGGCATTCAGGCTGTGTGTTTGGCAATATTTCATCAAGAAGCAGCCACCTAATTAGGGAAAAAGAGTTCATGTTAAAAATTTCCTTCAGTTGAAGAATATTTTGATAACTATACAGATGAATATATATGTGTATTCTAAAACTTTGTTGCCATTAGACTTGCCAAGAAAAAAATGAAGAAACACAAAAAACAGAGAGTTGTTCGTGTTGGAAAGGACTGCTTGAGATTTTCTACAGTCCCACAGGTCAAGGCATCTAATAATGTGACAGCCACAGTAATCTCATCTTTCTCCTTGGTTATGGACAAATACAATTCTTTGACCTAATTTTCTTCATTTTTGCTACTGATTCCATCTAATCCACCAATATTGTCAGCTCATAATCCATTATCACTTTTAATGTTTTAACTTTTAACTCAATACTGTCAAATTACCACTAGGAATAAGGATGAATAGTAGAAAAGTGATTTGTAATGTATTTTGTTATGATCCCATGTAAAAGCATTGCTTTATAATGCAGATACCTGTAGTATAAGTTTCATACAGATTCTAGTGCTTTTACCAAAAGCAAATAGAAACTGTGTTAAAAGTAAAGATAGTACTCTTCATTTAAATTCTAGTCAAAGCTCTGTATTTCTGTAATGTCTACCAGAAATTATACAGCAAATTTTAGATAGCTAAATAAAGGTCTGACATGCATTCTTCTTATTACCCTGATTTTAGAAGTCAGAGTTGTAAAAAATTATGCTGCAAAGGAAACTAAGCTCCCATTGTGGTTTTTTACCTACACAAACATCTTTTTGTGGACATCCTGCTGGATTCCTGCTAGAAGAGATCATTGATTCCTTGAAAAACATGAGATGAACATTCAGTGTACACAAGGTTGAAGTCCACAAAAACACTTCTTTGTAAATATTGCTAAAGAATAAAAGATACTGTGCGTTTCCATCCAATAAAATCTGACAACTTGTTGTACTAAAATAGGAGGTTGCAAGTATTTTAAAAAAGCAGATTAGGTATTGGTCCTCTTGATATTGATTTTATGTTCAGTTAGCAGATGGTGGGCTGATAAAGAAAATATTAATAATGCTTTCCTATAGTTTTCTATGTTATTAAGACAAGTTGATAAAGAGACTCCAAGATTTCCTTGAGGGAGTTGCTCCAGGACACCGATTGTCACAGAACATGACATTTAATTCTCTGCTTAAACCATGCATTTTCACTAAAAGAAAATTTTGTTCTCTTACATTAATAAAAAGGTCTAATACAAGTAACCCAGAACAGCAGCATTTTTTATTACGTGCAGTATAGTTTTTCCTGAAGTGAGACTCATGCTAGAGGAAAATACATAAAATCAGGTGGCTTTGAGTGGAATTCATCTGACAAAATCTAAATGTCTACATTCCAGATGGTCATCTGAGGCTCCACTATTTTAACATATACTAATGCTTCCCTGAACAGAAGCCACACAGCACTAGTTAGGAATTGTTCTGAGTAGATATTTGGGACATGTCAGCAGTTGATATGATGAAGAAGCATGTTTAGGCATGCAACCATGAGCAGAGCTATGTCAGTTAGACAAGGAGCCAAGGGAAAATTCCTACCCTGCTTCACTTGCTGATGCACACACTCAGCTTAGTTTCAAACAGTTCATGTAATGCCTGTAACATACTAATAAACCAACTTCAGGGAAGCCTCTC
>JAYRBT010000114.1:102486437-102501805 GCA_036023395.1 Myiotriccus ornatus
GTAATCACAGTGGGGTTGGATCAAGGGTTGGACTTGATGATCTCGGAGGTCTCTTCCAACCCAGTTAATTCTATGATCAGTTCCCAGGCTACATTAACGTTCTGATTAAATGATTTTCAACTCTAGTGGAAGATACTCCTTATGGGTTTTTTTGGACTCCTTAGGCCTTCAGCTTGAGCTGGATGCTACTCTCACAGAGACAACAACTAGATTGGCTAAGCATGGACATTTGGTGCCACTGAGATATTTTAGGTTATTTTGTCTGTTCTTCAGGTGCTCCTGAAGTCTCCTATAGTTTGTGTCACAAATTTGAATAAAGTCTCTAATTTGTACCTAATGTCACTGACATTTAGTAAAGGATTCAAATGCCTCCACATAGATTTGCAAGCCAAGTCAGACATCTTTAAATATTTAAAACATTTTGGAATTTGCCTGGTATAACGACATGATGTAGGAATTCTGGGACACTTGCATCCTTTTTGAACACTAGAAATTTCAAAATGCTTAAAGTTCTGCAAAATGTATGTGTCTAGGTAACTGAATAACAAAATGATAGAATCATAAAATCATTTAAGTCGGAAAAGCCACTTAAGATGGTTGAGTCTAACCTTAAGACTAACACTGTCAAGTCCACCAGTAAAACACGTCTCTAAGCACCACTTTTATATACCCCTAGGGATAGTGACTCAACCCCACTTTCCTGGGTAGCCTGTTATGGTGCTTGTTAATGAAACCCAAATGACAATAGTTTTCAGTGCTGTTTTTTACCTTATAATATATAATCTTTAAACAAAGGTGATTATTCATGCTGACATTTCCCCATACTGAGAGAATTTCCATTCTGCCAACTATCACTAGACCAATGAGATCTTAGCCCTTTCTGTACTATCTCTTAATTTTCTGCCCAGAAAGTCAAATATGTCCTGGGCTGCATCCAAAGCACCACGGCCAACAGATCAAGGGAGTAGATTCTAGATCCATACTCTGCTTGAATGAGACCCCCTTGAAGTACTCCATCCAGCTCTGGAGTCCTCAGCTGGAGCAAGTTCAGAGGAGGATCATGAAGATGATCTTAGGGCTGTAGCACTTCTTCTGTGAAGAGGCTGAGAGAGATGGGACTCTTCATCCTGGTGAAAAGAAGGCTCCGGAACAACCTTACAGCAGCCTTTCAGTACCTGAAGGTGGCCTATAAGAAGACTAGAGAGGGTCTTTTTAGAAGGACATGGAGGGATAGGAAAAGGTGGAATGACTTTAATGTGAGGGTGGTGAGTACTGGAACTGGTTGCCCAGAGAAACTATTGATGCCTCATCCCTGGAAGTGTTCAAGGCCAGGTTGGATGGGGCTGTGAGCAACCTGGTCTAGTGAAAAGTATCCCTACTCATGGCAAAGGGTTGGAACTAGATGATCTTTAAGGTCCCTTCCAACCCAAACCATTCTATGATTGTATGATTTTATGATTCTATGAACTAGTCCAAATCCTCTTTTTAAAGCAGGGTTAGCTACAGTTATGTTGCCCCCGGAACAATTCTAGTCAGAGTTTGAATTTTTTTTTGAAATTGAGACTCCATATTTTTCTTGACAATCTGTTTAAAGTGATTGAACTGCCCTCACAGAAAAAACAAGTGGAATTTTATGGTATGGTAAACTCTACAGCCTGGTCCAAAGGCTCAAGGGATGGTTATACTAATAGTTATACTTTTACATTCTAAACCAGTATTTACATGGCATTTTATACGAAGTACTATAGGATCTGAACAAAAGGAGGATGATCATGAGCTTAATGAACTCAACAGCATTTTTTCTAGGCATTTTCTGGATAAATTCCAATGGTGGTTTTAGACTAAGGAAATGATATAGTGGTGAGGAACTGGAACAGGTTGCACAGAGAAGTTGTGGGAGTCCCATCCCTGGAACTGTTCAAGGTCAGTTTGAATGGGGCTATGAGCAAACTGGTCTAATGGAAGGTGTCCCTGGACATGGCCAGGGGATTGGAACTAGACAGTCTTTGAGCTCCCTTCCAATTCAAGCCTTTCTATGATGTGCGTGAGCATATCAAAGGACAGAAAAAGGGGGAAGTCTAATGAAGTTGATTTGGATAGTGTGGGACCTAAGCATGACACAAATGATGTGAAACAAGGGGTGGAGATTGTACTGATTTTCCTTGTGATTTTCTTCATAGTAGCTCATATGGTGTTATGTTTTGGATTTGTGAGAAAAATGGTTTTGGTAGCACACCAATGTTTTAATGTCGCTGAGCACAGTGTGTGCTTGCACACTGTGAAGTTCTCTCTCACCCCCCACACTCCCCACACACACCTAGTGGATGGGCTGAGTGAGACCAAGAAGCTTAGAGGGGACATAGCCGGAACATCTGACCCCAGCTCACCAAATGGATATCCCATACAATATGCTGTCATGCTCAGCATATAGAGCTGGGCGAAGAAAGAAGTGGGATGTTTGGACTCTTGATGTTTGTCTTCCCAAGTTACCATTACACAAGACAGTCCTGTGTTTCTGGGGATGGCTGAACACCTGCCTGTCCACGGGAAGTAGTGAATGAATCCCTTATGTTGCTTTACTTGCATATAGTTTTTGCTTTACCTAATAAATTGTCTTTATCTCTATCCCTGAGTTTTCTCACTTTTCCACTTCTGATACCCTTCCCAACACTTCAAGGGGGAGTGAGCAAAGTGTTGTGTGGTGCTCAACTCTGCACTGGTGTTAATCTGCAACACTGCATAAGAAATTTTTGAAGAATTTCTTTTTCCTTTTGCTTTCTTCCTCTTTCCTGCTCAGTACCACATCATTGATCCAATCCACCCTAAATATCCACTTTAACAGTGAAGTACACAGAACTCAGCTGTCCCAAGATTGCTCTGTAGCACAACTGACCTGAGTTGTCCTAATTGTACACTTGAATGGTGGATAATGTAGATAGATAAATCATTCATGTGTTTATGTGTCTTTCAGCTTATGAACTTTTTATGAGAAGTGATTTGTTGTAGTTGCAGCAGCATCTATTACATGATAAATGCTGCAAACTGCATAGTGAATACAGAATTGGAATGATTACCTTTTTCCTTCTCTGACCATTTTCCAAAGAAAAGTCACGTAAACCTTTTACAGCATTGAGAAATTAAACCTTGTGACTTGCAAAAGGTCTTTTAAGGCAGTGAAAAATTAAAGGATTGCCTTGAGTCACACAATAAGCTTTCAGTTCTGTAATCTGTTTTTTACAATTTAAGCAAAGCCAGTTGCACTCTCTGGAATAACTCCAGAGCTGCTGTAATCCTGAGCACTTGTGGGACTGGGATACCAAGTTAATAGAAAGCTATAAAGAAATCTTTTACTTTTTTTGGCGCTAAGTAGAATTTTCTGGTTTATTCCATAGGAAATTTCTCTTTCACAACATGGGTGCAAAGTGTCAGTGTTTTCATTTAGTGGGACTTTGTGTTTTATTTATATATGCAAATAATAATAAAACTTATTACTATTATTAATAATAATAATAGCAGTAACAGTAGTTGTAGTAACAATAATAATGTGGGGATCCAAACTGTCTTCCTAAATATCATATATGAATTACAACCAATTTATGCCAACAGTGAATAATAGCAGCCTACACTGAGATCCCAGTTGCCTTCATACACGACAGTGTCACATAGAACTATATAATATTCAGAGATTACTCTGTGCACATGTGTGTGTTCAGAACTACCAAAATCAGAGCTGTGAAAGACACATGTAGTAACTGATTCATTACTGGCCAGCATAGAATTATTAGTTTCCAAAACCATCATATCCCATGGGAGATTAGGCCTAGTTTAATAGACCTCAAAGAAGAGTAAGCACATGAATAAATCTTTGTTGTGCAAAGTTCACTGTTTAAAGTGCATTTGTCTGAATCTTCACAATAGTGTAAGCATTTCAAAATATGCAATTCAAGCATAATTGGCTTTTTTTTATTAGAGTTTACCGGGTAAATACTTCATCAGCATTATAAAGGGGAGACAGTTTAAAAGAAAACTGTCAGATTCACTTCATAATATTATTTATTTTCAAATTTTTGTTAGCATTAGAATCTTAAAGTCAGAGCTATTTACAATACCAATCCTAGCAGGAATTCTAGTGCAGAGCTTAGTTCTGTACTGGTCTTTTTTTTCCTCTTCTGGCTGTTGTTACAACTAGAGTACAGGTGCCTTGAACTCACAGAATAATTTACAGAAGGAGACATATCACCTCCTTAGGAAAGACATATCCCAAACTGACTATGTGATCATATAGAGGGTTTTTTTCTCCAGAAACTATCTTTTGCTTTTAACCAACTTTCTAAATTTAGGCAGAATCTATGCCAGATTTTTTTTTTATTTTCCTCCAGACTTGTCATCTTTACTGCTATTTCTTTTACACTTTACAAATCCTTAGTACTATTTTTCAGTTCAGACTTTGTTGTAACTTGTGTATCAGAGTCTATTCAGCCAAGAGATTGATTGAAGTTAATACCGAGGTTCACATAGAGAATTGACCAGTGGGTCTGCTCTTTATTTCCTCTGAGTAAGCTTTTGCTTACTCTGTGTTATTGATTTAGTTTTGTTCTTTCTATTTTTAACCTTGTTTTCTATTATTGTTATAACGTTTAATAAAAAACCCAAAACACTCACAAGCAAGATCCTTATTCCCCAATCTAATGAAGTTTCCTCAGGAAGCTGAACAGGACACAAATAGATTTGATCTGTTTCACAGTAAATGATATCTGCTATAAATGACTTAAATCTTGCCAGCAGTAATGTCCTAAAAGAATCAGCAATATGCTTGAGGAAAAAAAAAATCTCAAAATGACCATTTCATTAATTTAAGCTAAAAACTGTGTCTGAGATTGACCATTGGTACAAAAGAAAACCAGCAACACAACCTCTGAGTGTGCCTGATAAGCTACCCTTTAAAAATAGGTTTGAAAAATTCAGTATAAGGAGCAGCTCAATTTTCATGATGTGCTGAGAATATATTGCTTTGCAAGCAGAGTAACAAGAATAGAGAAAAATTCTGCTGAAATAATACAAATAGGATGATTTAGATGTGAAGATATGACTCCATCTCTTTCCATTTTTTCTTACTTTTTTTTACTCGCTGATTTCCTGTGAGGCATTTAAGTTTTGGGATTTCTTTATAAGACTGGACATAGAAAGTCTAGACATCGTCTATGATTCTCTTAAGTATTGTAATATGAATATTGAAGTGATTCTACAGCACTGTATTTTATTTGCTCTGATTTGATAATGAGAACAGTCTGTATATCCTGAGTCTGTGTTATGTAGTCATCTTCTTCTAAGAAAAACTGGCAGTATGATAGAAATATATTTCTGTAGTGAAAGAATAGCTTGCATTTACTGAAACACCTGGCAGCTTATTATCATAAATCACAGTCAAGCACAGTTGCTAACCCAATTTAGAGCCAGTTTCACAGCTTTTTGGTTATGTTAATATAAAACAGTCACCTTA
Organism: Myiotriccus ornatus; assembly: GCA_036023395.1. Classification (NCBI taxonomy): domain Eukaryota; kingdom Metazoa; phylum Chordata; class Aves; order Passeriformes; family Tyrannidae; genus Myiotriccus; species Myiotriccus ornatus. Next base: position 102,491,938 of record JAYRBT010000114.1, read on the forward strand.
AGTGGTTGTCTGATTATTATGAAAAATCTGCATATCAGCCCAGTATTTCAGTCAATGCAAACACAAGCACAATTAATGGAATTAAATCCAAATAAATTGCATCATATTCAGATGTTTTGCATTCCTTATCTGAACTTTAATGTATTTTCAAAAATAAACACTGACATTGGTATTTGTCCTTGAAAAGTTTATTCAAACTTTTTTTTAATCAAAAATATGGGCTGGAAACAAAAAGTAATATGAAATTTGCAGAAAAATGAGTCATAAGAGCAAAATAATTACTTATTTGGCTGGGAGTTTTTGCAGCTGGATTCTTCAGTCTAATTGGAACAAGCTCTTTTCTTACTATGATGTAAAAACTGGAAGAAATGTTTTGCACTCTGAAGTTCTAATGATAGGCACTTAAATATGAAAGTGTTGACCTTTACTCTGTGCATGGAATTAGTAGACCCAAATTGCTGTGACTTTCTCTTAGCACTGTCATAACTGAATATGTTGAAAAATGGTTCTCCTATGTTTGAAAGTCACAGAAGAAGATTTCTTCCACTAAATAAAGCTGACTCATTATGATAAAATTAAAGAGATCAGAAAGTCAAGAGTAAGCTTTAACAGTTTTAACTAAGAGAGAGTACAGCAATAAAATGGAAAAGCTTCAGGTCTTATCTGAGAACAGCACTAAACAATGTGTCTCCAACAGTAGGCAGAAAGTCAGTATAAGCCTGTAGTCCTGTTCTTTGTGCCAAGCACTTACAAAGGGTGTTTCACTGTTCCAGTCAAAAACGACATAATGAAATTACGTGATTGTGGGCCATAATAACACAGGCATTGCAGCAAATATCATCAATAAAAAGGTTAAATTTTTTAAAAAGGGAAATAATCTCACAGGTTAACAGGGGCAGAAATTCAATGAGCACTCTAAATAATTGGATTCCATTAAAATATTCTTTTTTCATTGTTAATTTCTTCATTTGTAGATCATATGGGGTTACACAGTTCAGGATGATTCCTTTCTCAGTGGAGGAAGACAGAAACACAAAATCCTCCATACTGAGTGATTCTGACTGTAAGCCAGGTACAAAGTATATTCACTGGCAGAGCATTAGTATTCAGTTGATCTTATATTAGTATCATGCAAAATCGATTACCAGCACAAATAATTTCTCTGTTAACCCAGAAGCTACACTGTGGCTAACTCCAGTGTAAAAGTCTATTATAAAAATCTACATTAAGTTGGCTGAATTACAGTTCATAACTCAGTCCACCAGTTGAACATGCTCAGCTTCTGGCAGGATGGGGACTATCAACCTCATAGACTATTTAAAATGGCAGTGGGGATATGTTAAAGCAGAACAACAACAAACTCCTCTTTTGGATGTTCTTTATAAGGATTGTGTCTTCTGTTTCTTTTTTTTTTTTGTTTAAGTTGACATATTAGGGAATGCAAATATTATTTTATGAGGAAAGAAAACTGATTTCTATACTTCACTCATTTTTCTCCCCTCATTCATTGTACATCTGCTCTCTCTTTTCTTTCTTCTCCTGTTACTGTTAATAATTTCTATGTTGTCTGTTCCATAAGCCAAATGATAGGGTCACAGAGGCATGCAAGCTGAATGGACCTTCAGAATCTAAATGCTTTGCAAAAAGTAGCAATATAAACTACAACTTCTTTTATTTGCCATTTGGAAATGTAGTCACGGATAATCCAAAACTTTCTTTTAATAGTTATTACCTCTGCCTCACTCAAGATGTCTTAATCTCTGAAAACAGTTAGCTGTGAACAGCTTGGACTCAAACTCTTTAAACATCTTGGTATAAGGACTGACTTCCATCTCTAAGAAGAAGTAAAATACGGATGAGGTTTGTCTCAGTGAGTGTAAAACAATTTCATACAGAAGATTTGGCATTTTGATATCACTATTTTGTTCAACATATTGTAGGCATATGATTTCATGTAAGAGAGCATAGACAAAAGATGAAATCTTACCTTCTGTCATATTCAAAACCTTTCTGAAGAAAGTTATAAGAACAAAAATTTTATTATATTTTCTGTTTGACTAAGGGAATTACAGAAAGAAACACAAGACAAAAATGTTATATTGCCTCCATGTTTAAGAGCATAGAACCATAAGAATAAAATTAAAACACAGAAAGCCAAAGAATTTAGAGCTTTATGACCTTACTGATACAGATGTCACACAACAGGGAAAAAGTTTCATAAGGATTTATGTTTCTATTAAAGGAAATTCAGGAATGCTAGAGGAAGAGAGCTCATATGGAAGACATACCAAATTTAAAAGAATTTTGTCGATGTTCACTAAACTATCAAAATGTCAGAGATTCTTCTGAAGCCTGGTTTTGCAGTTTGATTTAAACTTCATATGTGATTTGAATTGCAGACACAATACTACATTTGGTAGTGGAGGGAATTAATTAGTTACACCTGACTCCACACACAAATATATATTTCCAGGTTTGATAAGTCCAGTGGTAAGGATGCACACTTCAGTACTTCATCACAATAATTGATCTTGGGGACACAAAATGAGATGAGTTAACAGAAAAAAATAGTTTGGCAGAATTGACTTTTAACATACACTGTAAATCTTGTAACAAAATTACCTTTTTTTGTAAAAAACAAAAGCTATATTACTCATGTACAAAACAAAATTAGGATAGTAGACATCTTGTTCTAGTGATTATTACAGCTGGAGCATTTAAATTTTCTTTTAAAAATAGGATGATTAAAAAATAAAGCATGGCATCTGTAAATTGTGTTTTTTTCCTGTCCTAACTATTTTTCTTCCTTTTTTTTTTTCTTGGTAAAACCCTCAGATTTTATTTTGGCAGTATCTAATCAATGTGTTTTGGTTCAGTACACCTAGCTGACCTGGAATTTATAACATGGGACAGCCAAAAACTTTTTTATGCCTATGAACCATCATCCTAGTTACAGGGGCCAAGACCAGTTTATTATTACATGGGTATAACCAAAAGTGCCTATTCTACACCCTCTATGTCATTTCTAAGGGACTGTTGATAACGGATCATTTGCAGCAGCTGCCCAGGGCACCCCGAATTATTCAACTGTGATAATTCCCCTCTGGGGAGAAATTAACACCTTCCCACCCAGCCTGAGGGGTCATCCCTGCTAATGGGCCTGGCTGGACTGGCACAATAGACAGCTGCAACACCTAGAGCATTAAAGACTCCAAAAATATCCCAAGATTCACAGACTTAAATCACCCACTGTGGAACAAACTGCCCCGAGGGAGGTACTGGACATTCTCACCTGAACCTGAGCATATTTTAGGGTTTTGGGATTTCTGGTACCACTCATCAGATCAAGTGGAGGACCAGAACTCCAGCAGGACTGCCATTCTCGACAAGACTGCGATCATTACCTCAAGAGAACTGCCACAATCATCTGGACCAACAGGTTTCCCTTCCTTTTACTTTGCACCCAGGAGGGCCACCTGATGCTCAGCAGAGGGGGCAAGGAACACGGTTCTGTTTTTGTCCCATGGAGCTGGGTTATACATTCCAGTTTGTGGGTTAAAACCAGTTTTTCTCTGTATTGTTGTATCTACTGTAATTTATTTTTAGTAAATTGTAACTCTGGCTTATAATCTCTGTAGAGCTGTGTTTATTTCTCCTGCCAGTTTACTTTTAAACCAGCACAACCATGACTTAAAATAGGCAGTGATTGAGATGAAAGACTGCAGAAGAATAGAAACAGCAGCAAATTGGTCAAGAAGTTCCTTTCAGCAAAGCATAGACCACGAAGATGCCACTCTCAGAAGTCACTGGAGGTAAAAAGTAATTTTACTTTAACACTGAGTGTCTCCAAGAAAAGCATTTGGACAATTCTGAATAAATAATTCAGAGATTGTCTTTCAGATCAGGAAGCAGGAAAAAGATGGTTAGAGGGGATTAAGAAATTTAAAGGCTAAGAAACTTTAGAGTTTATTTTTTTCATGTTTGATGAACTTCATATTCTTTCAGGACCAGAAATCAGAATCATTCAGAAAGTGGAACATGGATCTCTGTTCTTTTCAAATTTCTTAGAGACGTTATCTCAGTAAGCTGGCTTTTATCACGCTGTTTTGTAAACTTTAAGCTTCTTTGTTGTTTTGAGTTCTCAGTACTGTTTTCCATATAGTAAATTCTCTGAGTTCAATATCATTTATTCTAATATAATATGCCAGCTGTGCTGGTAAATAGTGATATTGCATCAAGATTGATTTCATATTGTAATTTTTTAATTATTTTTTTTTTAGGGAACATTTCTCAGTTTCTAAGATGTTAAATTTTGACCTTCACTTTCATTCTTAAATGAAACAGCCTAAGTCATAGTTCTAGCACATATAAATATTTATGACATTCTGCTCTTCAAGAGACTACATGCTTTTGAAGATAAGTCAACAGAATTAATTTAAATTCATGTGAGTTTTTATTTATAGAAAAGGAATCACTGGTTCTGCACAACAGGCCTTGCCTGATAAAAAGCATACTTTAAAATTACAGAGAAATCTTACACAGGTGGGTCTGTGTCTCACACACACACACCTGTGTGTGCAGATCTATGCATGTGTGAGAATACAAAATATGACAAAAACAAGTAATCAGTCACTGCATTTGTTCATCAAGGTGATACAGATTATTGGGATGTTGCTATATTTGTGAGCTCTGCTCTCCTTGTTTGGGATATATTTTGTGCTGCAGATGCCTTAGTAGCTGATGAAAGTTCCATCCCTCCTTAAACACATCCTTTCAGAGCTACATCTATCAGAAGATTGCTTATTTCTGATCAATTCAATCATTTCAGGGGAGGTTTAAGTTAGATATTAGAAAAAGGTTCTTCACCAGAGAGTGACTGGATACTGGAACAGTGTCCCCAGGAAAGTGGTCACAGCACTAAGCCTGACAGAGTTCAAGAAGCATTGGGACAATATTCTCAGGCACATGGTGTGACTCTTGGGAATGGTCCTGTGCAGGACCAGGAGTTGGACTCAACGACCCTTGTGAGTCTGCCCAACTCAGCATATTCTGTGACTCTGTGAAAACATCAGGAAAGAAAAGAACAGAGGTTGGTAAAAGAATATATTAACCACAATGGGCTTAAGAATAAGGCTAAACTGTTTGTCTGGAAAACTGACATCTTTTATAAGATAAATTAATTCATTAAAAAGTACTTCCTCTGTACCTAAACATGTTCCCTTGTCTATATTTGCAGACCATGCAGAACAGCACCAGTAGGATGGAGAGCAGTCCTTTGATGCATGAAAGTTGTGTGAAAACAAGCTTAGACTAAAGTAAGTTCAGAAACATCCCATGGCCCAATATTTACCTGTTACCTTACTTCCAGCTTCTCCATATAAAGCAAATAGAAGTAATTTAGAGTGACAGTTACACACAACAGATTCTTAATACCATAAGATGATTTTTAAATCCTTTTGCCACTCAGCACGCTGCTAAAAGCACCTACTTTCATGTGGAAAGTGTTGTCAATACTCCTGTCAAATCCTCTTCCAGTGTTCTTCCCCACTGCTGCACAGTCAAGATACATTTTTCTTTAGTTCTTATTTCAAGAACTATGTCAGATCTACTTCTTTTTCCAATTTATTTTCAAAATTTTTCAGTTCTCAGTGTGTGAAAAGCAGCTGAAAGGTTTTCACCTTCAGTTTTCATTGTCTGTATTTTGTTATTAATGGTCTTTTTTATGTAATTAAGGTAATGAGAAAAAAAGTGAATCAAAACCTTAATTCAGAACATGCTTATGTGTGTCTTGGAGTTCTGGTTATCAGAGTCACTTTATTAGAAGTTGTTCTCTTTGTAGATAATGACTTTGGAGATCTGCCAAGGAAAGCGTACAAGTTCTCTTTGAGTACAAAGTTTGGTGAAAAACTGGTTAAGCAACAAAAAGGATTTATAAATCTAGAAGTGTTTCAGTATTAAGATGTTATGGACAAAAGGTAGTCTGTGGACGTGTAGATTTGAGAGAAAGAATTAAAATACTTCTCAGTACTTTTTCCTCCCCATAGGCTCTTATTAGTTCCATCACAATCTGCAGCTGTGAAAATTGATTGGAATTTGATTTTCTAAGAAAGTGATATTCTAAAAGTTATTTTTATTGATGATTAGAATTTTGAAGTGTATCTGAAATTTCTGAAAAAATTCCAACTAGTAACACAAAAACATTCTTTTTATAGAATAGGATAAAATTTAATAAATTTTAATTCAGTTCTCAGTTTTAATTTTTTATGAAGCTGATATTAATCTTCCACCATGAAATGATCATTTTGTACTCTGAGGGGCCAAGATTTGTAAAATTGTAGGCTGGTATAAACAAAGCATTTTCTGAGTGTTTAGTTTTCCAGTGTGCCAAGGCTTTTCTGGGATAATTCAGATCTTTGTGGCTGGTGTTCTAGACTGCTCTGTTTTATATAAAGTTATCCTTAGATAACTTTCAGACAATTTGGATTTTATTGACCTCAGTTTAACCATGGAGGAAAGAGATGAACCAAAGATAAAGTACATCATATCTTATTCATGAAGTCTGGAATCTTCACAAGCCTTACTGTAATTTATAACTTTCGAGATGGGGGCATCCAGATGCAGGCACAGTAACATTAGTTTCTGCGATAGGTTGTCTGGAACGAAACTTTTACCACAGGTTTAAAGGTCAAGAGAACTATTCTAAAAGAAGTTTGAAGGTTGGTTAACTCACAGTAACTTGTGGTGATACATAGAAATTAGTAAAAAGGATGACATAGTTTTGCATCTTCTTTAGCAATTCGGATGATGGTATGGAAATTCTTTGTCTGCAAATTTGTACACAATTCCTAAGTGGAGGAGCATTTGATGAGCTAAAGTGCAGACCTGCCATTCAGAATCAGTCTGTTGCCTAAATGAGGAAAAAAGACTCCGAGCCAAATTAGGTAGGAGATAAGGTAAGGATACAAAGGCTTTAAGGAGCCCACAGGCTTTCCGGAATACCCCAACCTGCGCTCTCAAATACAGGTATTTACAGTTTTTATAATGATTTTCACCCAATCGCCATCCGGCCACCGCCCAAGTTCCGCCCATGCCACGCCTCTTGGGAATTGAGTCTGGGGGTATTTTGGGACCCCCTCTTCTTCATCTTCCTCAGAACACGTAATGTTCTTGGAGGCTTTCCAGAGGTCCAGGCCTGAAGGTTGTTGCGTCTATGGCTATATCTTCTTGCATAGATTTTAGGGTGTTCTCTACAATTCTACCTTGAAAATGAGACTAAATAGGCCAGTGGAATTTAGGGGAATTGATATGGGAATGGGTAACAGGGTTTGCTATGTATATTTGCTGTGTTAAAGGGCAAGGGATAATGTGCTGCTACTTTAAAATCTACATTTACTACATAACTACTTCTAAAATCTACAAAATTAAAAAAGAACAAAACTCCTAGGTATCGCTTTTTAAAAGCCTTTTGGTTCTTTATAACCTTGAAGTCACATTCTTTTAATTTAGTGAGAAAAATAAGGTATTTTCGCAAAATGTTTTAGAGGAGTAAAATCCAACCAAGAAAAAATATTTCACTAAAACACCCAGCACAAAGACTCAGTTCACAGAAAACAGTTATTGCAGACAATCAATATACCAGCTTTAGTAAAACACAGTTCATTGGTTTTAAGTTACCCATAAGAGAAGGAAAAGAGTAAAAGAAGAAAACAGATTAAAAGGGTAAAGAAAGAGAGAAGAGAGAAGGAGAGAGGAGAGGAGAGGAAAGGAAAAATGCTTACTGACAAGATCTGCTGGTTCACATGGTTCAGGTTTCAGAAGAGAAGAGAGAGCTCACATGGAGTCTCGTCTATTTATACAGTTCAGTTTTCCCTCCCAGGCAGGATATCCAGTCAGTGCCTTCCAGGCCAGAGTGAGGTTTGCTGTAGCCAGTCAAAGGCTCCAGGGGAGTGGTGTGGACAGGCTACCAGGCAGGTCTGCCTTGACTGACAGCCAGGCTACATGGCCTTCAGCTCTGCCATGTGCTTTGCATGGGCTCAGCCATGTTGGCTGCATGTCTGCAGGCTCTGCCATGTGCTCTCAGCAGGCCTTACCATGTACTTGCAGGTCTAGGCCCAGTCCTTCCCCACGGGCGCGCACACACACACACACAGTGAGTTGGTTCCAACTCGTATAAATAATTCAGTGAGATTCAGATCCAGTATCTCACAGTGCCCAACCTGTGAGCCAGTTGCTCACCCATCACATGACATGTTTATTCAGCTGTGTGATGGACATTTTCTCCAGAAGGATCCCGTGAGAGTATCAAAAGCTTTACTGAAATCCAAAAAGACTACATCAACTGGCTTCCCTTCATCAACTAGGTGGGTTACCTTGTCGTAAAAGGAAATAAGGTTTGACAAGCAGGACTTTCCCCTCATGAAGTCCTGTTGGCTGTGACTGATGACTGCCTTGTCCATCAGGTATTTTTCAATACTTCCCACAATAAGCTTCTCCATAATTTTAGCAGGCACTGAATTGAGACTGACAGGCCGGTAATTCCAAGGTCATCTTCCTTGCCCTTCTTGAAAACTGGGACAACATTTGCCAGATTTAAGTTAACTGGGACCTCTCTGGATTCCCAACACTGTTCAAAAATCATTGAGAGAGGCCTTGGGATGACATCAGTTAGCTCTTTAAGTATTCTCACATGAATCCCATCAAGTCCCATAGATTTATAGGGATCCACCTGGAGCAGCAGATCTTGCATAAGTTCAGGGTTGACTGGAAGTTGATCATTCTCACAGTCAGGGTCGTCCAGCTCAGGTCACTGAGATCCTCAGAGCCCATCATCAGTGTTGAAGACCAAAGCAAAGAAAGCATTAAACATCTCTGCCTTGTCTATGTCCAAGGTTGTGAGGTAACTATCCTCAGCAATTAACAGGCCAGTGTTATTTCTGTACTGCCTTTTGCTATTATCATATTAAAAAAAAAAAAAATCTAGTACTTCATTGCTTTTAAGGTACATCTCTTTAGCTTCAAGTGCTTTACATAGTTTAAATATATTCTTTAAAAATAGAATTCAGAATGCATGTAATTGCCTACATAATAGCAAAACTTGTAACGGTTGGACTTAATGATCTTAAAGGTTTTTTCCAACCTAAAAAATTCTATGATTCTTTGAACTCACAATAATATAATCTCATCACTAAATTATTCATTCTAACCTCAACCAGCTCCTTAAATGGCATGAGGAAATGACATTTGCACTTAGTCCAGAAAAATAAGTTAGATCTTCTCTGAGACAGGAAGAGGAGTAGGATTCCATAATAGAGTCTCTTTAAATGAAACTGTCCTCATGATATAGCCTTTTCTTGTTCAAATCAGCAGACTGCAGCTCAAGTGTGTTTGTTGCTATGCAGTTGCATTCATTAACTGGGGGACAGAGCTGGTCATTCTAATGTGGTGTACATGGAGGTTTCCTGAACTGGGGGAGCTTCAAGGAGAGCTAAGACACCCACCAGGAGCCTGCAGCTCACATGACAGCAGCTGAGGAGACCTGGGCAGGGCCAGGAGCAACAGTGGAAGATTTAAACATGGTGTAAACTAAAACTAGCACTTGGTTGACAAGGCAAGCAGCTCTTGGTGCCACACCATCCACAGTGAAGCACTCTAGTGTGGTGTACAGGGGGGTTTCCTGAACCAAGGACACCTCAGGGAGAGCTGAGAGACCCAACAGGAGTCTGCAGCTCATGCAAATGCTGCTGACAAGACGTGTGTGTTGTGGGTTTACTCTGGGCTTATTTTTTCTCATCCACCCCCCACACAATTGCTATAAGTTGAGAGAAGGTTTATGCAGACAAAAGAGATCTGATGTGGGGAGAATAATATT
>JAYRBT010000114.1:102501905-102525614 GCA_036023395.1 Myiotriccus ornatus
GGTAACAGGGTTTGCTATGTGTGGTTGGTGTGTTAAAGGGTAAAGGGATAATGTATTGCTACTTTAAAATCTACATTCACTACATAACTACTTCTAAAATCCACAAAAATTAAAAAAAAACAAAACTCCAAGCTATCAAGTTCATTAAGTCAATTCATTTCTCTCGGAAGGCTGAAAAAATAGACTCAGACAAACAACAACTAATTCAAAAAAGGCATCTGCAAAGTTCAGAATGACCCTGGTATCAATATGGGTTGGGGGATGAACAGATTGAAAACAGCAATGAGGAGAAGGACTTGGGGGTGCTGTGGGATGAAAAGACCTCACTAGGAATACTGCATCCAGCTCTAGAGTCCTCAGTACAACAAGAAGTGGACCAGTTCAAGTGGTGTAGAGGAGGGCCACAAATGATTTCAGAGGGCTGGAACACCTCTCCTGTGGGGAGAAACTAAGAGATTTGATGTTGTTTATTCTGGAGAAGACTCCAGAGAAAGGTCAACAGACCTTTCAGAGTCTGTTGCAGTAGGACAAGGCGTAATGATTTTAAAGTAAAAAAACAGTCAATTCAAACTAGATATGAGGAAGAAGTTTTTTATGATGAGTGTGCTGAAACACTGTCACAGATTGCCCAGAGATGTTAGGAGCCCCATTCCTGGAAATATTCAAAGACGGGTTCAACGTGGCTCTGAGTGACCCCATCTAGTTGAAGACGTCCCTGGTTATGGCAGAGATGTTGGACTAGATGACTTTTAAAGGTCCCTTCCAACCCAAGGATTCTATGACTCTGTCAGCGATATGACCCTGCAGCAGTGAAGGCCAGCAGTGTACAGAGCTGCAATAACAAGAGTAGGCAGCACATCCAGCTTTTTTTCAGAACTGCACAGGAAGACAGACCACAGATAAAATTTACAGTGAGGGAAATTCTGATTCAGTATAAAGAAATAACTATTCACAGTGAGAGTGATCACTGGAACAGTTTGCACAGAGAAGTCTTGAATATCTGAGACTGAGAAACCTGATCCAACTTCAAATTTAATCCTGTTTTAGTAAGAGTAGAATCAGATGACCTCCAAAGTTCTCTTCCAACCTGAATTATTCTATGCTTCTGTGAGGAAGATTATTGCTATTTATGATTACTCAGTGATGATTCTTTAACGTACCAGCAAAAAGTTTATCAGTAAAATATAAGATGCCTGTAGTACTTAAAAGGCAAAATCCTGTTTATAGACTAAGGAATCGATCTTGAAGACCTGAAAATGATCTTTCAGTCTATGCTTTTCAAGGACTAGACCATTCTAAAGTTCACCAACTTCTAAAGAATTTAATTGTTACCAAAATCCTTTTCCACTGGTCAGTCCTCTCTGCTTTAAAACAATGTCTTTCACATCCAAACAAAAGTTAGATGATCCACTGAAGGTATCTGCAAAATTTCGAAAACTATGTGTTACAAATCTGACCTACATCATTTATTTCTGTCTCCTATGTATAACTAGTGCTCAGATGTCACATTTACAAATTTTGCTGCCGTGTTAGGGGACTTGTCAAAAGACAGTATTTGACTGGTATATCTCACTTTGGCTATGGTTTCAGTAAGGTGGTAATCTAAAAAGAAATCTGTTCCTTGTTCATAACAAAGAGGATTTATATATATATATATTTTTAATAATTATGGGATCAGCATCACTTATTACCATATTCATATTATTAAATTATTTTCAAAGATCTTTATGTTCTGTTTGTTCATGATCTTTCCACAAACATGACAAATAAAAAATACAAACTTGAAAGAATGAATCATATGAACTTGAAGAAGGCAATGTGAAATAATGCTATTCAGCATACTAGGAATACAAATAGCATATATATGGAATAGATAGATAAAGAGGTGGGTAAATAAGAAAATAGATATCTGAAATCATTATTTTAGATTAAACGAATGCCATAGTAGAGTTAGAACCTTGACTATTATAAAAATGTGCATCCTATTGACACACACGTAAAGAAAGGTTCGTGTCAGTTAATTATATATTTCCCAATATTTAATTATCTGAACAAAAACTGCCATACTGATCATAAAGGCCTGATTACCATCAGAAAACTTCAGCAGTTTTGCTATGACTTTTTCTGCAAAGCACATTAAAGAAATCATATTTCTCAGTGTTAAAAAAGATTTTTAACACTGGCCTTTCACCTGATACAGATCCTGAAGTCTGGCTGGAGCAGTGTGAGGACCTTTCTATTTTCTTTTCCCATGAACAACTGGGCACATTTGGCCATATCATAAACTGTGGAGAGATGACTGCTCATACAATTTCTTTATAGGGGCTGAAAAGCGAAGTTTCTCATAAATTCTGTTTCTGAAATTGCAAGACTTTTCTACTGAGTGTGGCTCTGGGATAAGGCACAGTGCTGGGCAGTGAATTGGAACTGATGGGGAAAAAAACCCGACTAATCCCAGTGTAGGTCCTAACAGAGACGGTAGCAAAAAGAGCAAATAGACAGCCTGGAGAGGGAGAATCCACTGCAGTCAGAGAAAGGTGGGTTAGGAAAAACTTAGAAGAGATGTACAACTATGAAAAGGTTAAAAAGATTTCAGACTAGGAGACAGGAGGAGATCACTGAAACCTACTGGGATGAGTGCAGATTGCTCCTGAGGAGCTACCCTAAACAGGCTGACGAGAATAAGTCATCCAAGCCATGTATCCTCCCATGATCTTGAAATGACACCAAAACTTTTGTCTAGGTACAACTCTTGGTGTCTGGCTTTGAAAGTGACTTCTGATGTGTTTTAGCTGCCTTACATACTGGTTTATGTAGAGGTTAATAATGTTTTTCCACAGAGGGTAGATGCCATTATGCCAGAACTCTGATTTTTCAATTTCCTTTTAAAAATAGTAACAAAAATATTTACACAGTTATTTCTCCAAGGCAGACAGTATTCCCACTAAAAACACATCGTAAGACAGTTACAGGCTATATCATAAAGTGAAAATAATGAGACTAAATTAAGAGCAACCATGCTTTTTTTTTTTTTCTTAAGATTTAAATACTTACATTTTTATTGTGGTTTTCTAGTTGATAAAACTAGTTAATAAATGTGATTCATATAGAAAAATAAAGAAAGAAAAAGAGGGAATGGAAAGAGTGAGCAACAATGCAACTTTTTGTTTTGTCTGGGAAATGACTGGGTGAAAAGCATCACAATCTTATATAATCTTGTGCAGCAGCTTAAAAGCAACTAGGTATTTTCTATTATTTGTACAATTCATATTTTCAAAAATATATATACTGCAGCCTAGGCAACTCAGATGTGCTGTAATCTAGGTTGCTGCTAGCAGCAGAATGAATCCTCACAACTTATGGCTTTGCCACCTGATATGAAAATATCTAAATAAATAAAATCCATTCCCAGTTGTACTCTCAGCTCACAAACATATTTTCTTTCCTGTCAATATAAGGTATTTGGTGGAACAATTCATCTGAACTGAAAACAGTCACAGCCTGTTGAAAACATTTCTTTCCCAATCTATTTATCCAAATTAAACTCAGAGTCTGTGACTGTCATGGTAAGCTGATAACTGTACACTGATGTATATTATGCAGTATTAAATGATTGTGTCTTTGTTCAGTATCTGCTTCTGGGAGTTGTATAGTACTTCTGTTTACTTTTCAGCTGATTAATTTTCCAGAATCTTTAGATTCTTAGTCTTATTTACACTTTCTTAGCCAGGAGCTTCCAATATAGTTGAACGACTCAATTATTATTAGTGTCACCTGTTCTTTAAATGATAGCATCCAGAAATATTCCTGTGTCTTGATTTGGGTGAATGAGAATCTGCAAATACAGACATTAATAGGAGGCCAAAGATGGACAAGGGGCAGAAATATATATTGTCCACTTTTTCATCTATGATGATTTACTGAACTGTATGATTATATGTTAGAGAGCATAATTTCCCTAACATATTTTTAGAGTTTATTTTCCCAAATGAACCCTTCTACTTAATTAGTAAGTGGTGTATTCCTGCTGGAGGACTAAGAGTGCACCTTCCATATAAATGATACTAAAATAATAATGCATTTCTTTCTGTTTTCTTTTGTGAGCATGAGCCTTTCGATACAAGGTCTTAAAAATTCTCTGTGAAAACAAGAAACTTTCTTTAAAGAAATGTGTGGAGACTGTCATATACTCACAGTAAATACTAGAGATGATAGAGTTGAAAAATTCAGGAAATACCATTTTCCCTTAAGGGCCAAATCTTCCATTGTTCTAAAGAAAGGTAGAGCTCTCATAGGCCCAGGTTTAGGGAGAAATTAAGAAATGTCTCATATATTCAGACAAACGGTGCTCAGGTCCTGCATCAGTGTAAAGCACTGACAAATTAAAAACTTCTCTGCAATACATTACTAAATATTTCCTTCAAATTGGTTCTTTTTCATATGCTAAGACTAAAAAATAACTCAACCACCACAACCAACTGCTTTATAACTTCCTTTTTTTGTAAATATTATGTTTTAAACATTTTTCACTTCATATTTTCACTTTTAATGGCATGGAATAATGTACTCAATTTGTTTCTTTCCATTTATTCTGAGGCTGAATGTTTCAGAGATATCTACTGAGGAGAAAAAATGGCGATGATTACAGTGAAGAAGTACATAATCTGAAATGTTAAGAAAATCCCAAATTATTAACCTTTTCTCATTCAAAAGGCCACTAGTGGTGACTACTTAAATATGCTAATGAGCCCCTACAGCATCATTTCAAGTTATTTTTCTTTAGAAGGAATAACTTGTGAGCAAAAGCTGAAGAATACTGACCAGTGTTTAGTTCCTGTCTTTTGGGGTTTTTTTTTTGTGTACAAGGGAGAACTGAAAGTGATGACTGGATTAATTTTTTTTTCTTAATAGTAAAAAAAATAAAACCCATAATACTTATATTAGAAAATTAATTATGTAGTTATAGCTGACAGCAGTGAAAGCACAGCTATAGTATATCAGCCGTATCAAGTACTCAATAACAGCACTCGACAGGTGTACACTGCTGTTATATATTGCCTAAATTCAAATGTTTGAAAAAGATCTCTGTCTTCATACAGAGATTTGTGAATGAGCCATTAGCACCCTTGCTGTGTATCCTTCTTTGCAGCAGTCATCTGTCAAACAAGTAGCTAGCTCTATATGAAGGGGGAAAAAACATGAGCAGCAACCACAGCAGCAACAGCTTCTAATTAACCTACAAATAATTAAAAAAAAAATAAATCACATTTTAACAGTTTGGGGAGAAAAAGTGTTGGTTTTAGTTCCCAAAGATGATTTTTTTGCATAGAGAAAATCATCAATAACTTCTCTGACAATATACACTGACTCCATAACATTTGTGCTTTCTGTCCTAAGGTACCATTCACCTCTTACCTGCTTGGAGTTAGGCTTTGATTCTGGAAAAGCAACTTAGAGGACAGAACTCTTGCAGACCTCCATGGAAATGTTTCTGTGCATGCTCTGAAAGTACTTTGAACAATTTCAGTCATCAGCAGACAAACATTACTTAAAAAAATAACTTGGTGATATTTTTAAAAATTGGTATCACTTATTAAGTAAAACTGTAGCATAAAAATGGTTCAGTTCAGGTTTGAATCTGCAGTATGAACCTCAGGGTTCAGAAAAGGAGAATGCTGGAAATGTAATTTGATAAAAAATATATGTACAAAATAATATTTTAATATCTGGATTTTCATAATTCCTCTCTAACCTTGAGACACAGAAAGTGGCAGAATAATTTTTGTGTGAAAGTCAAAAATAACTTATATTTTCATCCTAATTATTGTGACTTTAAGAATTTTCTTAGACAAAAAAAACAAATAAAAAGTAATGAAAGATCACTTCAAGGAGTAAAGGCAAAATCTTATCGGTGGAGAAACCTACTGACTTCTCTGAAGCTGCCCTTCTATCCTATAACTCCACTCTTGTAAACCATACCTGTGGGGGAAAAACGTACTAGCAAACAAACAAAAAAGCCCAACTCATAATTACATTTGGTTAGATGGAATAAAGTGAATTTCGGTGCTGTTCAGCATGAGCACACCTACTGAGCAACCATCTGCACACAGTCTCTCTTTCTAACTTGATCTGAACTAGTTTTGCAGGAAAGATTTCTCTGCAGTCACAGTGGAGAACTGTGGAGAAGCTAGCAAGGTCACGACCTGTACAATGGAACATTTCTTCTACCAAGAAAATGAGTTAATTTCAGTAGCTGAAAGGGTATAACATGCTACGAAATCCCTTGTACGTAACGTCCTTCTTAGTCATTCTTTGAATTTACCAAACAGGTATATAAGTGATACTCATGTCTATTAGAAGGACACTTTGTCAGACAAACATTCCTTGTCTGTCTCTTGGTCATTTTTAGAATGTGGAATCCATTCCAGATGTAGGTGCATGTCTTTAGCATTCTGGACTTGAATGCTGCCTTGTATTCCCTGAATTTGGAAGTAATAACAGTTACAAAGCTTTATTGTAGCGAGCTTCTCTTTATCTAAAGACTGCAAAGATAATAAGAATCTTTGAACACATTTCACTGGACTTGTGCTGGTTCCTGGGAGAAGCTGTTGCTTGTTTGTATACAACTGACATTTCCCTGCCATTGACTACTTCTTCTTGACATCCCCTCTGGCTCAGACGTCTCACTTCTCATTTATATCTTTCCATTGATCCTTCAGTTTTGGTTACTGCCTCCTCAGCTCATTCCCACCTCTGCAGCTGTCTCACAGCTCCTAAAGAGTCATTCCTAGGTCCCAGTAAGACCCAAGTTCCTTTTTCCCTTTCACTAGTTTCTCAAAACTCCAGGCTACTCCAGATTCCAACCTAGTGCTCTCAGGCTTCGTGCAATGTGTGCCTCCTCCTCGGATTTCTCCTTCACTTTATTACGCCACATGTACTGTCTCTGACCCATCGAATTTTTTTACTCCAGTTTTGCCAAAGAGGCTAAGTTCCTACACAGTTATCTTGCTTCACATCTGATATATAAATATATGGAGCTGTAACTGTGTTACTCAGTGTTTTAGCTGTTGGCAAAGGAATATCAATACCTTATCTCATAGACAGAGAGTAAAAGGAGTTTTTGCAGACGTCATTTTTTTTCTTTCCTGTGGGATAATTTTATTTATTTGTATAACTGTGGAAATAACTTTCTTTAAAATATTGCCAAAATCCTCCAAAATGTTATATATCTATTCTGGATTTTAAAAAACAAACAAACAAACCAACAACAACAACAGAATCAACAACAGCAACAAAGGCAGCAACCTGGAACTAAATTTTTGATTCCCAGGATAACTTACCTGTCGTGCAAGCACGAAAGGAGCAGAAACATGCCTGAGGCTAGTAGGACAATGTAGCAGTATTAGGTTTTTTGAACTGTAATATTTTACTTCCCATAGGTCACTCAGTGACATTCAAGAGACTGGTCCAGAGAGGACAGGCCTGGTCAGTCAGCTTAAAGAACATGAAAACTGGCATTTTCTGATATGCAAAAAGACTTACTTTTTGTAACTAAAGATGAATTTTTTCTTCATGTTGCTTTTGAATTGGATTTTCTTGTGAAATTCATTCACATAAGTACTTCAATAATAACAGCAAAATACAACCAACTGTATCTGACTACTTTCTTGTGTTATTAGATAACTTGCATCTTGAAAAAATTTCCTTTCATTTTGCAAAAGCGTAGTTTAGACTCTGCAGCTCTGCTACTGTGCTCTGAGCAATGCACCTGAATGTTGTTATATCTGAATTTTTACACCGAAGTATAAAATTTTCTAGGTGTATTGTGAAAGAGCTGGATACAGACTACTGCAGAACACTTTAACTTTCAGCTATATAATAAACACAAAGCTATATTGTTTCTTAATTTTATTTTAATAGAGTTGTGAGGTATAACATGGCAACCTCTCTAAAAGCATCTTACTATGCTTGAACTTAATAATAACCTTTCAGTTTTCATAATCAGAAGACAATGAAAAGCTATGGCAGTTGTCTGGCTGTCAGCTTCTTCAAGGCGTGGCAACGAATCAATCTGCATGGAAAGTTTCTGATCAAGGTCACTCAATTTCTTATCCACAAGGTGAGCACAAGCTCTGAATGAGGAAAAGGAAGCAGACCTATGCTTAAACCCTAAGAGAAAACATTCCAGTAGCTCTTATTTCCAAAATAAACTGTTTTGGAAAATAAACCAAGGTTATGAACCTGTGCACACCGACTGCTGCGAACTGCAGATTTCATGTGTTGCTGCATTCCTTGAACAGGCAAATTGCCTTTGAAATCAGCACAGACCCAGGGTAGAACAGAAATTCTGTTTTGCTTTTTGAGCTTTAGACACCCACTTTTTCTATTTAATCTTCTCTTAAAACAACATGCTCCCTATAAATTTAAACTTCATCTCCTCTCAAATATTTCTTTGTCCATTCTTTGTTCTTAGAAGTCGGCTAATGAACAGACAGAAAATCTGAGATTGTTATTCCTCTCTCAGTTTTCAATAAGACCTTTTCTGAACATGATAGTATATCTATTATTCTTTGGTTGTTTATTGCAAAAATAATTCACTGCTTGTAAAATACAGTGAACACTGCCTAGGATTTCTTGGTTCATTAAAGCCACTTTGCGCTTGGCACAGATTTGGAAGCAGCATGGAAGTGATATAAGTGATTTGTCCTAGGCAGGACAACTCTGTAGAAATCTGGCAGCAGAGCTTTTCCCTGCCTAGACCAGCTGTACTTTAAGGATCACAGTACAATACAGATGTTCACATATTTTTTCCAGCTAAATCTTTTTCTTATAAGAAGTGAAGCCAACTTTGTCACAAAAATACTTGCTCCTTCTTCCATGATCACCTATGGAATTTCTTGTTCTTATGTCTTGTTCTATATTAAAATTAACTTATGCAAGAAGAGATTATTTTCCATTCTATAAATAAGCATGTAAATAAATAATATAAGGACCTTTATAATGTATAGTATGTTGATAGACCATGTAGTTTTAATATGTAAAATAATATATAATTTTATCATAAAATGCATTGCTACGTATTTAGCAATGTATATACAACTGAAATGTTACACAAGTCCTGCTAGCCATTGTGTGCTGTTTAAGGACAGCAAGATACAAATATTTAACCATATTTCTTAAAATTAGTGCATTTCATAAATTTAAAAAACATACTTTATCTTTTTCTTACTGAATGCTGTTTTTATTTTAATTTAAAAAATAAAAAAGAAAAAAGAAAAAATGGTGTCCCACAAGGGTTTCATGAATATTCTGTTGTTGAAAAAAATTCAATGAAAAAAATACTAAAATGATTGTATAAAAATGAAATAATTCTGAAATGAGTTGTCAGTGGCATTTTCGTAATAAATAATCTTCAAGTTCTATGTCATCATGTCAAGACTCTTACTAAGTTTGAAAACTACACAAATATTAATTATGATTGGAAAAATAATATAAATATTGCTTCTCTGCTTACCAAAACCACAACAGCTTTGTTGATACAGGAGCAGAACAAGATATGTTGTGTGCTATTTTGTAAAAAAACAACATGGAGGTCATAAAAACCCTTTGGTTTTTTTCTTTCTTTCTGGGCAGCTCATGTTTTCTCCAGCTCCCTTTAGGCCAAGGGAAACTTAGCACTATATGAACATAACTAGATTTGCTTGCTTGTTCTAGCAAAATAGTTTACTAGGAAAACAAATTTAAAAAAAACCCCATTATTCATGTTTTCCATCTAGCCAATCTAGAATATCTCCAAAATAATTAAAGGAGTTATTTTGCCTATAGTTCTTTTTTTTTGACATCTCTCAAATGAAACTGTACATTGGTTGATTAATGGGCTGATGTGTGTATTCTCAGTAGTCTAATTGTTATCACTAATTTTTTTTGTTTGCTTGTTTTGGGTTTGTTTTTCTTTTCTTCGAAGTAATTTTTTTTAAGCAAGCATGAAAAAAGTCAGTTCTGGAGCTGTTGCTTTGTGTTCTGAGGTATTGCTAGGCAGCGAGTCCCAAAGAGAGATCAAACGATGCTTTGATGGAGACTAGAGCAGAGGGGAACCGCAAAGGGGTTCCCCAAACCGTCTGTGATCTTACTACAATTTTCATAATTAACTAAACATTCTGAAATATTGTCTGCATTTTTCTGAAGATAATTTTAACTCAGTGTCTGTTGTGAAGTATATCGATTGCAACTATCTTCAGTGAGCCCACATTTTGTTCAAGAAATGACTGAACATACAGACACATATAGCACAAATATTTATAAATTAACATCTAGAATATATGACTAAATCAGGAAGAAATATATCTATCTATACTGGAGAGAAAAAATACAGGGGAAAATATAACTGAACTAAACCTTAGTACAAATTAATTTGATTTATCTGTTTGTGCATCTGTCTGTCTGCCAATCACGGGTTTAGGAGAAAATGATTCCTGCTGTAGTATCAGCCCTCTATTAAAAATTCCCTTGCAGTCTTAATTGCTTTGAAGATTCTGAAATGGTTTTTCAATTAATTATTTTCTTTTTTAAATTAATAATATGAAGACCTATCATTCATATTTCAAAACAAACCCCCTTTTTTTTTTCTCATTGTCTTCAGTCTCTGTTAAGATTGTAGCTGTGGTCAACGATAACTATTATTATTAATAATGTAACAAAATAACAAAAATAAAACGTCTTTTAAGAGGAAGAGAGAAAAGAGACTTTTCAGATTTTAATAATTTTTCTAATGGACATTTTGAAAAAGTTAAAAACAAGTGTATTATCAATGTCATTTTACAATTTCTGTTATTTAGCTGCCTATTAGCATACAAGTGAAAACTCTACATTTCATAAACTAGAGGGAGTTCTTATGACTCAATTTTTTGAGTTTTTTATAGTTTTTCTTACTCTGCTATAACTTAAAGAGAAGAATTTATATTGTTAAGTTTGACATGAAAAGAAAAACATTTCGCAGAAGCAGTCACTGTAAATGACAAGTTGTTCTGAATGAAAAATATTTTATTGAACATTTTTCTTTTCCCAGATGGAATAGAAATTTGAAGAAAAACATGTTGCTTGTTTAAATCAGATCCATTAAAAAAAATGTTTGAATGTAGAAGTATGGTAATCTAAAAAGAAAAAACCTACTTTAGTGGTTCCTAAGGGGATATTATAATTGTCATGACAATAACAGTCTATTTCCCCTTTTTCTCCACAAAGTAATTTGTTAATGTCTGTAATGCAGAACATATGCAGTGGTAAAGCAAACTGGCACAAACTGATTTACATGACTATAAGGGAAATTGCTGTGACCTCTCAGTTTTCATTTGCCAGAAATACACCAGCCCCTACAATCTTCTGTACGACCTCTTCGTGCAATGGACGTCCAAAGCAGGCTGTGCCTGTGTGGAAAGCCCGTGCTGGAGCAGGCTCCTGGATGGAGCTGAGCTCTCATGGAGAGGAACCCAAGCTGGAGCAGGTTTGCTGGCAGGACTTGTGACCCTTAGGGGGACCCACACTGGAGTAGGCTGTTCCTGAAGGACTGCACCCCATGGAAGGGATCCACACCGGAGCAGTTTGAGAACTGCAGCCTGTACGAAGGACTCGTGATGTAGCAGTTCATGGACTGTCTCCCATTGGAGGGAACCCCACAATGAAGGAGGGGGAAATAGTGTGAGGAGTCTTCCCCTGAGGAGGAAGGAGCAGCAGAGATGAACTGACTGCAGCTCCTATTCCTCATCACTCTGTGCCACTGTGGGGCAGGAGGGAGAGAAAATCAGGAGTGAAGTGGAACCCAGGAAGAAGGGAGGGGTGAGGGGAAGGTGTTTTAAGGTTTATCTTTTCTCATTATCCTATTCTGATTTCATTAATAAAAAATCCAATCAATTTTTTCTTAGCTTGAGCCTGTTTTGCCCATGACAGTCACTGGTGAGTGATCTCTCCCTGCCCTTATGTTGACCCACGAGCCTTTCATTATATTTTCCCTCCCCTGGTCAGCTGAAGAGAGCAACGATAGAGGCTTTGGTGGGCACCTAATATGACTCTGTTACATCACTAACAGAACTAAGACGACTAATGGAACATCACTAATTTAAGCTGTGGTTGATGTATACAAGAAAAATATTTCCCCTATAACTTCGTCTTCTGTTACCTCTTATTTTCATCTTTCATTTCCCTCCTCTCTTCACCATTTTCTCCAGCATCAGTGTGACTCTTCCCTGCTACTATGCCAGGCTATTCCTTATTGACTGTGTTTTCGTACATCATTCTGTCTTTATTATTATAAATATCCCCCCTATATCTGATCAAAGATCTGCTGAAAAGAGCAAGAGTACTCTCACTACAGCAACTGCACATAAACATCCCATTTTATATATAACTATACTCAAAAATATGATCTTTGCCCTTTAACAAAATAAATTCCATTTAACAATCTTATTCGTGATTAAACTGTAGGAAGTCTGCTCTGTGAAGAAATGTGGGATTCTTTTAATTTCCAAAAATTAAGCTTGGGTGCTTTGGATGGAACTTCTAGAAGTAGACACTTCAGCTGCTCCACAGATATTAATTCAGTTGCTGAAAAAGCTTGCATTTTTTTTCTTTTATTTGAAAGATGGCAGATTGCTGCTTCTTTCTGCTTTTGCTTCTTCTTATCAAACCAGAAAAGAGCATCTCTATGTCTTTAGGAGATGATATTGAGTTACTAAAGGTTGTTTCAAGTTGAATAGCCAGGCATACAATGAACTTTGGAACAGAATCACAAATAATGGCATTGCCAGTATAAATTTGCACCTGTTTTTTTTTTTTTTTTTTACTCCTTCCATATTTGGAAGGAGTAAATTGGCTGCTTATTTGCTTGTCAGTCTTTTGTGCTGGCATCTCAACTTGAGTGGGACTAAGAAGGCAGAGAACTAACTCAGTATTAAAAAAAAAAAAATAAAGAAAGGGGAACTATTCTGTGATGGATTCAATACAAAATGCTGGAATCAATAAAAGGGCACACACAGGATGGCAGGGCCAGGAATAGGGGCAGAAAGGACAATGTAGAGAAAAAAGATGTTTATCTTGTACCAAGGAGCCCTTAAAGTGTCTCAGGCGTTTCATTGAGCTCCTCCCTTGTGTATGCCTAAGAGTAGCTTGGAGCACAAGTTGTAGAGCTTTCTCTTACACATTGGCCTTTAAATGTTCTATTTCAGACACCAAAATACTCACTTTGTACTTAATTTAAAATCCCTACATAGCTTGCAGAATCAATGTCAAAAACTCTAAGTCATGTTTGGGGCAAGGGGTGAAGGAGTGTACTAAATGTATAAAATGACCTGTTTCTATTCAGTGGACTTTTCTGACTACTGAGTGGCAGAATGAGTGTATTATATTTTTGTAGTCCAGAAATATTTTCCAATGAAAACTGATAAGCCAGTGAGTCAGTGATCAAATTTATCATGTACATTTTGTACATCCTGTCAATGATTTCCACGTGCCATTAATTCCATCAAAAATTATTCCTGTCAGATCAAACAGAAGAACATGTTGGGCAGCCATTTTATGCTTTTAGAGTGATGACTTCACTTGTTCAGCTTTATCTGGGATATGACTCTTGCCCTGAAATTCTTTTTAAATCACTTCTAATTTATTACTAAAATACATAATCATTACATGCTATCAGGTGTGTCTCTTAAGAGTAATGGAATTTTTAAAATTGTTTCAGGAGTGATACATTAACTTGAACATTACTCACACCACCATTCTCCAGTAGTAATCTCTTTTGCGTGACGATATGTTATTCTAGTAACTGTATTGCACGCTCTCCCCTTCTTTAACTAGAATACTTCTGATGTCTTCTACGTCTCTGGAAATAACAGTTTGCTCACTGGAAGTGTCAAAAGAAAGCTATGTGTTCACATATCTTCTCTTTTTTCACTCTTATTAGAATCTGATGTCATAGATTTCTTGGGTTTCTGCATCTTTTTCTTATGTTAGTTATTTTATCCATCACTGTATAATTTAGGCCTTTCCAAAAAACAGACTAAACGGTTATATATAGCAAGTAAGCTATTGTGCCAGTGTTAGTGTCATTCCTTAAGATGGGAGCAAAAGAGGTGAAGAACATTTCCACATTTTTTTTTTTTAAAAAGTATTTTCTTATGGGATATTGAATATAAATTGCCTTTAGCACTTCAGAGA
Organism: Myiotriccus ornatus; assembly: GCA_036023395.1. Lineage (NCBI taxonomy): Eukaryota > Metazoa > Chordata > Aves > Passeriformes > Tyrannidae > Myiotriccus > Myiotriccus ornatus. The sequence goes on from JAYRBT010000114.1 coordinate 102,516,111, forward strand.
ATCAATAAGTGTCATGTTTGCAGACCCTAATGACATGAAAAATTTCAGAAAGAAAGTGATTGTATTTTGTCACGTAAGTTCTTTCCCATAAAATTTTGCAAGTTAAATAATCTGGACATATACATCAGTGTTAGAGGACTACTTTTTTTCAGAGATAGAGACTTGATTCTTCAGCAGTCCTAAGACGATAACAGAGTTCAGCAAGTTATCTAAAAATTAACAAGTGTTAAATGTAGGATTTTGACCCCTAACCCTGACTGGCATCCCATCTGTTTCTTGAATAAGTAGTAGAATTCAGTAGACAGAGGAACAGTTAGGAAGAAACATACAGATATCAACTAAATCCCCAAGCTGATTCTTACACAGTTCTGAGTGGGACACCTCTAGTAACTTGAACAATAATCATTATTACAAAGTTGGTATAAACATTCAGTCTTGCTAAGTTCATAAATTATACGTTTTTTCCACTGGGGGTAAATGCAATTTTGTCAGCTAGCCATCAAGGTTCGATAAAGCAATATACAAACATCTCTCCCTGTAATTAGCTTTAAATGAGGAATACACTGACTATGTTGGAGATGTACAGTTTATATGAAGCAGTTTGAACACACAAAATCGTTAAAAAAAATATCATCACAAGGAAGCTCTGGTCCTGCTGCCTTCTCTAGAATAAATCTTTCTATTTTAGAAAGACTTCTTAGGTAAATAGGAATCATTCAGATAATTGCTCACTGGAATAAGTCCATCCTTGGAAGTTTAAAACCCCAGCTAGAGAAAACAGATTGACTTCACCTAATGCTAACGATAATTTCAAGTATGAGCCCGGTCTGAAAAACATCCAAATTCTCTTCTGACTAACATTTCTATGTCTCCTTGACTGAACTGCCTGATAAAGACATTCTCAAGTGGACATGGCTGTTTCATACTGACAGAGAATACAAACCAAAGTACTCCATGTATTATTTAGTGGAACTGAAGACATCACTTTCCAGAAGTGTCAGTTTGGATCCTTTGAACGACTTCATTTTAACAATGAAGGTTTACTGTGAAGAACTCTGAAAGCCTCTGCTTTCTGGAGTTTTTAAAAGAAGTTTGTATAACGATGATAGAAGAGAACTACTGAGATATTTTCCATATCCAATCTAATCATAGAGTGTGTTTTAAGATCGGGCAAGCAGTTTTTTAGAGAAAAAAACACCTGACTGACCCGGATGCATAGCGGATTCAGATAAGGAGAAGCATTAGGATAGCAGTTGGCTTTGCACCTCACTACTATGAGATAAACACAGCATGTATGCTGACATGGCAGCCAGCCAATCACCAGGATCACCGAGTCAACTATTGTGAACATGTTTTTGTCACTTATAAATGAAAGACTAGTAGCACTGTCAGTAACAAACCAGCTAGAATTAAAAAACAAAATTTAAAAAAAAATACTGTGGGTATCAGTTTTCCATTGCAATGTCAGTGTTGTAGTTTTGCTTTGGGTCAATTTGCTTACACCCCCCACAAAATTACTATTAGTTGAGAGAAGGTTTATGCAGACAAAAGAGACTGGATTTTGGGAAAATAATATGAGCATTTATTACTAGCAAAATAAAAACTACATAAGAACTATATTTACAATAATCTTACTTAAGTAAAAGGTACTATATATTTATAGAAATACTCTTCCCTCCTTTATATCAGTCTAAGGAGGAGAAGCAGTCTCTTTTTTCATTCTCGGAATTACAGCTCTCTCTAATAACTCTGCAGCACTCTCGTCGCAGCTGGAACTCTTTCTCTTTCTCTTTTGCTCTGTGTCGGCCTCCAGGGCTGGGCCTACCCCCCTCCTGGGCTAAGACTGGAGGCTGGGGGTTACTCAGGCCCTGAAGGGTCTTTTTTCCATGGTCTTGCAAGGGGACACTTGCTTACCACGGATCTTCTTCCACGGGGTTACAGGGGATAATGGCTTATGAGTCCACTCCTGTTTCTCTATGGAGGTCCCTTCCCACGGGAGAACAGTCCTTGATAGACCTCTCCGGCATGGGTCTAGCATGGATTTCTTACTTGGATCCCACACATCTCACCTGAGCCGTTTTTCCTCCAGCGTGAGGTTCTCTTAGGGTCACAAACACACACGAATCCCAACATCTCACTCGAGTCATTCTTGCTCTAGCGTGAGGTTTTCTCAGGGTTACAAGTCTTCAACAGGTCTCTGCCTTATTTCCGTTCTCTCTCATGAAGTGTCGTCTTCTTTATGCAACTTACTCTAGTGTAGGCTCCTTTACGAGCAACATGAGGTTTCTTCACCTCAACAAACTTTTATAGGTAGCAGGGATTGTTTTTTTAGTTTTTTCCCTGCTGAAGGGAGAGAGCTAAAAGGGGAAAAACAGCCCCTCCTTCTTCGAACTATTTTTTCTCTCCTGCAGCAGCTTCAGCTGCCAGCTTCGACTTTGAACACTTTATCTCTTTGCAAGAATTTCTTCTACAGCGGTTTCTTCGTCCAAGCAATTAGTCTTTTAAGGTTTTTTTCTCCACTTTCTTACATGAGAGAAGGGGGGCTTCAGTGCTATACCTGCCCCCGGCCCAAGCCGAGGGAGGAGGGGGCCTGGTCCTCCTCGGGCTCGCCACTTCTTTTACATGGCTGCTGCTCTTAATTTTAACTGCGCAATAAGCCTTTTCTTTAATTTTTCTTAAATATGTAATTAGCAAAGGCATCACTAAGAGTTTTGATAGAGTTTTTTTGTCTGGAAATCTACTTGGACAAAACCATCTATAGCCCCAGAGACAGGCTGGTAGGCAAAACCACGACAGTCAGGTGTGGGATTTTTGCTGTGAGAAAAAAACATGCTCTCTTGTTTATCAACTTAACAGAGTGCTATGTCCCTCACATTCATTAGCTTTTTATCAGTGAAATAGATATGTTGTTCACCAGTTGTTTTAAAGCAAGAACTGTTCGTCAGGTCTTTGAACAGTGTCTGATCAGTTCGTGTAGCAACATCCCATCTATCTGCTACTGACTCATGCAAGGAGCTGTTATAGAAACTATTGAGCAGAAGGGCCATGGGTCAGAGAACTGATGGCAGCAAAAACATACCAGTGCAGGAAGACGTAGTCATTTAGTAGGTGACACTGCTGCCTCAGACTGTAATAAAACCCTCATCTAGAACATATTTGATTCACTACATTGCTCAAGATACTATTTCTTAGAGAAAAGCTAGGGTCAAATGATGTTGGATATAAGGTAGTACAAACTGAAGTATCTCATAATAATTTACATTTCCTTGCTGAATCCACGTGTCAGTACAAAGTTATCTAGTACAGACAGAATTTAATATAAAAGACTATTTAGACCAGCAGGAACAGTGTCAATGTTTAATGAAGACTTAGGATGTCCAGAGGAAAATAATAAATCTTATGCATTTTCAGGATTATTTTCTTCACCTTAGCCAATGAATATTGCATATTCTTTTTAAAATAAATTAAAAATAACTTAGAAAGCATGTTCAGTTTATTTGGACACAGAACTTTCTTCACAATGCCAACAGCACTGAGAAGTATTTCAGTTCATTATAGGAATTGCCATTTTTGTAAATCCAATTTCCCTTTCCATTTCTCTTTCCCTATCCCTTTCCATTTCCCTTCTTGGAAGAACATATTAACATGCAATTTATAAATGGATTTTAACAAAATTACAAACTAAGTTCCAGGTTGCTCTAGTTAAAGTTACACAAGGAATTTTTTGAGGAGCTTTATATGTCTCACCCCTTCTCAAGAAGTTAAAAGTTAAAGACATAAAAATTCAACATATTTTCAAAAAAATTACTCTTATTTCAACCTCAATAATTACCACTTGAAATGTTCCTAATATTTAAATGCTTAACAATTCTTATTTAGCAAACCCAAAAATCTTCTCATGCTTTTCTACTTTGCTTTTTTTTTCTTTCTGTCATATGCTCCCACCTTCCTAACTCAAAACCCACCTGCAGTGGCTTACCTGCATACCTGTCACTACAGCAATTTCCATATTGCTTTGTCTGTAACAATTTCTGATGTACTGTCACTTATGTTTACCCTCTTCTCCACCTTGTCTGTGAGGTCCCTGACCCAGAATCCTTATTTAAAATGATTCATAGCACAGTTTTGTTTTCATTAATATTTTAAATTAATTTAAATACCTGTTCTAAATGCATCTACTATAGTAGTAGTTGCAAACAAAAGAAGACTACAATATGCTTTCGTGGTGTAGGCAGATGTATAATCGTCACTTTGATTTATTTTAAAAGATTAGGGCCTTCATCAGCTTCAACACAAAAAATAAAAAAAGAATTGTCAGTGGGCCTCACAGACACTCTTTTTTAAGCAATAGAGTAATTCTCTCCTTTCAGCTTCTCACCAACCTTAACTTTCAGCCCACACAGGCATCTTAAAGACATTGGTCATCAAATTGCAGTTTGTTTCTGTTAAAGTCAAACTGTGAATTCCTGTTACAATTTTCACATTATTACTCAGAACTCAACTTTGTACAATCAGTAAGAAATTACAAAGTAAACTCTGTATAATCTAAGAAGTAGTTATAGAATTTACATTCCTTTTTTAAAATACCACTAAACTGCAGAAAGTAGCAGAGAAATAGTACTTAAATTAGTGCTCCTAATTTAAAAACCTAAAAAAGTCTGGTTTACATACTAATAATCACATAATTTCTATATTTGCAACATCAATCAAGGCAAAACAACCTTACAAATGTTTCATTAAAGTAATTTTAAGTTGCAATGTTTGTTTCAATATCTTTTTAAGACTGTTGTTGAATTGTAAATCTTCTTCGTTGTCTCTGTGCAGCCAGGTCCAAGCTCTGGAAAGGTTAAGGAGCAGAGCTCACGTATGCACAACGCATCTACATGTATATATATATTCTGCTCCCCTTTCTCTCTGGTCCTTTTGTGAGAAAAAAAAAATTATACATATTAGATATAAAAATGTATTCATTAGATAAAAATATCTGGGCTCAGACACTCTGCCCGGTAACTGGCCCTTGGATTCCGGTCTTCCTGGTTGCTGGCACATGGACATATGAACTCTGAGGCTGCAGTCCTGCTCAGGTTGCTGGTATAGACTATCATGCTCACAAATCGCACACACACACACACACACGTACACATGTACACACACAGAGAGCAAGCTGGGCAAGCTCCAGTCTCTTTGACCTCTCCAGCTCCTCCCATGGTTTCACCAAACCCTGGATCCCAGGCCATGCCACCTGATCACCAGCTATTCTAGTTTAAGCTTCAGGCTTAGTTAGTTCTATCAATAATACATCGTCTAACTCATTGCTGCATGCTGTTGCATCTTGTAAGTGCAACTGTTACTAAATGCTATTGTAATAAATAAAAAAATCTGTTGACATTTGAAGGAATGACAATTTGGAACCATTTGCTTCATGCAGTCAACTGAAATTTTAGAGTAATTCAAAGTTATGTCCCTGTCCGTGTTGTGAAATCAATGTTCTGCCATCCATGAAATCACATGTGGCTCAGGGGTACTTCTGGTTGTGCAATAAAAAGGAAAAGCATATCTTTTTGAGAAGGCAGTGTACCTGTAAAGCATGATGGAATTTATGCACAATGTAAAATTACATACTTTTTTCCCACTGGGAAAAAAAGCAATCACATTGGAAAAATGTGGAATATGATCTAAACTAACCTGAAATTGGTATAATTTATATTTAACTATTTTGTGACTATACTCATTACTGAGCCACAGTAGTCCAGGTAGTTCATATTAAATGTGATGGAATAACATCTATGTCTATTGAGACTAAAATTGCAAATATATGAATAGTTCTAGCTGTATCAAAGAAAGACCTTAGACCTTAATCAATATTGACATTATAGAGTTCCCTTTAAGGAAACTTTTACAAGTACAGAACACTATTTACTTTTATTTAACATAAGTTAGCTTAATTTACTTTTGTCCCATAAAAACATTTTGGTTTGTGTAGAGAAAAATAAGATTTTGTAGTCTATTTATTTATTTTTCATTGGATCTGTTGGAGGACTTTAGATATTATATATGTAACTGTGTTATAATGAGATAATTGATCTAAAAATCAGAATGTTCTTGGTTATTTGAAAGGCTGCTTGAGTTTCAGCAATTATCCTCCATGACAAGGACAAAAAAGAAGATTAATTAAAACTTTCATTTTCCCCACCTTGCAGGAGAGACAGGAAAGATGTCCAGGACAAATAACAGTAGGCCTGTTTCTTCCTATCAGTGTCACTGCTGATCACAAATGCTTGTCCTGAGGTTGACAGTTATCCCACAAATTCCTGTAAGTGCCACAGTTCATGTCTGAGTGGAGAAAGACAGAGGAGATGGACAGGCTACCACACAGGAGGAGGATGCAGCCAATCAGCTACTGTCAATCACTGTTACGAAAGTTAAAATACAATTTGTTGCTAGGAAGATTTGAGTCATTTAGCACCCTCAAGCTTAATCAGTAGTGCTGATCTAGATATTCAGGAGAAAGATAAAGTGTCAGAAAGAGAAGGAAGGAATGTTTATTGTGACATTGGTCCACCTAAATGACTTTCTGCTTGCAAATAATGCACTGACACTGGCTCTGGTGGTGATTGTACTCTTTGCAAGGACTTTGAAAGAGTTATAGCATTAAAGAATAGCATAAATAAAAAGAAGATGCAATCTCATGGCTGTGTAGCTGTGCTGTGGAATTTTTGCGAAGATGTATCATGTCTTGGAGGTGACACTTTCATCACTGCTGTTGATTGTTGTGTGACTTGACTCTGCTTCCACTTATGCATCTCTTTCATCCTTTTTCAGGAGCTCCTTGTTCATCCACTCAGGCCTTCTGCTGCCTTTGTGTTGTTTTATGTGTTTCAGAATTGTTCATTCTTGAGCTTAAAGGAGATCATCCTTCAAAATGAGCCAGCTCTTCTGGACTCTCTTCAGGGAGTACATCTCACAGGCCTCTTCCAAGCGAATCTCTGAACAGGTCCAAGTTTGGTCTCCTGAAAATCAGGGTTTTCATCCTGCCATTTCCATCTTTGCTTTTTCCCAGGGTCCTCAACATCACATCTCGTGCTGTAAGGAATTCGACTATATAGGGGTGGTGGGGGGCTCAAGTTATCACTTCTGCCTTACAGGTTAACATTTGAGAAGTTGTAAGAGACAAAAACCCCTGAATTTTTCCATCCAAACAAATCTGACCGACTGTCATGGTACTTTCTGGGATGTTTATGATGATTCCTAGTTCCATTTTGAAGAGAGGTAGATGAGAGCAGAACCTGGAATGTATATGTGCATAGTCTAGATGTCGCCACAGCTGCTAAAAAAAATATCGTCTGGAATGCATTGTAACATCTGTGCTTGAGGAAGACCATTGGAGGAGTTTCACTTTTTCCACCTCATAACAGTTTGATTTCTCTCTCTGTCTATTTACCTCCTTTGCTCCACAATCCCTTTTACAATCTTTTTTTACACCAGTTACATTGAATAATTCCCACACGGTTTGATGTAGTAATTTTTTGAGATGTTATAGTCCGTGATATATGGAACAGAAAATGAAATTATTATGATAATCTTTTTTGGCCTTAACTTCTTTGAATGTCTACTTACACTCAAAATTTAAATTTGTGTTGTCACCCAGGAATACTCTATTATCCCAGAATATAGTAAAGTTGACTCAAAGCTCATTAATATAACTGCAAAGATGCCTACTGCCTTCAGGCCCCTTCTGAACAATGACATATCCAAGACTATAAAGCTCCTAAAAATGTGTAAAATAAAGATTTAGGGTATAAGGACTGAAATCTTCATTAATTCTCTGCAGAAATACTACTGCTCAGCATATAAAAATTCAACCAGTCTTAAAAAATGCTCACTGTTCATTGCTTGATCTAAGAAAAATAATATAAAAATAGGATTTATATATCTCAAACGTGGCCTGCAGAGTTGAAGTAGTAGATATATATTATTCATATTTTTAGCAGCTTTTGTGTAACATTGCCTGAAAATCATTCAGACCCTGATCTAGAAATCCAAGAGGAGTTTTAACATTGGTCTATGTGGGAAACACAGGTAACATAAACTGTGAGGCAGAAAAAAATTGAGGCCAGATTGATGTTTTTGCAAAAACAACTGAAAGGTCTATAAAATCTCCATTTTCTTCCATCATTTTAGAAAGAATAGAATTACAGTAACCTTATATGGGGAAATGGAGGCTATAGCCCACCTAATAAGTAAGCTAATTCTGTAAGAACTGAACAACATATGTTAAGCACTCTTTATGGGCCATCTGAAATGCTTGGAGGTGAATTATCCCTTTCTCTCTCATTTTGATATTTATAAAATCCTAATATTACACACAGATTGTAGAGTATTTCCTTAATGTTATTTTTGCAGACTGAGGAAAATATTTATGTAACTACCTGTGACTAAACACATGAAAACACCTGTTTTAATGAGATTTTTCACACAGTAAACCATGCAAAGATTTCCTTTTTAGCAATAACCACTTTGGGACCATTGTCAAATTTTCATACTGTAAGCTTCTGGCATACAAGTATTTTAATATGAACTGGAGCCTAGCAGTTTTTGTGGTGAGTAGACCCACCAGGTCCCCACCTAGTGCCGCTCTATCACTGACCTCAGCTGGGCGGGGAAGAGAAAATACAATCAAAGCTCCTGGACTGAGATAAGGGCTGGGAGAAATCACTCACCGGTGACCATCATGGGCAAAACAGACTCCACTTGAGGAAAAACTGATTTGATGTTTTACCAATGAAATCAGAATAGGATAATGAGAACTCAAAAATAAATCCCTCCCCCTGGCCCCTCTTCCTGGGCTGAACTTCACTCCCAATGTTTCTGCCTCTTCCCACACAACTGCGCAGGGGAATGAGGAATAGTGTGGTCAGTTCATCTCATATTGTGTGTTGCTCCTTCCTCCTCAGGGGGAATACTCTTCACACTCTTCCTTTGCTTCAGCATGGGGTATGTCCCACAGGAGACAGTCTTACACACTGCTGCAGTGTGAGTCTTCCCTTGGGTCCATTCCATGGGGTGCAGTCCCTCAGGAACAGGCTGAAGGCCTGTGGGTCCAGTGTGGGTCCCCCACGGGGTAACGAGTCCTGCCAGCAAACCTGCTCCTCTCTCCTGTGTACTCCTCTCTCCATGGGTCCACAACTCCTGTCAGAAGCCTGTTCCAGCATGGACTTCCCACAGGCTCACATCCTTCTTTGGGAATCCACATGCTCTAATGAGGGTTCCTCCATGGGCTGCAGGTGGATCTCTGCTCCACTGTGGACCTTCATGGGCTGCAGGGACACAGCTGCCTCACCATGGGCTGCAGGGGAGTCTCTGCTCTGGCACCTGGAGAACCTCCTCCCTTCCTTCTGCACTGATCTTGGTGTCTGCAGAGTTGTTCTGCGACGGTTTGAAGGTGGATAGGTAGAGGGAACCCCAGGCCAGAGGCTTTCCCTTTACCTCTTGCTCCGGGGGGGA
>JAYRBT010000114.1:102527093-102543629 GCA_036023395.1 Myiotriccus ornatus
GTCAGCATCCCCGATGGTGTGCACCTTCCATTCTGCAAAGGATGTCTCAGCCTTTCCAGTGTCTCCTAATTCCACAACACATGCCTTCCACGATTTATAGGTGTTTTCTTTTTCCCTACTCCCAACACTGGCAGGCTGACACTGTGGCCTTCTATCATGTTATTGGCTGCACCTGCACTCCAACAAAATGTTTCAAATGCTCATTTTATAATCCGAAATTCAAACTCTGAATGAAGAGCTACTGCATTATCTATGTTTAATAAAAATGATATGAAACATAAAGGTCAGCAATGACGTTATCTTCACAGCATTATATTGATTTAAGCTTATAAAGATAAGCTGTAATGTTATTTATTAAAGATTTAATAAAACACTGGCTATCAATGGACCTGTGAATAACTAGAAGGAAAAAAGAAAAACTTCCTGCTAAGAGTCAGAAAACGCTAAATTTGATTTACTAAATAAAGAAATAAATAATTAAGCAAATAGAGAAAGAAGGAAACTCTTTCTAAATTATGCACTGAAATATCCTATGAGAAATATTTGAATCTCATGCCAACAATGACTTTTGTGTGATGTATTTCATCCTTAGAGTGAAATATTAGAAACATAATAGGCATTGATGGCTCTTCAGATTTTATGGTACTGGAACTAAGGGCCAGATCTTTCTAAAAGGTTTTCTAGTATTCTCCATGGGGTTCAGAGACAGATACTGACACCTTTTCCTACGTGGATTTATTCCTCTTTCTATAGTTACTTCCACTGGCATTACAAGTATTAAGGATGTGATAATTTAGGAGGTAAAACTTTAAACTGTATCCTATTCATTATGTGAGAATGCCAAATAATCAAAATTTCCAATCTTATTATAAGAAAAAACCTCTAGCACTTGTATCTAATGTTCCATCACGAAAGAAAAGGTAGCCAGGTAGCCTCTCCCAACTTATTTTATGTTGGTTAAATGATTAAGGTCTTTTTTCAATTAGTTCAATAAATAAGTCAATAAAACTGTAGTAAATTTTTAAGCTTAGGCACGAGTTTTTGAGTAATCATTATGATTGACCACTCACAGCAAGATTATCCAGTAGAGACCTTCAGAATGTAACTCAAAAGAAACACGCATTTATACCTGTTTCTGTAATAAAAGTGCTAAACAAATTTAAATTTTATTAAGAAATCTTAAGAATGTAAGATTACATAACTTTTTCTTGCATTTAACTATATAAGGCAACATCTAAGAGAATTTGAAGCTTCAAAGATTTGGAATCCTTTTTTTATTTTACCAGAAAAGGAATTTAATTTATTCAGTTAAATATCATAGGTTCTTAAGCTTAACAAACATACCAAAAGGAATATTATAATTTCATAAAACATATTTTCAGAGGGTAAAAGTGAAGATGACTGTAAAAAGCAGCTGTTATTAGGTAATTTATGCTTGCAGAAAACAATGTTTTTGCAAATATGGGTTTCATGGGTTTTCAGTAATGTTTGTTTTGCCCTATCATGTTCTGCAGCTGGAAGTATCAAAAGTTTTTTGAATCCTGACCTCAAAAGGGAAAATTCAATATTGAAATTAAATTTGATGCAAAAATAAAATTGAGACAGTCTTTGTCTACTCTGTAACTCATTAGAATAATTTTATTTTTTACAATATTTGATTTTTAGAGAAAATTCTGATCATTATAATAAGAAAGTTGTGAAAAACTTAGTAAGGCCAGGGTTTTGGTTTGTGTTCTAATATGTAGGGATGGGTGCAAACATAAAGTTAATATGGGAAAGCTTAAAATTGTGTAATTTTTTAATTTTTGAGATATAGTTTTGGTAAACCGTTGCTGAAATCACATTTAAGATATCAATGAGAACTAGTGAATGTACGTTTGTGTGTGTGTGTAAACAGCTTAATTTTCACATAACATGTATCGTAATGGGAGGCGCCATAAGGATCCAGTGCACTCAGGAGAAATTTGAGTCGTGAAGTCATTTGCATTAGAAGAGATCTCTGGGGGCATCTGGTCCAGTCACCAGCTCAAAACTGGGTGAACACTGAATTCAGACCCGTTGCTCAGGGTTTTGTCCAACTGGAATTTGAAGATCTCCAAGGACCAATGCTAAATAATCTGTAAATACAACTCATTCCAGTGCTAGATTATTCTCATAGTGAACCCTCTTCCATTCCAATCTATGACCAGTTTCTAACTTTCTTACTGTATACCTCAGTAAAGCACCTTGCTCTGTCTTCTTGGCAACCTATCCTGCACTTTTTAAAGATAGTTGTTAGGCCTTCTTCACAACTTCCCTTTCCCAGACTAAACAATCCTGGCTCCTTCAGTCTCTTCTCCCATCTATGTCATTAAAGAAGAAATAGTCATTCAAGTGCAACTGAACTTTGCTCATATTATCCATGACAAGCTTGGAAAAATTCTGTACAGCTTCAATATGTTTTATAAATTAGCGTTCTCCACAGTTTCCCCCTAAGGACTTGACCTATGTTTCAGAGAAGCCAGTAGAAAAACACCTATTGATTTCAAGAGTTTTACATCCAGCCAAAACCAAGGGATTTTTCTGATTTTTTTCCTGAGTTCTTGAACTTCGTCTAGGAATTAAATATCGGGGTTTTTTTCAAACCCCAAACACAGGACATTTGGGAGAATTTAGAATGTAAAGGTGTATATAAATAGATACATGAGTAAGAAGAAATAAAACAGTTTTCTTGCTGTTTTTGCAAAGACTGGGCAGGATGTATGTGACAGCATGGGGAACAAGATAATTTTTTTTTTTTTTTAATATAAGGGATTTTAAAAGTCTTTTGTATAGGAAAATTGTAAAACAATATAATGAAAATTCCACTCTTAGCGATTGAGGAGCGAATAAGCAGAGATGCTTTGCTGAACCTCACACTCACTAACAAGGGAGGGCTCATTGGGGAGCAAAAGCTTGAAGGTACCATTGTCAGTGCAGTGACAATGAGATAACTGAGTTCAGCATCCTGAGAGGAGAGAGCAGGGCAAAAAGCAGGATCATAACTCTGGACTTCAAGAGAGCAGATTTCTGCCTCTTCCAGGATCTGCTTGAAAGAATCCCATTGGATAAATCCAAGTCATGGAAAGGAGGCCAAGAAAGTTGGTTGATATTTAACAATCCCCTCCTCCAATCTCAAAAGCAGGCCCCCTCAATAATCAAGAAGTCAGGCAAAAATACCAAGAGATAAGGATGAACAAGGATCTTCTAGTAAAACTTAAACACGAAAAGAAAGCCTAAAAACACTGAATCCTCAGCAACAGTAAACAAAGCACTGACGGCAGGTTGCTGGAGGTGATCCTTCCCCTCTTCTCAGTGGTGCTCAGGGGCAGCATTTGGAGCACCGAGTCCAGCTCTGGGCTCCTCAGTACAGGACAAAGATGAACATCCTGAAGAGAGTCCCGTTAAAGGCCACAGAGATGGTTAAGAAACTGGAGTATTTCTCCTGTGAGGAAAGGCTAAGAAAGCTGGGCCTCTTTAATCTGAATAGAAGTCTAAGAAATGTTCTTACAAATGTGTAAAACTATTTGAATGGAGAGAGTAAAGAAGACCAAGGCAGACTCTTCTCAGTGCCCAGTGACAAGGCAAGAGGCAATGGGCAAAAACTGAAACACAGGTGGTACCATCTGACATCAGAAAACACTTTTTTACTGTGAGGGTGACTGAGCACTGGCACAGATTGCCCAGAGAATCGGTGGAGTCTCCCACCTTGGGGATACTCTAAGGCCATCTGGACACAGCCTTGGGCAACCAGGTTGAGCAGGGGGAGTGGGTTGGAAGGGCTGGAAAGGTCGCTTTCTCCAGAGGCTGATGTCAACTATTTTCTTATTCAGTGTTTCTCTGACTCTGTGATTACTTGATCATACACTTACCTATAAATAAGGAAGATTAGATATGAGAATTTTATAAGGAATGCATAATTCATTTTCAGTACATCTACCATATAATTTTAATTCATCTTTTAAAGAAAACTGAGAGCTGAGAATAAACAGACTTGCAGTAAATTGCATATATTCTCCTACAGTAATCTCTACAATATGTTTTTTTTTTCTTTTAATTGAAATTTTTCTCCAGGGCCAGCATTCTATTCTTGGTAAGTACTTGAAACAAAATAACGTATAATATTTTGAAGAAATTTTTGCAGGCATGACTTCTTTTAACCTCAGTTGGCTTTTCATGTTTAATGGTGCACTTTGCCTCATTTATCCATCCACTATCCACTGACTCTTGCATGACAGGAAAGTGAATGAACCTTTTTTATTTAACCTCACCCTTTCAATTTCTTTCTCCAAATACAGTGATTATGATTATGTGATGAGATGGAACGTCAGTTAGTTTCATTTGTTCTCATCAGGGATTCCAGACTTTATTTTTTTTGTTATATACAATTAAATAATCTATATGGTACTATAATTGATAGCGTTTAACCCTTCCCAGACCCTAATATTGAAATATTGTAAAAATAGTATGGTTTGGTTTCTTGTCCTCTGTAAGTATGACATTTCCTTTTTCTACTGAATATAGCATACTTATCAGAAATTATGCCATTTCAGAACCAACTGAATATAAAATCACTTCTCAAATTAAGAATTATTTAAAATTATATTATTTCTGTATACACTTCTGAAGCTTATCAGTTCTTTCTCCAGGCAGATAATAGTCAATGATATAACATTCATAAAGCTTGAAAATATTGTGAACGTCTAAATGTTATTTTTGGCCTCAAGTAGAAGTAAAAAAAGGTTGTTTGATCTCCTTACTATTCAGCATTACACATTGTTCACATATTTTCATTAACCTTTACTTTCTTTATTAATAGATGATATATATATATATTCAGATCCCATTAAAACACTTTTTTTGTTCAATATTTGGCTATGACAGATAATTTACCATGTTTCAACTGGGAAGTGAATCACAGCTTGCAAAAAACATGACAGAATATGTTTTCCATTTTGTGTCCATTGTGACATTTTGAAATTCAAAGCAGGAGTTTCTTATTGGCATATTCTGGTTTAAATAGACTTCTGGAATTCAGATCTCTAGAATGGCCTAGCTGTCTCTTTTCCTTTCTTATTGTTTAATACCAAGGCTCTGCACTGTTGGCATTCATTATTCCTTTAACTTAGTAAATTAACTTTGACATAGTTCAAGCCTCTGTTCTTCTAACAGTGCTTAAATTTACATTATTTCAGACATTTCTCAGTTAGTTGCACTACTTAATCTTAACATAGGCTAAATGGTTCCTTATTACCCAAACTGTGATCATTTATGGCTGATATGAAACAAACAGATTGGTTACCAGGATTTTAAAATATTGTTTGTAACTTACATCGATGAGTCCTAGCTGTTTTGATTAATGTGTTGGGTTTGTCTGCATTTGATTTACTTCTACAAATGAGTTTTGTATATGAATTGACAAAACCAGTATCACAGTGTTACAATCAGACTGTGATAGGTTCTCAAACTTCATCTTTCACTTTCCCTGAAGCTTGAAGGATTCCCTTGGCATGTAAAGAGGTAAGTGATGGGATTGACAATCACTTGACAACGAGTAGAGAGTTTGTGACAGCTGTCAGAATTCCCCTAGTAGAGGTGTCTGTGCTGCACATCTGCTGTACTCTGTTTTGCAGCTGTAGAACATTTAGGTCTACAGTAAATTCTTGTCAGATTAACTCATTTTACACTAGGGAGTGGCAATTCCACACCTCAAAGAACAGATTAATTCTCATTAGATTTTCTCTCACAAGAGAGTTAATTTTTTTAAAAGACTTAATCTCATTATTAATTTATGGGGTTCCTTTCTGAGCCCTTCACCCCTGAAGAAGTTCTTCACATCAAAGTAAAACTTATCTTTACCCATCTGACCACCCACATTTCTGCTTCATGCTGAGCTGATCTTATAACCAGTGTTCAACAAATGAACTGAAACAATATTAAAGCATTAAAGTACCAAGGAAATAGATATTGTCAGCGTTTTAGTTTTGAAAAGAAAAGATAACATGATGCCAGATAGATAGATAGGTGAGAAAAATGAGGTCTTTTAGCATACCTGTGAGGCTACATTGCAGTATGTAGTACATACCACACTTACGGCAACATGTCAGATGAACCCTGGAATGTGAAGGTTCGGAAGGAAATGTGAATCTTAATGTTCTTTTCCCAAAGTAGCAAATCAAGTGTGAAATGATATTTTCCACACTGGTGATCTAAAGTATAATTTACAATGAAAGTAGACTGTATGTGCCTGAGCCTCATATGCCCTCCCAACTATATATCAAATTGCTCCCATATCTCTGCTAATGAGGTAATTAGACAATTATCTGTGTTTATTGGTTTTGATAACATTCAAGATGACAGATTGATACATGTTCTGGAATATTCTGGTGTCTTAAAATATACTTATCATCTTTAGGAAAAACTGCACCGGGCATGAAAAGAGTAATATGAATAAACCATATCACACCACTTAACACGTATTGTGTTCCATTTCAACAGAGATTAGAGTGGGTATCAAATTCAAAAGTCTAGGAGATACTGAGCAGAGTGCCAAAATTAGTGAAATGATAGCAAAAGTTCTATGGAACAGTGAACAAGTGGAAAAGTAAGAAATGTTAAGAAAACTAAAGTCAGTTCAAGTCTAAACTATTGAGATCTGTTCCAAAGTGACCAAGTGACAGTCCACATGATAGATTCTTATGATGCAGGAGTCTAATAATACAGAGAGTAGAAATGTGAGAAGCAATAAATGGAAAGAGGATTATCTTTAAAAAATACTTTTGACAAATTATGAAAGGTGTTTCATGATAGAGTTATTTCTTTCTTCATCCATTTGTGATTAATGAAATATTACATGGCAAAAAAAGTCTAAGGGGAAAGAAATCACAAAAATACTGCTATGAAAGCAATCCTGCTTCAAGTGCTAGATGACTATTAACAGTTTTATGTGAATTTTAATTTTCAAAACAAGTGAAAAACAAAACAAGGAAATGGAGACAAAAAGACATATATACCAGTAATTTTGCAGAACGGAGTGCTACAGACACAACAGACAAATCAACACTTTTCAGGGTATTAAAACAAATCACTGTCCTCTTGCAGTGGGTTGAGCCTGGCTGGCAGCTAAAAATCCATCTAATTGGTTGCTAACTCTGCCCCTTCTAGAGAGGGGCAGAATGAGAAAAACAAAAGGAAGAAAACTTGTGAGTTGAGATAAATAGAGGTTAATAGGGGAAACAAAAATGTGTGCACAAGTAAAGAAAAACAAGAAATTCATTCAATACTTCCATCAGCAAGTAGATGTTTAGTCACTTCCTAGAAAACAGGGCTCCATTATGTGGAAGAGTTGCTTGAGAATACTGATGGCCTAACTCCAAATATCCCAACTTCTTTCTTCCCCAGCAGGCCAGGAGATTGAGGGAGGTGATTTTCCCTTTCTACTCTGCTTTTATGAGATCCCAACCTGGAATACTGTGTCCAACTCTGAACACAGCAGCCCAAGAAAGGCACAGACTGACTCAAGGAGGTCCAGAATTGGGCCACAAAGGCAATCAGAGGGCTGATTCGCTTCCCCTATGAAGACACACTGAGATAGTTAGTGTTGCTTAGCCTGGAGAAGAAAAAAAGTCCAGGTAGACCTTCCAATCAGTCTTCCAGTAACTAAAGAAGGCTGAAAGAGAGCTGGAGATGAACTTTTTATGAGGGCAAGTAGTGACAAGACAAAGGTTAATGGCTTTAAACTGAAAGAGTGTAGTTTTAGATTAGATATAAGGAAGAAACTCTTTACTGTGTGGGTGGTGAAGCCCAGAAACAGGTTGCACAGAGAAACCTTGGACATCCCATCCCTAGAACTGTTCAAGGACAGGCTGGATGGGACTTTGAGCAACCTGATCTGGTGGAAGGCGACCCAGTTGGGTCAAAACTACATGATCTTTAAGGTGCCTTCCAACCCAAACCATTTATGATTCTTTTATTATATGACCCCTTAATTTTATTGCTAGTGTGCTATGAAGATAGTTTTAGCCACAAATCCAAAACATATCACCATTTAGGCTTGTATGAAGAAAAGTAACTCTTTCCTAGACAGACTCAGAAAAATCTCTTCCTTTTATTCTTTATCATTAACATCATGCTTAGTGCCAAACCTGGTGAAATTGGGGTCTTGGGGTAGAAGCCATTATTCAGAGACCAGCTGGGCATCAGTCTTCTTATTGAAGATGATGACTGACTTTGTATCTCGCCAGGAACTCATAATTCTGCTGGTTCATCATACTATGAACTTTATCACCTTTTACCCTTTTGTGACATTTCACGCATAGTTTTGCTGAAGCCAGTCAGGAACTCATTTATTTTCAGAAATCATTCTTTAGCCCTTTGCTAAATTACCCGGTCCTTGTCATAAGTACTTCATTTTGACCCCTTGTAATTTATAAAGGAGGAACGATAAGGCATTTGCCATAAGTGAATGTTGATTAAAAAAAAAAAATCCCTTTATTCTCAGATAAGTGGTTTGTTAACATTCATGGTGCACCAAAACTCTAAAATTTTTCTGCTTAGAATGATGCTGGATGAACCTTGGGGTTGAGGAGATTTTTCTTTACTATGGATGTTCCACAGAGAAAAGAGAAATGAGAGACTAACCCTCCTGTTCACTCTCCATGTCACAGCATGTCTACTTTCTTGATATAGAGATGAAAGACAGAGATTAGTACTGCTTATTATGATTAATAGAAACAGATGAACAAGGTAATGAATAATATTACCACAGCAATTTTGTGCCACATTTCTAGTTCCATCTCCTCATTTTATTCCATATATTGACAATCCTTGAAGGCACGAGTCTTGACTAACAGTCATAAGAAGCAGCATCTCTGAAATAGCCAATTTGCACAGACCCACACATGAAAAAGTATATCAGTGAAAGAGTTGGGAAGTAGACAGAAATCATGACACAAAAATTAGCCTAGACTAGCTGCTCAAGGTGGGTTATTAGTGACGTATTAGAAAGAACCACAGTAAAGACAGTGACTTGTTTACAGTTATTGAGTTCTACGGCATTCCCAAGCCAAGAGAGCAATAAGCAGGGATATTTCTGCCAATGGCAGAAATGTGGGGACATATTACTACCTTGGGTTCAGTGATTGTAGATGCTCTTACGTCACAGAGAGATGCCCAAAGGGCATATGGTAGAATACATCAACTTTCAATGGGAATAAGGGTTTGATTGCACTTTATAATTCTATAGTGCTGAAGGGCATAAAATAAGGGAAATTTGAAACCTTCACCTCTGAGATTTTATGACTAGGTTAACAAAAATTTAAGAGCCAAAAAAATAGCAGTTTAGGTGTTTTGTTTAGTAGAAGACAAGAAACATGAAACATGGTGACCAAAAAACTCTCTCTGAACACTCTACTCCTTATCTACAATTAAAACATTAACATATGTTTCAGAATAGCACATTAACAGAAAATAAAGATGTCCTTTTATCATAAAAGTCTCTTGTCTTAAATCAACTGAAAAATACTTAGATTGAGAAAATTTTTTCTAAGAAAGATTGATACAACATATATTTCTTTAAAGCCTTTCATTTAACATAGAAACATAACATAAATTAAAATTAAGATAGTTTTCAACTTTATTTTCTCCCTCTTTCAATGCATTGATTTCCTTTAAAAGTACGTGCTATTTAATTATACAATTCTATTTTCATCTTCTTACTACAAGGAAGAATGTTGGAGTGTGTCCAGAGAAGGGCAACAGAGCTGGTGAAGGGTCTGAACCACAAGCCTTATGTATGAGGAATGGTGGAGGGAGCTGGGGTTGTTTAACCTGGAGAAAAAGAGTCTGAAAGGTGTGTATATGTCTCTTCTTTTATCCCGCGTTCAAGACACTACTTTAAAAACAATTTCTATAGCTTTTATTCTAGGGCATGAAACTGAAAATTAACAGCCAAAGAGCTGTATCATTAAAGTACAAAGAACTGCATATTAGATGAGCAAACCTTAAATTCTTATCAGTTTGTTTGGGAAAATGTTTCATTACTAAATTGTTCCCTGCTTCTCAGAGACAGATGGAAAGAGAGGGAAAAAAAATAAACCAAAGGAAAACAACCCCCTTAAAAAAGTTGAAAGGGAAATCCTTGGATTTTTTTTTAATTCCATTTCTATTCCATTTTTGTAAGTCACAACATTGCCTTCAACCCCATATGGATAAATCCACTGATTCATCAATCTGAAATGTACAATCAAGACAAAAAATGAAATGAGGGGCTTGCACCATGGTCAACTTAATTTTGAAACTGAATTTCTCTCAACTAGTGAGAATTTTGATGATATAAGGACTTTAAGATGATGAAAAATGACTGCACAGATTGATAGGACCAGACACAAAAGCTTGGAGGAGTTTTCATGCATGGAATTGGTTAAGAACAGTATTTTCAAGCATGCAGTGGTTCTAACTTCCTAATTTTCTAGCTGCACCTGAATCACTATTAACAGCTGTGTATTGAAGGACACTCTCTGTTCCATTTTGGGCTTTATTTCAACCATGCAAAAGGAAAGTTATTGCATCTCAGCTGAGAGCTGAAATCATCATCACAGTACAACCTGTTGAGGCTTTCTATGTTGTAAACCTGTTGTATCTGGAAGTAGATGAATTCCATCAGAGGCTTTCATGACAAAGTTGTTCAGTTGATATCACCTTCACCACTGACACAAACTAGGAGTTTGACTTTGCTTTAACAGATTCACCTAGGAGGCAGCATCTTTGCTATACTGTGTTGTGAAAATGCCTCCAGGCCATTTCAGAAAAAAATCAAACAGGGTTGACCTGTGGGTACTAAGATGCATGGTTTCTGTCAGCTTTCATTGCAATGTCTGAGCAGATTGCCACTTCCAGCTGTGCAAACAGTGACCTCTTCAGCCAGTGAAGTTAATTCTGACAAAAGCTGTGCATCAGCTGAAATGCCGTGGTTCATAGTCCAATACAGTAATATAAAATGAAACAGATGGGGATTTAGAGTAATATACCATATGATGAACTCCAACAGCTCAAGGATGAATAGGTCACCCATTTTTACACTGACCTGCACAAAAGTTACACACTGACTTGCACAAAGTTTTCATTGCTTTTTTTGATTGTAACATAATCTTATCTGCTAAAGAAAAACCCACCAAACAAAATAATCCCAGTCTCTCCAGGATTATGAACATGACAGTAACTGTGGTAAATAAACCAATCAACATTTTCAGGAGTGACCAATTTTTTATATCTTCATTTTCATTCATTGCTTAGGAATAAACAAGGTCTGATCTGATGTCTGACAGTGTCAAAAACTATGTCTGGAAAATCAAAGATTATGGCTTTGATACCATTCTTGAAAGTCTTATAGTGTTCTTGGACAGAAAGATCTTCCATCCTTGGAAGTTTCTTTTAGGTGGTTAGGAAATTCACATCATTACTCCATACATCACAGTTCAAACCACTGTTTAAACCTACATAGCTTTCTTTAACAGAGCAGTGACCCCTCATGTTTTCTGGTGTGAGTACCTGTCTCATATATGTACTCTATTTAGCTCTCACACATTGTATGTGAGATATAAATTCTGACCATGGTGAAATCTGCAGAAATTCTGCCACATTTTCCAACTTCTGCCTTAGGCTAAATGATATGAAAGTCTTTTTGGGCCATTGCTATCTGGAGTCCAGTCCTAATTATCTTTAATTAATCTGTTAAAATGCAAATTTAAGACATTTTTATGTCCTGGGAGGTGTTGTGCTGAGGTGGCATGAGTACACCTGTAAGGAGGTAACAGTGACCTGATGGATAGCAAAGTCATGAGTAACTTCCTTAGCTATTCCTACCTTTCCCTACCTATTCCTACCTTTCTACCTTTTGAAGAAGCAGGATTTGTCCATTTCATTGCTTGGTGCCACCTCTGACATTTATTCTTAGATTTCTCAAGCCTACTTTAGATACCAGACAAACCATAATAAATTTTCAGTCAAGGTAATCAAAAAATCTATTTAAACTGTTCTGAATAAGGATGAATTTCTGCTGCTGTAAGAATGGCTGCTGGCAAAAACATATTCTCCTCCCCCTTTCCCCCCCCAAAAAATAATTTCAGTTCCATGTGCAGAACTCTTCTGTATTAGTATCTGATAATTCATGACACATATATTTATTAATTAGTAAGTACTTTTAAAGACAACAGCCTTTGCTGATACACTTCTGCTATGTATACATGACACTGGGAAAGTACTAGTTCTGTTATTTGTTATATGCTATAGGACTTCTTCTTTCTCAGTGACTTCTAGGAGGTTTTCATGCTCTGAATTTTATTAGGTAATGATTTGTTACCCTGGTGTGTTGGTACTAAATATGGCACTGTGGTTTGTAGTGATGGTTTGTAGAAAGATTATAGTATTTTGTGAAAATGTAACTTTTTTTTCAAACAAGGAGGCATCATAAATCTAAAATGGAACACTAAGGATATGTCACTTTGGATCAGACTAAGAGCGGTCTGCCTAGTACTGAAAGTTCCAGTAGATCTTCTTCCTTCTCAGCAACTGATAGGAAAAACTTGCTTCCTTAGTGACAAATAAAATGTTCAGGATGTCTCATAGCCCATAGAACTGTCAAATAACAGGTGTTTGTTTTTCAAGAGCAGTGTTAGATTTTAATATGAACCTACACCACTTGTGAGACTTATTACCTTCTTATTCCATGCTTGGAAACAGAAAACAATCTAACCATCTGCAGAGCAGTTCATTACTAGAGATGCTACCAACTGATAGAAAGGATGTCAAAAGAATGGAAGACAACATGAGTAGTTTTAGTTGATTTTTGTTTTCATTTTAGATTACTTTATAAAATTTCCATTTTTATAAAATCTGTCTTAAAATCTGCTTTTCTTATAGCTGTCTTGGTCATTTCTCTATCAGTATTTTAAAGAGTTGTATGTCTCCCTTAAACAGTTATGTGTACTTTTCACAGATCAAGTTATGATTCTCATTATCAGATCTGCAAAAATTGAATTTTACACTGATCTGCTCAATGCTTTCAGCAATCTCCTGTACTATGATATTCATGGAGCAGTAATTTCTACAATTAACAGACAGCTGTATTCTATAAACAAGAACAGAGGTAAACAAGTGAAAAGATGTTTCATTTTCTAATGGGCCCTCCAGCTGGTGAATTCACAGTGCAAAAAAACCCAGATATTTTCTTCTTCTATTTTGGTGCTACTAGATATAAGACACAAAAATAGCTGAGCATAAAATACTATCAATTTAACTTTCTGCCTTCATTTTTTCTTAAAAATTTATTTGTGAAGTAATTTTATGCCTTCTTTTTCTCTTCTTCCAAAGCGTAAATGTCCTGAGATGTTGAGCATGGTTTATTATTTTACCATTCCAAATGATATCTTTTGTATTTAATATTTATATTTATATATGAAGATATAAGGCAACATGTTTATATAGTTCACTTAGACATGAATTTTACTTCAACAAAAAAAGAGCCAGAAAAAGACTCTTTACAATACTTTTTTTTTAAGGGTTTTTTTTCTATTTATGCAGATGAATAGGTGGAACACCTACAGTGCTCAAGATTAAATCAATCATGGTTTTCTTTTCAAGTACGTGTTTTCACTACTGTCTAATTTGCTATTACATGTTATCTTCTTTAAAATTAACTTTACAGTGACTTCATGGTTTTCATTGTTTTCACTAGACATCACAGAACATAAATTTATTCAAAAATCCACAAATTTCTAGAAAGCTGTGGTAGGTTGAATTTAGAATTCTTCTGTGTTTTCCTGCCTCTCGCTACTCAGATCCATTTAGTCTGTGATATTGGAAACAATAAACTAAATTAAATAAAATGTTCAAATTAATTTTACTTTTCTCTTTCAAGATACTGAAATTATGTTAAATTTTGATTCTTTCAAAGACTAATTGTGTGCCTTACTGATTAGGGGAAAAAAATCTGGAAAGCATAAGGCATGCATAATTGTGACAGCTTTATTAAAAATTACCGGCTTTTGTGCTGACGCTTTTCATTTTCTTTATCCATCTCTCACCCTAACAATTCTCTTTATGTGGAAAAAAGATTGTTCAAATGAATGACACATACGTCTACAGACAGATAATGATGTCAGCTCATGCTAGAATTGGTGATTCATGAAATAGGATCCAGTGCAGAGATCTTGTTAGATGATCAAATGCCCCACAACTTCATTAAGGACATGACCTCTACTGCTAAGTTGGGCCAGTACTCGTGTCTCTGATCACAGGATCATAGTATCAGAGAATATGCTGAGTTAGATGGGACCCATCAGGATCACCAAGTCCAACTCTTAGCCCTGCACAAGATCATCTGCAATAATCACACCATTTGGCTGAGAGGATTGTCCAAATACTTCTTCAGTTCTGGCAGGTTTGGTGCCAAGACCACTTCCCTGGGGAGCCTTTTCCAATGCCCCATCACCCTCTGGGGGAAAAAAACTTTTCCTAATATGCAGCCTAAACCTCCCCTGACACAACTTTAGGCCACTCCCTCAGGTCTTGTCACTGGTCACCACAGGTAAGAGATCAGTACATGCCTTTCCTTTTCCCCTCACAAGGAAATTGCAGACTGCAATGAGATCTCCCCTCAGTCTCCTCTTCTTCAGGCTGAACAGACCAAGTGACCTCAGCTGCTCCTCACAGAACTTCCTCTCAAGGCCCTTCACCACCTTTGTTGCTCTCTTTTGGATACTCTCTAATAACTAAATGTCTTTTTTATATTGTGGTGCCCAAAACTGCACACAATATTCAAGGTGAGGCCACACAAGTGCAGAGCAGAGCAGGACAATCCCCTCCCTCGACTGGCTGGAGATGCTTTGCCTGATGCCTCCCAGGACATGGTTGGGCCCTTTGGGCTACCAGGGCACTGCTGACTCATATTCAACTTGCCAGGTCCCTTTCTGCAGGGCTGTTCTCCACCCTCTCATTCTCAGTCTGTACGCACAACCGGGGTTGCCACATCCCAGGAGCAGAATCTGGCTCTTGTCCTTGTTGAACTTTGGTGATTGCCCATCTCTCTAATTTGTCGAGGTCTCACTGCAGGGCCTCTCTGCCCTTGCCAGCATCCAAGGCCATCCAAGGTTCCTTTGCTCCTTGAAAACTTTCAGTTACAGAACAGCAAATAAAGGAATAGTCAACAGATTCAACAATTAAACAGTAAGTTCAGACTGAGAAAACAAAACTTCTTTTAAATTCTTTCTTACATGCAATCCCACTGGGGGATGGAGTGATGTGGGGCCATGCCTTAATGGCTGAAAGTCAGTAACAAGCCATATATAGGCAAACTCTCTCTGGTAGTCTCCATCAAGGAGCGAAGAGAGCAGCCTTCATTGCAAGGAAAGGTCAGCCAGCACCAGAAATCATGGCAGGACAAGCAGGCGCAGCAGCCTCATGAACAGTGCTATATACCTGAGAAAGAATATCCAGTGATGGGAAACAGGATCATCCAAGAGTCTAATGATCACCAGGCAACTCCAAAGTGACAAGGCACATCTAAGTTCAAATCAGGAAATCAACTCTATTGATCAGAGTCATGATCCAGGCTAACAGGATCCATGGCCAGGCACAGGCATACTGGACATGCTACAGGTAGGGGTTGTGTTCCAGACCCTCAAATTGAAAGCAGCTCCCAAGCAAAAGAAGAGGGAACACAGAGGGGCTTTTTAGCAAGGCTATTAGAGAAAAGACTCTGCTGAACTTTTTGCTAGCTTTTTCTCAAGGAGCTCCAAGGCTGCCAAGGCTTTCCCTACGGCTCTCTCTTATGAGCAAGCTTAATTCCTGGAGGTGAGTACTCTCTACCCTGATAGTCTCCAACTCCAGAGAGCTTGAAAGCTTTCAATTAGCACAAATATGAAACTGTGCTAGATTACTGACTTTTCTTAGTCCTAGAAGCAGAAAGAAGTACTGAAAGCAGGGGGATAAACCATTTTGGATAATATCTGTAATGCTTTGTTACAGACTAAACATTGAGTTGTTGTGTCTATTCTGGAGTTAACTGAAAGGAACACAATGTACTGCAAAGACTTGTGAAGTGGAAAGGTAGTCAAAACCTGGAAACTGAGATGAAAGACTATCTGTCATTGACATAAAAGAAAATCTTAACTTCATTTTCACTCTTACCTCAGACTTGTAATGAAAATGGTTGATTAGTTTCATTTTGGTAGATAAGTGCTACCTGACCCCAATGATTCCAAGTTAAGCAATTAAAACATAAATGCAGATGAAACATTACCTTAACCATGATAAACATATGGATACCAGTTTCCTGAATTTAATGATCAGCACTGTAGATCTGAAAGAAGAAAATACTACAAAAATACTACAGGTTAAATAGAATTACAAAATTTTGCTTTTTCATTTTTTCATTCAGTTGGTAATTGTCAGGGGTGGACCAGAAGAGGCCTACAGAGAGTGGAGAGAAATGCACAAGAAAAGCTGCAAGGAAGGCTCAGA
>JAYRBT010000114.1:102552853-102588112 GCA_036023395.1 Myiotriccus ornatus
TTGTATCTTAAGTATCTTTGATGGCTCGGGGGGGAAGGGAGAAAATTCTGTTGCTCTCTAGCTAAAACCACGACAAGGACTCATACAAACCCAAGTTTCTTCAACCCAAATTGGAGAAATCATGATTACTCTAGGATTATGATGGCCCGTACTGTCATGGTGAGAGATAGAACTAACATGTGAATAACATAGGAATGTTACAGGATGGCAGATGTCCTGTTCAGGCTGTGCATGAGGTGGTTTCCTCTTTGCTTTAAAATTAACAATCCAAGTATTTTCTAAAGATATTTTCTTTTTTTTTTTCTTCTAGAACTTTGTATTTGGTCCTGCTTTTGCTGTTTGTTTGTTTTCAAGTAGGACTTTAAAAGACCTCAAGTGTTTTCAAGTTCAGCCATCAAATCCTTTTTATACAACGATTTAGACTAATCTTAAAAATATTTTTTTTTTTGTTTTGTCTTGATGCTTCTGCTGAAAGGCTGGTGCTTTATTATTTTAGAAAATTCCTCTAATTTCTAATTTATGTATACTAATAGCCAGTATTTTATCCTTTAAGCTCAGATTGGGCTTCCTCCTTTCCTTTTTCTTCCCTCCTTATGTAGTAACCACATCTTTTGAATATATAAGACAAAAACTTTCAACTTCTTCAGTAATTCATGTTAATTATTCCACCATCATAGCTTTTTTTTTTTTTTTGGTCTACAGGCATGGGCAGGACAAATACGTTTACTTTTTAAAAAAATTTATTTATTTTTTAATTATATGGATAAGATCTCAGCAGAACTTTTAAGGTAAACTGGATAATTTTCTACTGTACCTGTGCCCTACGCTACAAGCTATGGCTGGTACTGTATACATGGCTACTCTGTATACATGCTAGATAAGTAAATGCTATCTCATTCATTACTTCATTATTTGAAATTTTATAACCTATCATAAGTTAATAAAAAAATAAATATATAAGCTTGTAGTACAATTTCTTATTAATCCCCAAGGGCATGATCTTGCCCTATAAAATTTATTTGATTTTCTATTACTCTGGTCATCATATTTATGTGGCTCTTCATGCATGATATCTTAATAGGCTTCCAAATTACTTCCATGCTTACATTACCAACAACTTTATGGGCCACTTCAGGTTAATATGAATTACTGTTACCTTTAGGAACTCAGTTTGATTTTTGATTGATTATGGCCCAAACAAGAAACAGAATAAAGAACCACTGAGACAAAGAAGAAATTTTGGAAATTTATCTTCTTTGACAATAATGAAATTATTCTGAGGTGACTAGATTAATTACCTTTTCCAGCTGACTATTGCAGGACCTAGATCTTCCTAGACCTGTGTGAACTGTGATGTGACAAATTTTGGGTTCTTGTGGCAAAAGTGCTTGTTGTGAGATTAAGCCACCTTTTAACCACAGTATTTCAATGAAAAGTTTTCAAAAGTGTCCTGAACTTTTAAACATGTATGACACAATGGGAAGATTGGAATTCTAAAATAAAGGCTGAGCTTTGAAGAAAAGGGAAGTATATTAATCTAGACTCTGTTTGATCATAATTGAAAACCAGGAGGTTAGAGATGAAACAGAGACACTTCCACTGCAGTTGACAGTTCCGGTGACTAGATACTGACAATCACATTACTTATTTATTTATTAAGCTCATTAATTATTGAGTCATTCTCAGTGCAATATCTTGCAACACCTTCATGTACAAAGCTAAATATATTGATAGTCTCTTAAAAGAACTGCTAATTTGCAAATTGTGTAACTGAAACTTCTATGTGGTGAGAGAATGAAGCATAATTTTACTAAGTTATTTGTGATTTACATTAGTTTCTTAATCAATAGCTCTTTAGCATTTTTATTTATTATTTGTGATTTTTTATTAACATATATCTATAACATCATTAGTTTATTAATTAATATAAAAAGTGTTCCAATCAAAGTTAAATTAAGTTTGTTAATTTTATTACAAACCTATTATTACTTTTATTAAAATGGGTTAAAATTCAATTTTATTAGCAAATATACTACTAAAAATACTGTTTGTGCCTTTATTGCAAAAGATTATTTGACAGGAGACAAAATCAAACCCATTTGCCTTTGAACCATGGAAGTTATTATGTTATAAAAATGAAAAAAAATAATTCCCAGTGCTACCTAAATATACAAAGTATATGTTTCAATGAGAAAATCTTAATAAGTAACAATTCCAAGTGATGTTGCTTTATTTTATCAGAAAACTGTCCGGAAGGATCTAAATTCCCAATTAAGAAATCTTCCATTTGTTTTGACTGGTGTCTTTGGGGTTTCTTTGACAGCAGATACTTACCATTTATATAGCAGCATTTAGATGCTTTTTTATGTTAGGCTGATATTCAACATAGGGATACAAATATCACGTTTCAGTGCTAGTTTAGTGACTCACCTGATAAAATGATTTGTTGTCTATTTCATTGTCTCTCTTCTAAAATTTCAAGTTGTCTGTAGTTGTCCTTCTTGCGTTAATTCCTTATTTTAACATCTGTTATTACATAGCAAATTGTCTTTTTTTGCTAAAGGCAGTCATTAACAGCCTGGACACCAAAACCTGATTCTTCATATATGCAAATAATGTTACTGTTTAGTTTCATCATTCATTCCAAAACCATTCAAAAGAGTCTTAAAGTCTCAGAGAAGCTTATTCCAGGTTGCAAAAGAGATTCAGGCTTATTTATTATCCTTCCAATATCCTTCTAATCCTCCTAATATTTTATTTAATATCCATCCCATTATTTACATTCAATCTTTTAATTCTAGATAGTCTGAAAAAAAATAAACCACCTGTAAGAAAGACTTTAAACCTCTACACTTTTTAAAGCTTTCTCAGCTTTCTCTGATGAACTGACAGATGGAGTTTGTGGTTTTATGCAAAGTTGTTTCCAGCTAGCAGATTATAATAGAAATAGCCTTGCTTAAGAAGAAATTAAAAACAGTTGTCCAGAACAGTACTGAGTTTATTCTCAACTTTTTTTTTTTTTTCCAAAAATTATAACTGCAGTGAAGAACAAAATGGTCCCTAAACATGATTATGAAAATTGAGGAATCAGTCCATTAATTATTCTTTATAAATTATTTTCCCCTTGTTTATGAAGACAGAACATTTGATTCACAGAGTTTATAACAGTCAGGTGTCTTTGTCTGGCATCCAATAGAAACCACAGCAAAAATTTCCTTATCACATTTTACAACTTTTTTCTTTTTTGACACATTCTCTTCTTGTTAGGCTAGATTCATGTTCACAGATGAGTAATAAACATTGAGTGAGGATCCAGATAATGGCTGAACAGGAAGTATTTCCATGTTAACTTGAACTTGGCCTTCAGATGGTGATATTGCTACTTAAATATCACACAGTGGAACTTTAATTCTTTGAAATATATTCTGAAAATCCAGAATTTTAACTGTTGATTTTATTTTAGTCACTTCTTAGTTCAACACTATGCCTAGGGAATAGTCTGAGAATTATCTGAAAGAAGGAGCAGTGGTTATGTTTTTACGTTTTGTACTGCCACTTCTTAAAAGCTGCTTCAGATTCTCCCAATAATTCAGGAGCACATGAAATAAGACTTAAATTTATCTGTTCATTCTTGTTGTAAATGGCCCTAAATAAGTGGAAAGCTTTAAACTTTATTATTATCTTGATATGCAAATATCTATTAGTGTACAGATCAAGAAATGGATACTATGAATTGTTATGTCAAAAATAGTCTTCTAGGTAGCAAGAATTTCTTATATTCTCTGCTCCTTCTAGGACATTAAAGGAAATGTCCTTTAGGCACGTTACCCTCTCATAAAGAACATCTCATGGAGAGATCCATCTTACATCTTGCATAAATATCCAGAATGACATGTAAGGTCACTGGAGTCACCTGTCCAAAACTTCAGCAATGGTCACAGCTATTTAAGGTATGAGAAGAGATTCCTGTCTTCATATATTTGTGCCCACACGTGTGTATGCATACAAAAGTAAGCGCTTAACTCGATCATAAACCTTCACCATGTCCTGTTATCCACATAGAATATAGTAGTTAAGTAGAATGATCTAAGTAAAAATCAAGAACATAAAAATGAATGTTTTTGGAGTAGAAATTGAACATACATACTCAGGAAAGATTTCCTTCAAATAACTGCAGTATCAAACAGGGTTAAAAAGTTACACGGAAATAAATAAATTGTAAAGCACAAAGGGCAAAGACAAATTATAAATTCTTGTAAGAGCCCAGTCAATCATACAGAGATATGTGCATGGAAATAGTTAAATTATTTATTTCCTAAGACTGGAGCAAATCTGCATTGGTAGGTAATTATAATTCGACACTTCTTTAATTTGAACATACATGAGCATGAATAATTTGTGTAGATTACATTTAAATCAGTGTTCTGATTTAACAGATATATTCTTATTTGTGCATATAACTCCATCATTCTGCTTGAAGGAGCTATCTTATGAATTACCTTCACTAAATTACTTTATAAGACTATTTAGAACTTTGAACTGCTACATTGCCTTTGGACTGTATTGCAATAATATTATTACCAGTGTCTTGTTTTAATTCAGTTTGATAGTGATGAGTATTACATATTGATATTCTACAAATATATTCAATATTTTCATATTCTTAATAGATGAAAAAATTGTTCATTCATTTATTGCTTTCAAAAATAACTCAGTCCATCAGTCTATAAATAAAAGAATGTTGACCATAATTTTTTCATGGTATCTCATGCTTTAATTTTAATTACAACAAATGCACAAAACCTTTCTTGGGTGTAAACCAACACTTGAAAAAGTTGGTAATCGTGTTGAGATAAAGTACTGAAATAACATAATACTAAAAATAGTAATATTCTTTATTGGTCGATAAGATTGGTCGACCTCTTCTTTCTCTGTGGTTTGTTTGTTTTTTTTTTCTTTTGCTTGAACTGATTTCAGGCTCAGTTCGTTAATACTGACTTCACTTACAAATTCAAAGGCCTGGTTAAAAGGATTCAAGAAGTGTCTGATCCTCTGCCAGAGTCTCATTTCTAAGCACTCCAGCAACAGTTTCAGACAGAGCAGCTGCAACCTACTGCAAGCACACTATGGAGAGGGAGCTTGTAAGCTTCCTTTTAAAAGCTGGCAAAAAAGCAATATAACCACATGAGAGAAAAGATAAGCACTCAGAAGAGAGCTAATGCACATGGAGTCTGTAAAAAAAGTAAACTGAATCAGAAATTCACGTTGCAAATATTGTCCAATGGTGGACACTTTTTGGTGTGTTTATTTACATACTGAAAGACATAACTGAACATTTGGGAGTGAGGAAGACAACTGGATTAATGTGAGGTGGCAGTAAAAGACAGCACTTATGAGTCACTAAACTGAGAATTAAAGATTACTATACAGATATTCACTACTAAAAGCATTTTAAATAGATGTATAATTTAAGGTTTCCAAATTTAGATTTCCAAAATTGCTCACACATGGTGGAAACTATTTTAAAGACAAATCTGTAATTTTCCTTATTGTTCAAACAATATTGGATAAAAAAATAATGCAATACAGTGTCCTAAAAAGAATGTGTCAACACTTTCAAACTGTAATCTAAGCAGATGTTAATTCTAGAAGTCTATAGTGAGTGCTCATCAAACCCTTATTATAATGTCAACAGCTTCAAATGATACTTTCTATTAATGACTAACTTTAAGTTATAACTTTCCTAGTTTTACAACTTTGA
Source organism: Myiotriccus ornatus (assembly GCA_036023395.1). NCBI lineage: Eukaryota > Metazoa > Chordata > Aves > Passeriformes > Tyrannidae > Myiotriccus > Myiotriccus ornatus. The sequence continues at coordinate 102,558,615 of JAYRBT010000114.1, forward strand.
GATTTTTATAAAGTTTGAAATCAAAAATAAGTCACAATGGTCTTCTAGTTTATAGATATGTATGCTTATATTTACACTGCATAAATATTTATATTTAAAATTTGTATTTTGCTAAATATTTTATCAAGTTCTATATCAATTTAATATTTCTGTTCTTTTTTTCTTATACATAATAGTTTCTCTTATCTAAATTGCTAAAATTTCTGAGCAACAAAACTTTTCACAGGAAATGACAGATCACTCAACCCATTTTTAAGGACTACTTTTTGATGCTAAAATTTCTTATACTCCTGTATTCACAAAAAACCACTCAGCACTTATCTAAATATTAATTCAGTGCAAATTAGTAATTTGCAGGAATATACTCTAGGTTATCCCATGAAACCTTCCTGCTTGCACTGCCTGAAAACTGCATCTTACACATTCCCATTAGTTTTACTGCGCTGATAATGAAGGAGACTAATTATTAGCCCAGGACTAACATTAGTATGACACAATGGCAATCTAACAATAGTTAATCAGTTAGGACATTCCATGTTCCTTACAATAGGTCTTTAAAAACCTGCATAAATTTATTTATTTTAACAATTACATCTTTGCCACTTTGTTTATCAATGTATTCCTAGTCAGTAATTCATGTCCTACATATTTATCTGGTTCTTAAAAACATCTGCAGTTCTAAGTAGACTGGAATGTCTCTCTCTGGTACCATCACCTAACTTAAATTTTCCCCAAAGATACCATTACTTTTTCCTTAGAGTAATGTTTATGCTGGTGTCATGACTACGACAATTTGCACTTTGAGAATTCCTTCTTCCTTATAGAAAAGCTGACTACATTATGGACCATGGAAAACTGAAAATGTTACAAAGCTTAATAAACCTCAAATGAAAAAAATGGTTTATATTGCACTGTTTTTCCTTATTGGCTCACTGGCGTTAACTGCTATTGTGGAGACATCAAATCTTTCATTTAGAAAGAAAATGGCACTGTTAATTACACTAATTCAGTCCTCCTACAGGAGCCTCTTAGAACAAATCTTTAAGCATCATAATGATGAAAAATAATGCTCAAGATGAGAAGCTGAATATTGACTATTTTGTCTAAAGAGTGATCAAAAGTATTTCCTCTCTCTTTGCTCACATTTTTGCTATATGGCTGCATTAGCTGGATGTAGGTGTGCAAAAGGTTACTTGTCTTTCTAACCTTTCTCGTCAGGTGTGGCAAAAGAGTGTGGTTGGAAAAGGGCAAAGATCATATTTTTGAAGAAATATCATCAGGAATATTTCATTATTAGCATGTTCCAGAGTACTGGTCTTCCCTGGGTGTAGCCATTTGTCTGGTCTTGCTTAAGAAGGTGATAAAAGGAAACCAAAAGAACACATCAAGCCATGAGACAGTCTAAGGGTGCACAATGAAGTGCATTATTCTCTCCTCACCTCTGAGGAAAACAGCCTCTTGGAAGGAAAAATAAACCTTGGTCATGGTCTGCTGCCAGAACTGTGCTGTCCTAAAATCCCGTCCTCTCCAATGCCCTGCATCAAATAGCCAGAAGGAAAGAATGTGCAAGGACAAAGGATCATATGGTTACATTTCCCCTGTTAAACTGAATTACTGCAAGTTTTGATGAATCCGCAGCTTTCAAGAGTTAGCTCTGGCAACATTGTTGTCTTGCTGATACTGTAAAAGACTTATTCCCTCACTGTAGAATATGATTCTCACAAATTGTACATGCTCAGGTTTTTGGAGTTACCAGTTTTTCCCAACACAAAGTGACTTTGAGGATAAATCTTATATTTAAAGATCAAGTTGGTCAAAACTTCCAGTCATCGGATTTCACTACGAAGTTACTAGAAAGTCTGAAAATCCTTTACTATCAGGTATTTTTCTTAATTATCTATTCCTGACAAACAACTCACGTATTGACATTTTTAAATGAGGACTTATATTCTAGTGCTTCTTTCCAGCAATAGTTGGTGTGGATTTCATTTGAAATCTTAAAAACAGCAGATGACAAGTATCTGTCTAAATTGTTATAAGGAAATTGTGGAAGCAACTGAGCTTCTGTCAGGACTTCCACACTACTCATAAGCATTGTGGCCCCACTTCAGGTGATGTTCCTAACATTTTACAGTCTTCACTGTTGTCTTGGATACAGAATTACAGATATTTTCTTATTTTCTACACTACAAAGTTCCCTGTATTTCTGGTGTTCCTCTTCACTTTTTTTTTTCACAAGCACTGCAAGTGAGAACTTATGTTGAAACAAACTTTGGTGCTGAAATCTGTCTTCTTTTAAATTATTGATTTCAAGAATTCAAAAATTTGTACAGATGGATACCACTTGTATTACTTACTCCCAAATGCAAAATTTAAAATCACTTGTATTTAGCTGTACTAAAGGGGGAAAATAAGTTTTATTAGTTGTACTTACCAATACTTTCATCAGTCAGTGTCATTTAGCAGCCACTAGAAAGTTGCCATGTCACATAGGTCATAGGTAAAAATTTAGAAAAAAAAAATCCAAAAGATAATTTTCAAAAATATGCTCTATCATAATATTTCTTTGCTGGAGTTAAGAAACCGGTTTTAAATTATATCTACTCAATGCCATGATAATTACTACAGTATAATATTTTTTGAAAAAAATCTAGTGTGTTATTTAAAGAGCTCTGAGAAATCAAAGTATGCATCAACACAGTAGCATTTATCAGATGGAACTGCAATTTTATCAGTGTAAATGTTTGGGGAAAAAATCATCATTCTATGATTATTTCATCATTATGCTACAGATTTTGTAACTGCTTTATACTTCCTGAGAAATATACTTAAATATTTCCATGAACTCACAGTCTCACTTTTTTTTTTAATGTTTTCCAGTTCTTCAGAATTTTCTCATATTTCCTCAACTTAATAAATGTTTTTAAATAATACAAGTTATTTGAAAACATTCAGACATCATAACTTTTTCCTCAAAATATCCAGAGATGATACATATGATAATGTTGATTCTCTACGTATTCTACAGTGTGACTTTATCTTCCTTATTTGTTCTCACATAGTCCAAAGGTGTATTTTCAGTGTTGTCACAACTACCATTATTTAACATCTGCCCATCTGCACATCAGTTCTCAGCCTATTTTTATAGCTAGCATCCCTCACATCTTATTTTTTTAGTCATATTGGCAGTGTTACTTCACTCTTACTTCTTCCTTTTGTGTCCATAATCAGTGGTTACATTTTCCACTTACATGTATAACTGATATATGTCTTTCCTGCTCCCCTTCCCCACACATGTAATATTTACATTTCTTCTTTTGAAATAGGTGCTTCTGTTAATATTTTTATGTGGTCTTATGTTTGCATATTAAGCATGCATATTAATTGTTCACCAAGGCAAGGATGTCTCATGTCATTTTAGAGACATGAGGTATTTGGAACAGCTGCATGTTATAGGTGAAATATGATATAGATCTATGAACTTCTACAATAGAAGCTGGAAGCCATAGGCAACAGATACATAATTTTAGGCAACTTAATTGCACTCTCAGTAAGTAATCTTGAACAATTGGAATTTGTCTTAACTTTAGAAGTGCTGGATGAAATTCACAATGTTTCTTGTATTTGTTTAAAGTTTCAGCAAGTATGATCTACTGTTCATTTCAAATCAGTCTAAACAAAGAAAATCTATATTGTATCAATTGCAATTTCAGTCTTCATTTTGTCTAATTGAGTAAATGCTGTTGCATATATTAACGTATTTCAAGTAATAACTTCACATTTACATGGTGTTTTCTTCTTTCCCACAGTTGTTGGAGGTGCCTTTTGTGGATTTAATAGATTTTAATGTATTGTATTATATTTTCATATATAATCCTTCATTTCTTGTGTATGTAAACCCTATTTTCTTATTGGTTAACATTTAGAGCTGTAGTGGTGGTGTTGTACTACCAATACAAGGTTATATTGTCCATCTATGGTTTTTATTTGAATACTCTGCCTTTGCTCCTCCTTGTTATTCCCCTTGTTTCAGCAAATTCTGCTCCTGCCCTATAAAAGGTAGGAGCCATGTTGATTGGGCAGTGTTTTTTTATGTCCCCCTATGTTATCTGATCAGCCCAAGTCTCTTCTTAACTTAATAAAAAGTTCTTTTAGTTAATTCCCCAAGAAGAGTTGGGACTTCATTTCACCGAACCTGCTCACAGTTCTCAAACATTCTTCTGGATTTACCCTACTCATACCTATGATTGATAGCAAGGTCTCAGATAAATTGACTTGCAAGGGCAAAGCAGGTTAAAGGAGATCTGAGCTCTTCCCTAAGCTTTTTGAGTGTAAAGATCAGTCTTGCTCTGAAGAGCCACAAGTTAGCTAGTAGAAGCTGTGGAAGAAATAGAGAGGCAGCTTGCCAGCTTTATGGTCTTGTTCTTTCTTACTTTTCTTCTATAAGAAGATCTGTTAGTAGCCAATTGGTTGAATTTGTCTCCAGCTGTAGTTGTGCAATGTTGGAACAAGGAAGTTACCTGGATATACCATATACCTGGACATGCCACTTACCTATGAAGCATATTATCATTACCGCTGTCTGTAAAAGCAAGGGAACTGCTGTGGCAGTGGCAACTAGAAGTGATCATTATTTTATCAGTATTTCAGTGTAGCTCAAGCAAATTTTAGCAATGATGGTGTTAATAGAATGCAAATATTTTTCAAAAAGAGAATTTTTGAATACGTTTGTCAGTTCACCCCTACTTCTTAAAATTTGAGGAAGGACACTATGGAGAATAAATAAGCTACTTTAGAGAAGAAAGCTCACTCTGGAAAGCTTTTAAATTGCAATTTTGGTCCTGAAGAACCACAATACTCCTGTAGTCCCCAAGAGCAGGTAATTATAATGAAGTGTTGACAAACAGTTCTAACTGTACTGTTATTACATGAAAGTTATAATATTCGTACCAGATCATAACCCTTCATTGACTTTGACATGTTTATCATATTCAGCAGTTCTGTTGTTCACTATGTAAAATGTCTGATGGATTGCAATAAGAAATGAAGTTCATATATCAAGATCTAATTGAATACAAGGTTTGATATTACAGGAACGTAATAACTTGAAGCATACAAAGCAGCCTTCATGATATTTGTACCATTTCTTGAAAAGCAATGCATCTTCTTTATATGAAATCAAATAAAAACCTTTGGTTTTGAATAACTTCACACATGTAGACATGAAGAGGACATATTAAAAATAAAATAAAAAAAATAATAAATTACCCTTTAATGCTGTTCTTCCACAGAAAAGAATCAGAACAAAATTTGGGTGTTTAAGAAGGGGTTCTTTTATATAACTCACCATTTTAAAGTGAATTTGGGTCATAGTAAATTTTTATTGACTGAAATACAGTCCTACAAAGTAAACTGACATTGAATTTGCTGGAAGAAATACATAGATAGTGCTCTTATAATAAATTTTGACAGAAATTATGGAATATGTTTGCAATATTTAACCCTATGACTAAAATGTTGTGAGTCAAATTCTTTGGCTGCAAAGAAACTTAATCTCATTACAGGAGCTGCACCTTGCCTGAGATTAAAGACAATATTCACCACCAACCATTTTGCAGTTTTCACAAGCATACAGTTTCTGTTAATACAAGGTTTGTATTTGTTGTATTAATATTGAAAAAAATGAAATGAAAACTGAACAGAGAAAACAATACATCTCACAGAGGGAACTTCTTCGTAGTAGTAGTAAACCTGAACACTAAAATGTCCTTTTTCTTGATTATATGGTCTTTAGGCTTAATAGCTCTTCTTCCTAATAAGTATATTCTTCCTGTCTAATACTGTAAAATTCTTACTGTTCCCAATCCTATATTTACTATTTGCTTAAGTGCATATTTATCTGTATTCATGGAGCAGATTCTCTATATTCTTATAATTTGTTCTGTTCTTTTCTAGCTCATTTAACTTTATGGTTGGCAGGTCCTTGTTTTAAACTATCTGTAACTAGACATTCTATAAAGCTGCATAGGACAGCTACATGAGACTTTTTTTAAAACTGTGTGCAGAGAGATGAATCCAGAGCACAAATTAGTCAACCTGAGAAGTTAATTTCCCTTGTATGTGCCTCTGTCTCTTCATGGCTAGGATTACCTAGGACACTTAATCTCTTTTAAGTTGCTCTCACCTAATGTGAAGGAAACATGAAAAGTTTGGTAATAGCAAGAGGAGGTTATTAAAAAGATTTTATTTATTCTATTTTTTTACTCAATTTTAGAGGAATAACAATCATTCCTAACATGTAGGTGGTTTTCTGCGGGTAAAAAGACAAAAATTATTCAAAGAACGAAGCTAAGAATTTCCCAGTACACTGAAAAATAAACTAATGATGCCCACCATTAACTCTAAAATTTTTGAAATCTAGCATGTGTTCTCTCCAGATACTCATAAGTCATGATGGAGCAACCTGGATTTACCCAAATCCACACTAAGCTATCTATAAAGTGGCCCCAAAAGTAGATGGATAAAATGAAATCAAATTTATTTACCATCTGAAGCATGGTACTAAAGAGAGTTTAACGTATAAAACTCCAGAAAAGCAAGCAATTCAGCATTAAAATCTTAGTGTCTTATGTGGTAGCTGTGCATATTTACAGACTAAAAAGGCCTGTTTAGAAAAAGATGCTTTGTTTCTTGTGTATTATAACATGCATGCTGCTCTTTGCCAATAACAAATATGATCCAAAGCATACTAAAACCTACCAGCACATTTGCATGAAGCAGAATTTTGCCCAAATTTTAATTTTACAGCATAACTATATGATCATAATCAGGATGAAAACTTAGGATGCAATTTAAACCCACTCCATTCTTTTTGCAGAAGAGAATATTGTCTTTATGTTATGAGCAAAATGAATATTCCTGTGCTCAAACACAAACCAACTTTAAATATTAGATCCTTAAAAACCATAAAATAAAATATACAGTTCATAAACCTAAAGGCCATTTATGCAAATAAATAGTGCATTAAGTATATTTTCTTGTATTTTATCTAGTAATAAAGTTTAAAAAAGAATATCACAGGAGTCAATTATTAACTTTCCTCCTGTGTTCTTTCTTCTCCACACAACACTAGTTTAAAAGAGGGAAATAAACCTTTATGCTATGATTTCACTGTGCCAAGCTGGGTCTTATTTTCTCACAATTTTTTATTCATAGCTTTGGGAAGTTTTTTTGTTTTCTCATTTTTTTTATTATTATTACCATTAGTATTTCTTTTTAATTATTAAACTGTTTTTATCACAACCCATGAGTTTCTTCTGATTCTTCCCCCATCCTACCAAGGAAGGGAGGCATGCACGAGCAGCTGAGTGGTGCTTAATGGCCAGCTGGGGTTAAAAACCAGCAATATAACATCTACTCATCCTCATTCCTGGATAAACAAATCTTTTTAATTAAATAGGTTTTCTTCAGAATTCCTTTAATATTCTACGTTTTTTGAAACACATTTAAATTTAGCCTTCCTCAATGCCTTCTTCACCACCAAAATTATTATATCAGCTAATGAAGTGTGCCCTCTAGATCAAGTTACTGATGAAAACAGTTGAAAATCAGGCAGCTTCAAGCAGAGTTTAGCCAAATGGCACACAAAAGCTAAACCAATCTCTCCTAGAGAGAGAGAGAGAGATACATGCATACATACGTAGATACATAGATAAAAGAAGGAATAAAATAGGTTTTGTAGTGAAGGTAGACTAAATATAAGACAATAGTCACCAAAAAAACTCAACCAAACAAACCCAACCAAACCAAAAAATGAGGAAAATACTGCCAGCTGCTTGTGCAACCCCAGCCTCCTTGCTGATGGGGTGGAGTGAGAGGTAGAAAAAATCTTGACTTAGTGTAAGCACTGCTTAGCAAAAACTAAACCATCTGTGTGTTTACCAGTATTATTCTCATCCAAAATCCAGCACTATATAAGCTACTAAAAAGAATATTAAGTCTAACCCAGCCAAACCAAAAGAATCTACCATAATATAGAAAATCCACTCTCTTACAAGACTCCGAGTAAAATCTGATGGTGTATATTCAGAAGTCCACATTGTTTTTTGTCAGACAGAGATACTGATTTTTTATAGTACACAGTTTAAAAGCAAATTAGAATTTTATTTTCTGCCTTGCTTAAAAAGTTCACAGATTAATCCATGTCTCTGTATTTTTAATTTTTTTTCCTTTCCTCTTTTCAGCTCTTTTCTCCCTTTAATACAACTGTGTGTTTTGACACGGTTTACAGCAGAATCTCACAGAATTCTAGAGTATAAGTGAATACATCATAAAAAGTAAGTATAAGTGAATACATCATAAAAAGTAAGTATAATTTACTGCAAAGCATATTGAGGTTGTTTAGGGTGCAATTCATCCCTTTGTAAAGGGCAATACTGCCAAAGTCAAGAAGTCAAACAGCTTGACAGCCTCCCCTTCCTTTTCCCCTGGAAAAAAAATGAGACCGGTTTAAATCACGGAACCAAAAATGAACCTTTTAGCTTCTGAGACTTCAGAAGCATTCACCTCTTGATGATTATTTCAGGTTCATCTCTGTGTAAATACTAAAAAGTGGGATTCTAAGTGCTCAGAAGGGAAAAGTGCACTCTGCTAATTGCCTTTTTCTATGCTTATTATTTTTACAATCATTTATGCCTTTCATATTTTATTTTTTTCAGACAATTTGATCTCAGCTTCCCTGCAGTTTTCTGTATATTCAATATGTTTTCTTTTTTTCCCCATACCACTCCCATCTTCTGCATCCCTTCAGTATCTCTGATCCATCTTTGTACTATCTGTACCCTTCTATTTTATTAAAATTTGTCTAATTCAGTGTATGAGTCTCTCTTGTCTGCCTTTCTGGTAAAAAAACCCAAAACCTCAAATAATAAAACACATCTTTCAGATGCAAATCAAGACATCTGACTGAGATCAGCTCTGGTTCTGTGAGATACAACAGTGTCAATACTCATTTCAGGAAAAGTGAAACTTAAAACCTTAATGGAAATTTAGACTTTAGGGGAAAATGAGCTCATGAGCTAGCAGTTCTGTAAAAGCTATCCCAACAATAAAATCAACATCTTTAGTAACTCTCAAATTATGATTTTTTTCCCCCTGGTTTTACTGATTTTTTATTTTTGCTTTTTCTTACTTAGTAAAGGTTTTATTCATATACATGTAAACTGAAAACTACTAAAATGAAAAGTGTCATACCCAAAGTTAGTGCTATTCCAGAATATCAGGCCTTAAAGAAAGTCCTGCTGGATGTGCAAAATTCACAATCTAATCACTCAGTGAACACACATTATGCTCTTCATTTGAACTGTTTCACTGATACAAGAATAAAATGCAGTCTTTGAAACCATTCACATTCATAGGTTTTCAACAGGTTAATAGTGCTTTTTATAAATTTTAGAGTACACTTTCAGAAATACCTACGTTAGTTTTTTGTGTTCTCTTTCCTAAAATATATTGTTTAGCAGGAGAATCAGACAGCTCAAGATTCATGCACTAATGACAAGTTTTCACTTCATTCTAAAAAAAATAGGGAAGTACTGTCATTTATGGATTTTGTAAACAAAACACTTCTGCGATACCTCATGTGACCAGACACTAAGTTTGTGTTTGAACAAGATAAGCTATCATTACCAAAGGAATTGCAGTAGCATCAAAACCTAAAGCCAAAATCAATGATAATACAAGAGAATAAAACTGTAGAGTTTATAAAAGGATACACTACCAGTAAAAAGTTTAAAATAGAAATATGTACCACCAAAAAAAAACCTAAACGAACAAAGCAAAGCAACAAACCACAGGGAAAAAAATTACATTGCTTGTTCTAGACTATCAAAGCAATTCCAAAGTGACCCTCTTTCATCTTTCTCCAAGTCTAAGCATTCAAACTCATAATCTTTTAAAATGTATGTAAACAACAGTAATATTATGACAAGATTGAATAGACAAGGACAAAAGTCAGAATTTAGTAACATTTATTTGTATCTCTATATTGTTTGAATTCACAGAATCATAGAATCATAAAATATGCTGAGTTAGAAGGGATCCATGATGATCAAGTCTAACTGCTGGCCCTACACAGGACCATGCCCAGGATTCACACCATGTGCCTGAGAGTGTTGTCCAAATGTTTCTTGAATCCCAGATAGGCTTGGTGTTGTGACCGCTTTCCTGGGGAGTCTGTTCCAGTGCCCAACCACCCTCTGGATAAAGAACTTTTTTCTGATATCCAACCTACACCTCTTCTGACTCAGCTTCATGCCATTTGTTTAAGTCCTGTCACTGGTCACAAGAGTGAAGAGATCAGTACCTGCCCCTTCCAATTTCTCTCATGGGGATGTTGAAGACTACAATGAGGTCTCCCCTCAACCTCCTTTTTTTCAGGCTGAACAGACCAAGTGACCTCCGCTTCTCCTCGTACAGCTTTCTCTCCTTCACCATCCTTGTGGTCTTCCTTTGGACATTCTCTAAGAGTTTAATGTCACTGACTCAAACACCTCTCAGATTCTTTTAAATTCTGAACATTATTTCTCCTTTATGCCATTCACTAGTGATCTCTTTTTTCTTCAGACTTTTCGTATATATATATATATTTGTATATATATATGTGTGTGTGTGTTTGTATTTCTATATATCTTATCAGCAAATTTGCAGATGACACAAATCTGGGGGGGAGAGTTGATCAGCTGGAAGGCAGGAGGGTTCTTCAGAGAGACCTGGACAAGCTGGAGAGATGGCGTGATTCCAGTGGGATGGGGTTCAACAAGGCCAAGTGCTGGGTCCTGCACTTGTGCTATATTTCCTCAGTAGCCTGTTCCAGTGTTTCTTTTTCCCTTTAAGAAATTTTTTCTAATATCCAATCTAAGCCTCCCCTTGTGCAACAAGGCCATTTCCTCTTGTTGTATAGCTAATTACCTGGGAGAAGAGACTAATCCCCCAGCTATCTACCACCTCCTTTCAGATAGTTGTAGAGAGTGATAAGGTCCCCTTCAGCCTCCTTTTTGCCAACCTAATTAACCCCAATTTTGTCAGCCACTCCTCATATGACCTGTGCCCCAGACCTCTCCCCAGCTCTGTTGCCCTCCTCTGGACATGTCCCAGGACTTCAGTGTCCTTCTTGTAGTGAGGGGCCCAGAAGTAAACACAGGATTCGAGGTGTGGCATCACCAGTGCCGAGTACAGGAGGATGATCACTGCCCTGGTCCTGCTGGCCACACTGTTCTTGGTATGGGCCAGGATGCCATTGGCCTTCCCCCTGGCCACACTGCTCATGTTCAGCTGGCTGTTGACCAGAACCCCCAGATCCTTTTCCACTTGGCAGCTTTCCAACCACTCTTCCTTAGCCTGTTGCACTGCATGAGCTTGTTGTGTCCCAAGTGCAGGACTTGACACTTCGCTTTGTTGGACCTCATAGAATTGGTCTTAGCCCATGAATCCAGCCTGTCCAGATCCCTCTGTAGGGAGCCTTCCCACCCTCCAGTAGGTCAACCCAACTTGGTTTCATTTGCAAACTGACTGAGGGTGCATTTGATCCCAAATCCAGGTTGACAATAAAGAAACAGGACTGACTAGATTTTTACCCAGCAAAGGGTGCACCCATCCAAGCCACCAGCAGCCAGTTTCTCCAGAAGAACACTGTGGGAAATGGTTTAAAGGCTTTACTAAGAGTCCAGGTAGGAAACATCCACAGCCTTTCCTTCATTCGCCAAGTGGGTTGCCTCATCCTAGAAGGAGATCAAGGTGGTCAAGCAGGAGATGCCTTTCATGAACCCAGACTGGCTAGGCCTGATATTAAAAATTTTGAGCAAATTTTCTCGTATTTTGGGACAAAGGCTTTATTCAATGAATAGAAGAGATTAAATTATACTTTCCACAATTATTTTAAGCATACGAAAAATTTTGAGGGGGAATCTTTGTGAATCCACTAAGAGGAATGCTTTGGTTTTGGTTTTTTATCTTTAATAGGGTTTTTTTTTGCATTACACTGGAACACAATAAGTTATTGTTTGTTTTGTATCCTGTATATAGACCTGTACCACTATGTGTAGAGAGCAATAAACATGCTCTGATTTTCCTGGAGGCAATTACAGCCTGTTCTACAAAACACAGGATATATTTTGGACATGAATTTTATAGATCAAAGTGTCAGCAAAGGTCTGGTTTTGTGTGCATTCATAGGAGGAAATGCAGAGTAATGTATTATTAAACAAAATAAAATTTTGACTGTACTTGAGCATGATGGATACTGAACTTTTTTTGAAAGATCAGTTGTGAGTGAGCTAGATGGAGGCTTCGGTTCTCATAAATGTTTCTACTTTGATGAAAAAAATTGTATTTGCTGTTTATGATAAAGCAGCTGACAGGCCTGTAAACACAATACAGTTCAGAAGTGGAATATATAAAACACGATAACCTTAACTTTCATTTGTACATGAGATGAGACAAGATCCCTATTGTAATTTAGTTTCTTATATAAAAATATGCTTCTCCCTCAGGAAACCCAATTGTTTTGGAATACTGAAAAGATGAAAAAAGAAAAATCCATTGAATATTCCTTTAAGGATCTGTAATCTGTTTTTTAATCTTATTTGCTTCCTTGCACTTACTGCCTGCATATGCTTGTCAGGATTTTTTCTTTGGTATTTTTAAATTCTCAAGATTTAAGAATGCTTGGAAAACCTAAGAAAACAAAACACCCATGGCTACTGACATAAAGGGCTTAATTTTCACTTAGACTTTTATGTAAATGAATAAGTGAAAATTAGAGTTAAACCCCCTGAAGTCAGTCAATTTTCAGATTTGTGAGAAGATCATAAATAACACAGTAACCTAGTTCACCGTTTTGTTTTGAAGGGGGCTTATGACTCCCTTCTGAACTTTTTTTTTAACTTAACCCCTGTAATCAATCAAAAAGTGTTACATGATAGACCTCCAATCACCACTGACTGGGACAGACTGAATGTGTAGCCAAACTGTAAACAATAGGATGTTGTCTTAAGTCATTCAGCAGATTGAAAGGAGACCACTAAAGAAACAATGCAACAAATTTCCAAAGCAGAGAGGAAAGTAGAAAGTTTTACAGCTTTTCATGGGGTAGGAGAAGTATGACAGAACTTTTTTCATAAGATTTTTCTCTTTCAGAAACAAAAAGTCTAGGTATCTAAACTTGAAAGAAATAGAAGGTAATTGGGAAATGAATGTCTGAAAATTTGTCTGCTGGGGAAAACCTCAGCACTTTATTGATTTAATACTTTAGATTGACTTTATCCTGACATGATTTTAAGACATTGTTGGACAGATTTATGAGTTTGGTTGGATGTATTTTCATATCCTTTGTGACCTGTTAATAAGTCCAGGAAAAAGACGGGAGATTTGACTACAAATACTTTTTCCTTTTTAAGGTTTTAAGAAGCTGATAAACGATATGTGTCCATAAGATCATGCTCCAAAATGAAGAAGCGGCCTCCTAGAAGTACCATCTCACACTTCCTTCATTGAATTGGTGATATGTTATATAGGTCCACATGTTATATAAGTCCAGGAAGAGGAAAAGTTGCTAATGAGTTATCATATTCTCACACAGGGAACAAACTCAGGAAAGACAGAAATGACTGTTCTCTGCCAGTTACCTCGAATAATGTGTAAAAGCCTTTAGTTTCAACAACTATAGCCAAAGGCTAGAGGTTTCACAAGTCTGAATTTCCAACCTCTTAATAAAAATCACTAGTTAGAGAGGAAATTCTCTCTCCTGATGAAAGAAGGCTGTAAAATGAACTTGATAGTTATCTTTTCTTTTTGATCTGCTGGCTGTCCAAAAACACATAGAAGAGTTTGGAGACTGGTAAAGCATGTACTGAGTCTCTGCCAGTACTGAGTACATCACAGACAGCTCGGTTTCATAGTGAAATTATGATATTGGTGCAAACTAGAGAATGATTAGGGGAAAGAGAGAAAGAAAAAAGGAACCAAGTTTGGTTTATTTCACATTAAAGTCTAGAAAATAAATTTATAAGAAACAAATTGTTATGTCTATTTCTCAGACAACAGTTCACTGATTTTGAATTTGTGTGATCTCATGGAATTTATTTTCCAGAAGTATCAGGTCAAGTGATTCAGTGGGCTTAAATATAAAGAGTGATTGTGTCAAGCTTCATATTTTGGGTGATTCTATCATGTTGCACTGATTTATAAAACCCCAAAACTTTCTTAAGGTGTCATGGATGTCATGAGCTGAGAATTAAGGATTACATGTAGGAAGTCAGATTCTCATCTCAGTTACACTAAAGGGTAACTGCTGTAGAGGTATTCTAGATTTATAGTGGCTTAATCAAAATATTACTTTGGTCTAGTGCAGCCTAGAAGTAACCTCATGCTGGTTTTGGTGCTCTAAGGAAGTGTTAGACTGGGGCAAGGCTGAGAGGAAAGGAATTGTTGCAACACTCCATTTCAGCTGCTACCATGAAGATAATTCCCTGTAACATAGTTAATAACCAGTGAGTTCTAGTCAGAGACTTGGAATGTTTTATGTCTTGGCAGCCTCTGATTGAAAAATACCAAGGACTCCTTCTTGCAGTAAGCTTTAGCTGGGGAGCACATTGCACTTGCATTTTCATCTCTTATGACCTTGTCAGCATTATGTCTGTCACTGGGAAAGGAAAAAGTACCTGTGATGGGAAGCACCTTGGAACACTCAGAAGGTGAAGTAAGTTCCTAAACTAGGTGTTAAGACAACTCTTTCTTTTAATGGTCCATATCTCTCTCACCCCAACTTCCCTTTCACCCTTCGCAAGTTTTTTTTGAAAACAGTCTTTTCAGTTAGTTTTGCAGGCAGCTTTGATGAAAGCCACAAAATGCTATTACAGATATTCTATCTAGTGTAGGTCTAAATTAAATAGACCACATTCAACACAGCAGCTAAGGAATACTATTGCATCTACCTACCAATCCAATGAAAAGAAAGAGATTAATAATGATTATTTCATAGGAACTTCAATAGGTGAGAGGAAAAAACTGTGTGAGTAATGCAGTGTGTGAGTAATGCAGTGTGGGGTAATATGTAAATCACTGAAGGAAAAAATAAAAATGTGTAAGGATTAGGTTGCTTACCAATAACATCTGACAGAAATAGTTATGATAATAGGATCATGAAAGCACTTCTGAATACCCCTGTATGAGCTTTCTTTGTTTTGTGCTAGAATACGAACTAGGTGAAGGACAAGTGAATAAAATTACTACAAAATTAGCCTTTATTTTTAGTACCATTTGTGTTATGTATGTGTTTTACTCATGCAAATGCAGGTGCACTGATTCGGATTATCCGATGAAGTCTTATTATTCTGTATATTTCTTTCCTTCTTTTCCTCCATCGCTAGATCAATCTTACACATTTTAGCTTTATCAGAAGCACAACAATAGAACTTGAGTACTCTTTTTCCTTTGTACATCCTGATTACTGCCCTTTTTGCATTTTGCCTTCCCAGAATCTTTCACAGTCTGTCACTCTTGAGTTTCCTTTTAGCAGATATTCAAGCTTGAAATTTTGTATATTAAAATTGCAAGATTTTCCATCTTCCAAATTTTCTTTTAGTATGCAAAAGAGTTTGAAGTATTGAATAAATCTAGTAAATGGATTTAGGTGTCATAGAATTATCATTAAATAACCTACATAATTGTTGAAAGACTAAATGACACAGTTATCTGGATAGCTCTATCTTTCCAAATGAGATTACAGAATCTAAAGTAAGAATTTCTATATTTATAGAAATATATTAAATTTCTATATTAAATTAAGATACATTTAAAGTACACAAAATAAGACTCTTCAAGGCAAAGATCCTGTCTTCCTTTCTAATTTTGAAGTGTTTTGATAACTGGAAGCCATAAACAAGTCCAGGCATGCATTCAGGTGCTTTGCTGTATTGTGCATAAACTTCCACCTGTGATTTTGTCATCATAACCTAGTTTCACAAAAAAGATGATACTGTCTTGCCCAGAAATCATGACCTTTCTGCCTCACTTCTGCCTGCCCTTATCTCTGCGTATAACTGTCAAAATCATGGTGGTATTCATCCATTCAATACAGACTGCTGTGTACTATAAAAGTCTTGAGAAATCTCTTTAAGAGAGACTGCCTTATTTTACTAAGAGGTTTATGCAATTTCATCAGCCTGCAAAAAATGAAAGAGAAAAGCAATAAAAAGGACTATCTATGCTCCATCTGGTAACATTTTATGGGTTGTCGTTAACCAATACTGCACGTGGTCATGTGTCCAGACAGCAACTCTCGTCTTCCTGCTGTCACAGTTCTCCTTACAGTGAATGGTTCAGACGTCTGATCTGCTGAATGATATCATGTAAGATTATTTATTTATAATACATAGTATATCTGTTTAAAATGTTTACTCTTCTTAGGATCTTCTTCACCTTGTTGTATGTACCCAAATCTATAAACTTTAGTATCATTTATAAAGAGGTTATGCTTACAAGTGTCAAAAACAAACAAAAAAGGTCATCAAAGGAACTTGATAGGTACTGATATTCGATTATTTACAGTACTAAAGTGTTCAAAATGTGACTGGTGCTACCTTGGTCCAGGCCAGCAAGCCTTAAACAATCGGGGGGACTTCTAAAGGGCTCCATGGAGCGTGAGCACCCCTGAGCACAGGGAACAGGAGCAGGCAAACAGGAGTCTGGCATGTCAGCGAGGGTGGGGCACGGCAGTGAGAGCATGGCATGCCTGTTAGGGTGTGGCACATCAGGGAGGGCTTGGCAT
The DNA here is from genome assembly GCA_036023395.1 of Myiotriccus ornatus. Classification (NCBI taxonomy): domain Eukaryota; kingdom Metazoa; phylum Chordata; class Aves; order Passeriformes; family Tyrannidae; genus Myiotriccus; species Myiotriccus ornatus. The sequence continues at coordinate 102,575,440 of JAYRBT010000114.1, forward strand.
GTCAGTTTGCAGGGCAGTTTGTGCAGTCAGGGCGAGATGGAAGGCTACTCTCTGACCCTCTGGGAGCAGCCAATAGAGGCAGTAAACTGACTCAGTAGCTGGTCAGAAAGAGCAAAGAGATCCTTTCAGCACCAATGTTATTAGTGTATAAGTTTAAGCTTCCTCAGTTGTGGTGTTGACATGCCATAAAGCTCAATCTCTTGGAGCTGCTAAAGTCACTGTACCAACCAGGTCAGAAAACTCCAGCCAGCCAGACCTGCTGATGGTAAATGCAGCTTTCCATGTCACAGGTTGCCAAGAGCACCTGATGCCTCTACATGAGGCTGGGGCCAACAGTTACTTTGCAGAAGGTGTGCTGTGGTTAAAGAGCTGTGTCTCTGGGTGAAGGAGCCACGGGAAGAAGTGACCAGGCTTTGTAGTATGTATGAGGAGCAGCTGAGGTCAGCTGGTCTGTTCAGTCTGGAGGAGACTGAGGGGATACCTCACTGCAGTCTACAACTTCCTTTTGAAGTGAAGGCAGACATTGACCTCTTCTCTGTGGAATGGCCTGAAGCTGTATCAGGGGAGGTTGAGGTTGGATATTAGAGTAAGGTTCATCACCCAGAGGGTTGTCGGGCATTGGAACAGCCTCCCCAGGGAAGTGGACATAGCATCAAGCCTGATAGAGTTCAAGAAGCATTTGGATGATATTCTCAGAGACACGGTGTGATTCCTGGGGATAGTCCTGTGCAGGACTAAGGGTCAGACTCGATGATCCTTATGGGTCCCTTCCAACTCAACATATAATGTGATTCTTTTGTTCTGTAATTCCTGAGTAAAATATGAGAGTTTTCATGGAGAGGGAACTATTTCCAGAGGATAGTTTTCAAGCAGCTGCTTTCCTTTGCAGGATGAGAGTTGTAGATTATATATGCAGGCCTTTCAATGCCATTTGACATAGATGTTGCAAATCCTGGGCACATTTGGCATATTTCAATATCATTTAGCATTTAGCATATCATATCTACACTCACTCCTTTTCTGACTCAAAGCAAACTGAAATATTTCCAGCAAAAAGCAGAGCTCCAACATGTGGAATTGGATAGCCTGCTTCAGAGTAGTGCAGTTTTGATATCTAGGCAGGTGGAAGTTGGTAATGTGAGTTTGAATACAGCTGTGAAAACATGGAGTTTGTTCCTCTAGCTTTCAATGAATTAACTGATCTGTTGGGAGAAACAAAGGGCAGTATGAGATGTTTTCAAGTACTGACTTCCAGTACCAACTTTCATTATCAGGAGAAGGTTTTTCACCCAAAGGGTGGCTGGGCACTGGAACAGGCTCCCCAGAGGAGTGGTCACGGCACTAAGTCTGTCTGAGTTCAAGAGGCATTTGAATAATGCTTCCAGGTACATGGTGTGATTCTCAGGGTGTCCTCCATAGGGCCAGGAGTTGGACTCGATGATCCTGATGGGTCCCTTCCTACTCAGCATAATCTATGATTCTACGATTCCTGATTGTTTAAAGGAATAATATGTGCTTCCAACTTCAGAAGTTAATTTGTTCAAGATGAAAAATACTACTCAGCAGTAGATATCCCCTTAACTTTATTCACCTGTGAGATCTTCTGAGAACTGAAAATTCAGCCGCCTTCTGGCACTGCAAAGGAAATGCCTGATGCAGCTTTCTAATCATCATATTGTTAGGAGTAAATTCCATTTAGAAGTGCTCAGTGGACACTGTGCTGCTTAGTTGCATTGCTTAAATATAATGAGTTCCAGAAGTTTGCAGGTTATTTTAAAGAGAGTGAAAAACCTAACTCGTCCCTAAAAAAAACCTCAAAAAAACCCCAAAACAAACAGAAAACACAACAAACAAAAAAACCCAAACAAATAAAACCCTAGCAGTGTCAAATTTTAATTCCCATTTATGTATCTAGTTAAGTATATTTATATAAATATTAAAAAGAAAAAAGTCTGACAAGGTGAAAGTTCAGTTTGAAAATTTTATTCATGTTACTGCTGATTATTCATCTCACTGCACCAGTTTTTCTTTGTTGTTTTTTGTTAACAAGAGTTCAGTCACACTGTTATGGAACCAGTTTAATGAGCTAGATGATTATGCCAAGAAGATTCTTAAAAAAATAGCTCTTAAAGAAGTAAGTTAAGCACTTTGATTAAGGGATGCTAGAATTTAGGTTACACAGGCAACACCACCCAAAACTTTTGACAGTGTTTTATGATAGTCTGTCATTTCCTAAACCCCGTAGGACTCATGATAACTTCCATGTAATGATTAAGTAGCAATCCAGAACAAAGACTAATAACTCCTTTTCCTACATCTTTTCAAGGCAATCCCACTATACTTACTGATATTCATTGAAATGCTGCACGGTATATATAGGTAATTGTTTTGCTTCCTGGAATTCCAAGCTGTAGTTGATCTGCTATATCATTTATAAGTGCCTTTTCTGATGTAGGACAGCATTTCAGAAATAAGAACAAGCCTAAATCAATAATTTCTTCTGTGGTCCTGGTTGTGTAGCACATCTTAGACCTGTTGGCATCCAGCTACATGAAAATGTGGAATGTTGGCTTTACAGGTACTCACTCTCCTATGCCTATCAGTCATATGTGTGAATGCTTAGCACTAAGCATATTAACCTTTGGGGTGTGTGAGATGCCAAAAATGAGAGCTAAATCATTGCCAACAGTAGTGACCAGAGGCCTTGCATATAACTTCACAGGAATATCATAGAAAAGCTGTAGCTGAGGCAGGAATAGAAACTGAGGTTTTGATGGTGGTTTTTTAGTTTTGGGGAGGGTTTGGGTGTTTCTTTGGTCTGGTTTGGTTTGGTGTTCACTGAGATCATGAGATTTAAACTTTTGCTCCTGCAGCTCTGCTTTATTATCTATGTAACTCTCAATATCTAGAGGAAATGAAGTATTCTTGCTTCCACTAATGCCATAAATGATCATTCTGTACTTCTTTACCCAAAGCCGATGCATAAGCATCAGGTATTATAATGTTTATGTGCAAGGAAGTTGTAATAAATGTTGGCTTTTTCCTACTATTGTAATTTAGCCCAAGTTGGTAGCTTAGCTCCACACAGCCACTCCCTCACTCACTCCCCCAGTGGGATGTGGGAGAGAATCAGAAAGGTAAAAGCTAGAAAACTTGTGAGTTGAGATAAAGACAGTTTAATAGGGAAAGTAAAAGCCACACACTGCAGAAAACAAGAAATAAATTTACAACTTCCCATGTGCAGCCAGGTGTTCAGCCATCCCCAGGAGAGCAGGTCCCCATCACACTTAATGATGACTTGGGAATATAAACACCTGTAGAGGCCCAGAGAATCTGACTTAAGTCGTGGGGTGGATTGTGGTGGTATATTCCCCTCACCCAGGCTGCACTATGAGCTGAGAAATGCTTGTTAGGCCTCAGCCTTGATGAACAGCACCTGGACTAAACCTCTCTTGAGCTTATCAGAAACACTGTTCCCAGGAGCTAGCGCTGGTTTTTAACAAACAGCCTTGGAAACTTATTTTTCTTGCCTGAATAACGACCCAAGTGCAATAATATTTTTATTGTTAAACCTTCAGAAGAAGTTACAGACTCAAATTGTGGCCAGGATGGAAAATTACTATGACTAAAGCCTACTCTCTTGCAACCCTATAAACCAAAGTGAGATCCTTTTGAGCTCTTGATTCTCAGAAGGTAAGAGGTTAATGTGCATGTCTCAAACACTGACAAAAGGATAGCTATGGAGACAGCCAAGGACTGTTAGTAATAACAGACTGAATTGTTGGTAATAGTTAAGGACTACTGGTATTAACATGCTGTAAGAAAGAACAAGATTCGGTTGTAGAAGGGGGTCCAGAAAAAGATACAGCAGCAATTTTCCATGAGAAAGAATGACGATACAGTACAACACAAGCACAGGAATGAGTGGCAGGAAGTGGACATGGACTATAGAGTGAGATTAAGAACACCAAAGAACCCCAAAGCCCTCCGACCCATTTCCAGAAACGCCTGAAAGAACAGACTCCACATGATAACTAATTTACATAGAAAGCAAGAAATCTATTTTCTGGGTAGAGAAACCTGTCCATAAAAAGGTATCACCCCCAAGCCTGGGTGGCACCCTCAGGACCCTGAGCATCTCATCGGCCAGACTGACACAACTGCTTGTGAGCTGGATCAACACTGAAACTAAGACTGGTGATCTATTTTTCTCCCTCTCGTTTTTTCTTTTCTCCTTTCTTTCCTTCTCTAATCGTCTCTTTTTCTCTCTCTTTCTTTTCCTTTTTCTTTCTCTTTCTTTCTTTAGTTAATCTCTGCCTCTTTAATTTCTCTCTTCCCTTTCACCCTATCCCCCTATCCAAAGCCCACTGCCATGTGCTTTTATAGTAGTTCAGGGACTAATACACCGATTTCCATGCCAAGTATGTAAATTACTAATAAAACTTCAGGTAGTCTTGGACCCTCTGACTTTTGTCATTCCTTTGGACCAATGAGCATTTACTAATCTTAGGTATTTCCTTTCCCTTAATGATGGGTCTTCAAAATGCCATCACTCCAAACATGCCCTCCTTCCTTCTCCCAGTTCTATAGACTGAGGATGACACTGTGTGGTGTGGGATATATACTGTCTGGGGAATCCTTTGGGTCAGCAGACCCCTCCCAACACCTTGTGCACCTTCAGCCTCCTCGCTGGCGATGTGGGATGAGGAGCAGAAAATACCTTGGCTCAGTTCAAATACTGCTCAGCAACAACTGAAACTTCAACATGTTATCAACATTATTCTCATCCTAAATCAAAAATACAGCACTATGCCAGCTACCAGGAAGAAAATTAATTCTATTCCAGCTGAAAGTAGGATACCTGCTTTCAGCCATTATAGTCAGTAAAGATTTGTGTAAATTATTTTTGATTGTTATAGTGAGCTGAGAAGAAAGAGGTAGACACAAACTACTTTATACAGCTTTGATGTAATCCTGCCCACCTTTTTTTATTATTATTATTATTCTTTTAGTGAATGCTTCTTTTCTTTGTTACTTTGGGATCTTGGATCTCAGACAGATGACCTCATCTATGGACTATGGAAAATCTCTTTCTACTCCCTTTCTGATGACTCTGTTAAACTTGTCTCTGTTTATGCAAATATGTTTATAATTTATTTTTATTTTTACTCAGTAAAAAAAAAGCCTAAGCCAAGAATATGAAATGAAGCTTCTGTTAAACAATTCTGTAAAAATGTGTTATGTTAGTCATAATTTATGATATTCTGTCTCGTAAACCCTACTTTTTTTCATCATTTTGTTGTATTTGTTATCTGCCCACAATAAAGACACAGGCTTGAACTGTCATGCCTTTTATTTTCACTGTCATAGCAACCCAGCCAAAGAATTTCATATTTGATGAGAGTACTTGTTCTACAAATACTCCATAACTCACAACTCCCACCAATAGAGGAAAGAAACATATTCTAAAAAATAAAAAGGTTCTTTAAAGAGGTTACTTACTATTCAAACTAGTTGAATAATCTGTGAACACTGTGAATAAATTGCTCATCTTGAAAATGTATTTTTTAATCATAAATATTCAACAAATTGCTTTGAATAAGGCTATTGGAATCTGTTGGCTGTTCACAAAGCAGTTGATTTTACTTAACAAAATCTACTCTGTTTGTGGGCTTTACCATGTAACCATAGCCATGTATTTTCTTTTCTTTTTTTGAAGAAAAGTCTTTATAGAAATTGCCTGCTACATATCTGTCATGGTCCATGTGCTAAGAAAATTATTTGCATGATGTGCACACAAGCCACATTCTATCACAACAATATACAAATGCTTACTGGTGTCTAAATATTAAACAAATAAATTTTAATTCACAACAAAAATTTTTAGGGTTCTTTATGTAGATTTTACAGTTATTTAAATCTATTCATGTTCTGATAAATTTTGCATAAAAGACTGGTGAAATATCCATCTAAACCTTGGGCACGGCAACATGAAACAATTATTTTAATAACCTAATCTCAAGAAACAGATCTTTATAGGATTAATTTCTTTAAATAATTTAAACAATAGAATTTATATCAACTTGGGAAAAGACACGATACTAAAATCCTGCTTGGCAAGCTTTAGGTTTAGGATTCATTTAGAAGGCTGGTAATAAGTACTGTTTCAAGTCTCAACAGATTTTCAAGGGATTTTGAGCAAAACATGCCTTATAATTGTTCTCTGATTTACTTGCTTTACTAATGTCGGAAGAAACTGATGATGCAGAGCATAATGCAGGCAGAATTTGGACTGAAATATTTTTCTGCTTTATTTCCTCATCTCTAAGACATAGCCAAACAACCGAACACATTACCATGAGACTGTCTTGATGGAAAGATCCTCTGAATATAAGGTGGTAATGGCCCACTCAGAGTTCTACTGTCTGAAGTTGGAGCATGTACAGTTTCGTGTTTTCGTGTACAAAATAACAAAAACATTTTTTTTGTATTAAAACTGTAGCAAAAAAACTTTCAATGTGCAAATTTCTCTTCTAAGTCACTTCCTAGACACAAAAATATGCAAGGTCTGGGAATTTACTGCATATCCTGGTGTGAAACATATGTCTAGTTTATTAATCTCAGTTCAATATTAGGAAATAAATAATAAATGTATAGTGCTGCTTCTGAATCAAAGTAGAGCACAAATGCAGTTAATCATTCTCCACTTTAAAAACCTCTTGGTTTTCCCTCTTTTGGTTTATGGCTGGGAAATGGTTACCCTCCTTTTTCATTTGCTTAGTTGTTCTGATTCTTGTTGAAATCGTGGTTCTGAAGGATGTTGACTTCTACCAAATAAAACCCAATACTTTCTTGAGATCAGTTTCAAGAGAACTAAGAATTTTTGTGTCTGGACTCTGAAAAAACAAAAAAAAAAATTTTTTTTTGTAAATAAGCATTAAATACAGGGGTTTGTTGTTCTTACTGTTTGGTGGGGGTTTTTAACCAGCATTTTAACAACAGTTCCTGTCTTATAATGCCCCTCACACTGAGGTTTGCAATTTCCACAGACACACTGTCTAGAAACAGAAATAGTTTTATAAGTTAATTTTCCTAAAAGCTCTGTACCACTTTTTTCAGTTTTTATATACTTAAGACTTTGTCCTCAACCAGTAGCTGATGCAAACAAGAAATACAATTATCACAAGAAGTTCAGAATCCTGCAGTACTTTATTGTCACTCTTTAAGGAATAGTATGTACATATAGAAATATATATTGTTTATCCTTATTTTTACTGCACTAAAGTTTTATGACCTTTTTTTTCTCTTTTAAAATGTGAATTATAGAAGTAACTTGGAAGTTGGGTAACAGTTTTGAGAATAGCCACTTTAAGTAGTAGAGGCTAAAGTCTCCAGGCACCTTTGAAAACACAGTTTCAAATGTATAGTCGTGGTGCTGCCATCTGGTCATGTGAGACCTGGTCTTCCATGAGGTTTCAGTGGTAGCTGTATTATTTTGCTCCTTTCTTGATGCTTTGGGTGGCTTGGAGCTGGAGGGATTGGATTTTGACTTAATTGTTGGGGAATAGCATGTGTTGGGTCAGTATTGTGGTGGAACATTTTGTCTAGCTTGTGTGGTGCTCTTTTGAACTGTTACCAACTTCCCTTATTTTCTCCCCTAAATTATTAATAAAAAATACCTCTTGGGAACAAGTATGTGGCTTATTCTCTGGATGCTATCTTGAGGTATTAAAGAGACCTAAATATATATTTTAAAGCAAAATTCCTGGCTGAGCCCATGAGCCTGCACCTTCCAGAGCCAAAGTGTTAAAAAAGGGTAAAGAATCTTTGAATGAAATCTATCTGGTTCCTGAATGACTCAGGAAATACTGAAAAATCAGTTTTCCCAAGTAGCTGAGTATCAAAAGGCCAAAGTATGTGCAATGGCTCATGACAGCTTTGTTCTAAAGTGCTTCATGACTTTGCAGATGTAACGCTCAAAAGTGCAGCTGACGATATGCAAGGCATGTTTTATGTAATAGTTCCCTTACATTCAGCTCATGACATTTTCTGAGGTTTTCTTTCCTATAACTGAGACACTTATGTGTCATAGAAAATTTATTTAATTTATTCCAATGTATTTAATTTATTCCTGTGCCTTAGCAATGAACTCCAGTATTTGAAAAGTCCCAAAAGAAGCTTATGTTTCTACCTGATAGCACATATGTTTATGAACATTTATATGTTCCTGTGTGTATCAGGAAGGTTATAAGTCAAAACAGACTTCTCATGAGAAATTGCAATGGATCTTGCTAAGGTCACAGAGATCACCACTGTGGCAAGACATTAATGTTGTATTAGGAGAATATATCAGGATTCTTTCATTGCATTGCTGATAGTTTTGGTTTGACCCATCTTGCCCTTTGGCTGTACAAGTCTTTTTACTACAAATATTTCTTTTCCATGCTCCTTCCACTTAATGCCAGTGTTTATTTATTCATTTTTTATGCTGTCTGCCTTAAAGATAAATGTTCCAAGGGAACTTAGAATTTGTCTACAAGCACTTCAGCAAAGAGTAATTTTTCTGTCAGTGCATAGTTCAGCTAACACTTTTGACTTGGAATCTATTTTATAAAATACAGTTAAGTCATTTATTTAATTATAAGTGTGGTAGAAGAAGATATCCCAGGAAAAATATATCAATTACATAAATTTTAAGTATATTGTCAGCTGCCTTTTATAAGTGCTGTCAATCCATTTCACACAGTCATTAACGTTTCTAACCCCAGTAGCCCCAACCTAAAGAACCACACAGTTACTTAAATTTACTTAAATTTATTACATTATTAAAATTTTAGGGAATTTTCCTGCTTTTAATTCCTCTAGTTATTTTCTTATCCTATTCTTTTTCATTGTACCATGGAGTTTGGAAGTTTGAAGAGAATTGAAGACACTCTTACAAAAAGTCATCTTGCATATAGAGTTGTGATGCTTTCTGAAATATTAATAGACCCAGAAATCTGCAAGGGCTCCTGTATGGTAGATAGGTATTGTGTCCATTGAAGAAATATATATATAGAAATATATATATATATCTCTATGTATGTATATGAAGGCCCTTTGTGAAGGATCTATAATATTCGGGCACAATAATATGTGAAATAGGCTAAAACCTATCAAAGTATGGATTATGAAAGTATACCTAAATGTAAATGTCTTATAATAGACATGTTTTTCTTTTCAAGTTAATAGTTTTACTCTAACACCAATTTTTTTGACCCAAAATAAATTCAGGGATTTTGTTGGGCTTTTTTAAGTTCTTTAGAAAGAATTACAAAGTAAAACTTCTGAAGAGATATTAAACACTGATAAATGAAGAACAACAAAATAATTAGATTCTATTTTGTTACCAATTTCAGAAAAAGAAAAACATTTAAAATAATATCATTAGGAAACATTAGTACTACATAAATTACGTAACATCTCTGGAAAATAAACTATTTCAAGATGGAAAAAATGTTTTATCACGTAAGGGTAAGAGTAATGGAGATTTTTCAAAGCTTGCTTTTGTTTTAAGTAAGAAACAATGGACTACTACCTGTAAACAAACAGTTTGATTTCATGATAATTTCATAAATGGGCAATCCATATGGACGTAAATTGAAGATTTGCTTTTGAGCATAAAAAAGAGAGACATTGAGACAAACAGTCCCAAAACCAACTCTTGAATTAAGAATGTTTAAATGTAATGTCCATATTACTCTTTTAATGTCTTCTTCTGGGACATCTCACATTTAAAAGATTCCAGCTTTAACTGTGCATTCCAGTCAGATAATCCTTCAATCATTAGTCTAGGTTTCTCCTCAGGTTTCCATCTCTTTGATCATTTAAAAATCTGAATCTTTTGTCTTTTTTCTCTGTTCTTTATTATTTTCTACTTCTGATTATTCTTGCTAACCTTCCTCATCTCTTTTCATTCATTAATGCAAGACTCTAGAGGGAAGCAGGGGACCAGCCTTCTGTGCAATACTTTTGTGTTGGAGGAAGCACAAGATCACAGGTTTCTGCAATGATAACACTTAGTATGTGTGCTTGCTTTCTATTTAGCTCCTAGAAGTTGCTAATGCACAGCTATTCTTTTTTGACCACTTCCAAGCACTGTAATAGTGTTTTGATGAAACTGCTTTAAGTCTAGTATCTCTTTTGTTATAACTACTCTGGGACTTCTACCTTGTATTCAAAGATATTTTTTTATTAATGTACAATTGGCAATTGTTGGCACTGAATTTAATTTGATTTTATCTTCATAAATGTGAATTAGATAGTTAGTTTGGCAAATATTGTTATGACTTTCCACTTATTATGACTTTATTAGTATTTTCAACAGCAAAAGTCTTAGAACTGTAGATGTCCACTGGTGACCTCAATACACTGTGAAAACTGCCTAATTATTCCTATCCTTGATTTGCTATCTTCTAACCAGTCATTAACTTACAAGACTGATGTTTTTTCTGCCTTTATGCTTTTTTATTTTTCTAAAACCTTTAACTGAGAATGTTGTCAAGTACCCTTGAGAAAGCTAATTGGACTTTTTTGACTCTCTCTCTCTCTTGTCCTTTTTGACTCTATTAAAAATGATTTATGTTCAGACTTTCTTTTATAAGAACCATACTGATTTTTTCCATAATATTGCTACTATCCTTAGGACTATAAATCTCATTCTTTTATTTTTTATTACTTTGATTTGTCTTTCTGTTTAGCATTTCATTAGGTCCTCCTTAACGTATTTTGAAAAGGAAAATAAAAAATCACCCTTCTCCTTTCCTCCAAAGAAACCAGAAGAAACACATATGCTAGCTTTCATTCCATGGTAATAGGGCAGTTATAAATGAAAAGTTATTACTATATTCAGTTTTGACAGTTTAGCTATTTCATACTCAACTTCCTTTACAACTCTAGAGGGAATACCACTGGTTGTATCAATTTGTTACTGTTCATTTTGTTGAGTTTTGCTGAAACCTATTCTGTTCACATTTCAATTTCAGACACATTTTCTGATGAGATTTCTGTGAGGAAAGGTTCTGGTGCGAGAACGCCTGAGATCTCCAGCAACAGACACAGATGTGGAAGAGTAAGCTACCTTTATTTCTACTCCTAAATTATTAGGCACTTCCTTCACTCTTTCATGGTTTATTGACCCCACAGATTCCCTGGCAGACATCTTTCTTTTGGATTCTTTTGCTTTAACAAGTTGTTCAGATGTTCCTCACTTTTTTTTTCTTTTTTTTTTCCCTTTTTTTTTTTTTTTTGTGATGAGGGGAGTTGTGGAAAAGTACTGAGAGATAAAGCTCAGCAAGGAGAAGTTTCCATGCTGACAATAGTTCAACAGAAACAAACTGTCTGCACACCTTAGAAGCAGGGATACATAGGGAAATTGTTGTAGTCCCAAGAGAGTCATGGAACAAAGGATGGAACAGCATGGAGATGTTGCAGTCATCTCTGTTAAAAACAATGTTGATAATGGGAGCTAAGTCAAAGAAATTACACAAACAGTGACTGAAAGCTGAACTTTCTCAGCCTGTCTTCATAGGAGAAGTGCTCCAGTCCTCTTATCAACTTCGCAGCCCTCCTCTGAACTTGTTCCAACAGTTCCATCTCCTTCTTATGTTGGGGTCCCCAGAACTGCATGCAGTAGTCCAGGCGGAGAAAGGAAAAGATCATTCAGAATGTGTGCATGTGGTGGGAGGGAGGGAGGGAGGGAGAAGGGGGAGGAATGCAGATATCTTTAAAATGCTGCCATGAGATTTATAGCATTAAGGGCAGGAGCGAATCAATATGTGGTGGATCAACATTAATAACATTCATTTATACATTAGCAATTAATAAAGGCGAATTGGGGCAGTGATAATTTAATGGTATTTCTACTTCACTTCTGCGGCTTTGAGGTTGTTGGATATGAATTCTACGATTTCCATAACAGCGACTGTACCTATTTGCATGCAAAAAAATGGTGAGACTGATGATGATGAAGGCTGTTGAAGATACAAAAAAAATTGTCTTCATGCTAAATAACAGAAGTGTTTGATTCTTATTTTTTGATTGAATAAATGAGTCCTAATATAGCCTATGCTCCCTTCAGAAAGGTTCAATAGGAGATAAAAAATTGATCAAAAATTATCTCCAGTCATGTTTATAAGTACAGCAATTGTTCCTTGCAATTATTTAAACCAGGACAAGCAAAAGCTATTCAATCATAAACTTGTCCTTTATAAATCACCCTCTGCAGGTGAAAAGCAAAGAACATACAAGTAACCCTTCAAGCCTCATGAAGATTTACACTGATCTCCTGGGGAATGTCATATATGAAAGAACCATCAACTGATATTATTTCCCCCCTGTGAGTCTATAAATTAGGAGCTAGAAAGACATAGATTTCAATTTTCAATTAAGAGCTTCATGGTCAGATCAAAAATCACAGAGACTTCCCAAGGTGGAAGCTGAATACAACAACACTACGAAGAAATCATGGGATGTCAGCTTAATTCTGGCTCTGTTACAAGCTTTCTTCCTCTGAACTGTGACGTAATAATAATAATGGCCAGACTTCGTGAACGAAAAACCGGGGAAGGTCTTTTACACCTTCCAGCCTGCACATTGGATTTTTTAGGTGAGTTACAGTGTGCGCGGAACTGAG
>JAYRBT010000114.1:102588212-102607020 GCA_036023395.1 Myiotriccus ornatus
CCCTGACCAGGAATCGAACCTGGGTCTCGGCGGTGACAGCGCCGCGTCCTTAACCACTAGACCACCAGGGGCTCCCGAACTGTGACGTAGGCTGGATCTATAAGGTCTGTAGGGGAAGGAGATGGGATAGAAGCTGTGTTTCTTGACCCTGGTTTGTGTTTCATGCTATTGACAAAATGGCATATCCAGTTGATTTACGTAGTTTAAATTATTTGGTCTTATGGGGTGGTACTGTAACCTTCCTGAGAAACTTTTCTTCAGGTATTATTTTACTGTGGGACTTTACAAACAGGAGATGTACAGTCAACAGTACACACAGGTATCCAGAACCATCACATTACTAATTTACCTGTTCATATGCTCATTATCATCCTCCCTCCCTTGCCTTAAACTGGATTTAAACAGTCATACTGAATTGTTACCTTCTGTTTGTGAGACCTTTTTAGGGCTGTATAGCTTTTTATGAAGTATTTTCTTCATAAATTCTTGAGTCATTATTACCATCTCAACATGTCTCTATACCAACTTTTCTCATCTTGTATGGCTTCAGATTAAATACCCTTAAACTGCTCAACAGCATTTTTCCTGTAAGAGTGAGTGAAGGTAACACAGCTAGGATGCACAAAACTAAACCGGAGGTCACAAACAGGTGGTCACTCATGCTGTGGTTTACTTTAGAGTCACTCCATAAACAAGGTTGCCCACCTTCTCCAGCCAGCCTCAACAGTGTGGGATGTACCCAGCCAGCCCATCGTGGCAGTGAGTCACACTTGGGCTTTTTCCTTTGCCACGATGTAGAATTCAGGCATACATTTTTTTCTAGTAAAGATTTTGTACTCAAATCCTGAGGTGTAATTCAAAAATAAATCCAGGCCTTTGCAGCAAACATTATATTTTGCTCATAATCTCAATCTTCCTTAATTTCTAGTTTGTAATTTGGAAGTAATATTTTTTATCCAATTTGCTTTGATGTTTAGAATATTTTCTTTGGTATGTGTGAAGAGCTTCAGTTTCATGATGCTCAAGTTCTTAGAAGAATCTGATTAGATTTTGGTTTTATTACGAGTCAATTAATAACATGAATGGTGGGGGGAGGCGTAACCTTTATTTTAACAGCACAGAAATAGCTGTACTCCTCTTTTATTGATCACCACACTGTACTTAAACCTTTGGAAATGTATTTCAGTTATGCTGTGAGACAAAAGAAGTGCCAGTGCCAGATGAGATCTGTTCCTTCCAAGTCATACAAGCACAGTTACTTTCTTTAAAAGTTCCATGGTTGATATAATTATTTTGGCAGAAAATATTTGGTGTCGAATGCAGTGTAAAACTATCCGAGAATAAATGTACTGTGACTTGGAACAGAATTTTCTTTGCATAGAGGCAAAATGAAGTCATGACAGAGTTCACAAAACCTATTCTCCTCCTAAAATTGCAGTTTGATCTTGCTTTTCAAGAAGAGTCTTTCAAAAAGTTAAACTTGACAGTGCAAGAAATTTCACAGACTTTTGTCCATAAACTGTCAATTGCAATACAATGCCCACATTCTTTCTTAGTGTCCTGTACATCAGGATGCTAAAAAGAGATTTCTAGGCCGCCATGCCATAATGCTCATTTGCAACATAAAATTGTACATTTTAAGTTAATGGCTATAGGAATGCAGATTTTCCACTTAGCATTGTAATGAAAGACCATAAATATCCCTTTTGGGGCTACAGAACTATTAATTACTTAACGTAAAAGAAACATTTTTCCCAGAAGAGTAATAGGGCAAAACCATGATGGTTTCCCTGGGAAAGTACAGGGTGTCCTTGAACAAACTAAATAAATAAATTCACTTTCCTATGGATAAGGATTTTTCTCAAGTCCAGGAAGACTGTTGAAAACTTTCAGATGATAGGTGTATGAAAGTCACTGTCACCTCTACCTGTTAACTAGGATAATGAAATAGCACCTGTTTAAAGGCTCCAAATATTTTTAAAAAACGGGATTTAAATACTTTTTTTTGGAGGAGACAGAACACTATGAGTGCTGAATAGAGAAAGTGAGACATTTCAGCACAGGAAAGAAACAAGATATAAGGTATCTTTTTTAATACTGCCTTATGTATTGTCTGCCTGACACAGTTTCTTGTAAAAAATGCAAATCCATTAGGTACAGTTTAATGTGTTTCATACATTATACAGGATGTCTAGCTGTCTATATCAGGGCAGGTTCTTTTCTTGAGTTACAGGTAGATCTTTATTTTGTCTGGTCTCAGGAATTGTTGAAAAATTTGGTTTTAATTATCAGGCCTTCCATATATCATGTGCTCTGGCAGCTGTAGCGGCATCACCATTTTGCGTGGTGGAGAGAGTCTATGATGCTTGGTCACAGCTGTGAGTCATTCCTTACAGGAAAATCATTTCAAGCAAACTTCCTATCAGGAAGCTTCTCCTCTTTCCTCCACCTGTAGCACTACACAACAGTCTTATTCCCAGTCACCTAGATCAATTGGTTCACATTTTGAGGGATGTTTCAAGAAGTTGCCTTTTTCATATTTTTATCTATGTAGAAGGAAGGCTGGTGCACAATCAGTGTACAAGAGCAGTCCTCAGCACAGGGCATCTGCAGGCAGCACTCCAGACCTCTCTGCAACAGCATAACAAGTTCGAACGTCAGCTAGGGCTTTTGAAAATGCATACATGTTAGCCAAACTCTATCCACATGGAAAATGATACTAAAACCTCTTACACTGATTTAAATGGTTAAAGAGGTAGGTCCCTGCTATTCACTTTAAGCCTTCTGTTCGTATGGCAAAATGAACCAGCATGTGTGCTGGCTTTGGCTGAGGTAGAGTTAATTTTATTCACAGTAGCTGTGCTTTGGATTTGTGCTGTAAACAGTGTTGATAACACAGGGATGTCTTCATTACTGCTGAACACTGCTTACACACAGTCAATGCCTTTTTGACTCCTCCCTCATTCCACCAGTGAGGAGGCTGGGGGGGGCACAAACAATTAGGAGGGGACACAGCCAGGACAGCTGACAGCAGCTGACCGAAGAGATATCCCAGACCTTGTGGCTCACCATATAGACCACATCATGCTCAGCATATAGAGCTGGAGGAAGAAGAAGGAAGAGAGGGGAACATTCCAAGCGATGGTGTTGGTCTTCACAAGACACCATTACGTGTGATGGAGCCCTGCTTACCCGAGGATGGCTGACCACCTGCTACCCATGGGAAGTGGTGAACAAGTTAATTGTTTTGCTTTGCTTGGCTTTAGCTTTACCTGCTAAACTGTCTTTATCTCAATCCACAAGTTTTTCTCACTTTTCCACTTCCATACCCTATCCCACTGTGAGGGGAGTAAGTGAATGGCTGTGCAGGGCTTAGTTGCTGGCTGCTGTTAAACATCATCTTGGTATCAGGAAACTCCCACTGTTCATGTGAGTTCCTTCTAAAATGAACTGCGAATAAATATGGACCTGGGATATTACAACTATGTTTAACCTCTGTAGTGCAACAGAATATCAAAGCAATATAAATAAAAGGCTGTGTTTCCATACATTTCTAAGAGCTGCTCATGTCACTTAGATTGTATTCACACAGAACAAGAACTTAGCATTGTAAATGGAATCACTGAAATATTGCATATTAATGCACTTACATCTCTCAGCAAGGTCATTCAGTAGACCCTGTAGCAGCCTCAAGAAATAATGAGTAGGCTGAATAGTTTGGATTATAGAACTGAACTGTGCTTAAATTAAATTATAAAACTCAAGCTCTGGTAATCAAGCAGAATACTATGGTCCAACAAAAGGTAAAAGATCTTTTTTATAATCTAAAAAATAGAATTATGGACATATGTCTACCTCCGTCTCAGAATGCCAAACATGTTATATAAAAAATATGTAGGCAAATTCTCACTTGATGTTAATTGGTGAAATTCCTAGAACTGAATGGATCTATCCCAACTCAGTCCAGTCAAGTATATCCATATGTATAAAATAATTTCACTTCCTGTAAGGAGAGCATTGAAGTACTTGGACCTCATAAAACATAAAAGAAAAACAACAAAATATTCTCAAGGAAATTATCAAGCCCTGGTGAAGAAAGTAAAAGTGGACATAAAAGTTTAACACAAAACACAAAACCAAACAAACAAACAAGCAAACAAAACAAAAAAAAAAGAGAGGCTTAAATTATCTATTTCAAGATTCCAAAAGGTTAAGTGGGGGAAGGCACGTATTGTACTCAGGCTAGTAGATTTTAATGTATTAATTAAGGATCTGTAAAAGGTCACGCTGGGGTGACAGCCCCTTGATGGCACATTTAATTAGTTGAGTCTAGTATGTAGTTAGGTTATGAGAAATTCAAAAGCCACAGAACAATGGCGCAAGAAGTCTTATAATTTCAAAGTAAGGCAAATTGGACAGAAGCTATTGAGCTACTCAAGCAAGCCTAGGGGAACCTCTGTAACTGTAAACCCTCTGTTAATTTCCTGAAGTAATTTAGAAAAAGTTAACAAAACAAAGAATGAATAATGGTTTGCAGCAAAACAAAAAGTACCATCAGCTAAATAAAAAACACAAAAAAAGCAAAAGCTGATAATCAAAGCTCTTTGAAAAATGTTTTCTCCAGCATCCTAAGGTAGCATAGTTCAGCCCTGTGTTCCCCAGTGCACTGTTTCATATATTAGATCAGTCTGCTCCTGGCTATATTTTAAGACCCCATCTGTGACCATTCCTATCCTCATCCCAAATATTGATTCTCCACGTCCAAAATTGATCTTCTGAATTCCTCAGTGCGTTCTGTTTCTCTACAGGTTATAATACTACAGGAGAGGGAGATGAAGGGATTTTAATTTATAGTTAATAAGCAAAGGCAAAGTTTGATACGTTATGGTGCTATTGATTTTTAAAAAAAACATCATGTATCAGTGAGTGAGGATGCTAACTGGATGTGTCACTGATAATGTTACCACTGTTGTTGTCCCTGCAGATCTGTCCTCCATAGCTTCATGTTAGCACTTTTTAAAATGTGCGGAAAAGCCTTTTGATTCCATTTCTATTGTCCCTTCACTCTTTTGCATGTATCAGTGTTTAAATCAGGTAACTACAACAGATAGGTATTAGCTGTCCCATACAACAGCCTACTTCGGGAGACACTGAAACATCAGCCAGTCGGCAGCCACAGCAGCATCCAGTTTTATACAGAGATGGATCGCTCCCACATTTTTGCTCCAGATGTTGCCTGACTTTTGTTGTTGATTTGCTAAGAAGATAAATTATGTCTTCAAAGTTCTTTTTTGGTTTTTGATTTTTTAAAAGAATTTTGCTTTTCTGATTTTAAAAAAATTGAAAACAGCCAAAAAGATTTTTTAGAGGCTTGGGGCAAGGTAGGCTTTGCAAGTTTATTCTTTTGATTTGTTCTTTAATATACTCTGGGCTGGAACCCTACATGCCAAAGTTTATCTTGGAGCAATATTTTTTTTAATGGCTGAGTTATAAACTCCCACAGGAAGAGTTATAGTAGAAACACTTATGGGCATTTAACTATAAGAGTAGTAGCAGGGTTGTTAAAATAATTGGATTTGGGGTGGAATGCAAAGTTAAATTTACAGATTCTTTCTGCCTTGGCGGAGCCATTCATTTCTGTCTGAAACAGCTAAGGCAAAACTTAACATCAGCATAGGAAAAAGACACTAGAAAAATGAATGGTTCTACCTCTGCCAACTCCAAGAAAACAATCGTTACTTGACAGATTTAGTGATGCATGAAATATCAGAGTCTACATCTGGGAATCATCAAAAAAGAATAAATTGATTTATATTGATTGCCTTAAATTGTTGCTTTAAGTTAAAATGTAGAAGTTCATATTTGACATCTTGGGGTTTTTTTGCTGGATAGTTCACTGGAGTGTTAAATTAAAGAAAAACACCCAAAAAAAACCCAGAAAAAATAAAGGTGGAAGCAATTAAGATCTTATCCTGCAGATCTTTCTATCTTTCTTCTGAGGGTCATATGGTTTAATTGAAATTAACAGAAAAATACACATTCTGGTTTGAAGGTTTGTTTGTGATTTTTTGTTTTGTTTTGGTTTTTTGTATTGCCAAGTTTTTCAACTCCTGGTAACATCTTAATGTTTATGCAAGTGAATGAAATTGCTTCCTTCTGTCAGATAAATAAATGAGATAAAGTCATCAGCAAATTACACCCAGTAGCAGTAACAGAGAAACCTTGTAGAAGGACCTTCACATCTGATAACGTTTTAGTGTTATACTCTTGTCAAACCTCTAGTGCTTGTACATAGTCCGATGTCTTTTAAAAATAGCTATTACACTGACTCGTTAATAACTATTCTTTAACTGATGAAGTTTAATTTGTACTTGAAGTAGAAAGGTATGCCAGCTCATATCTGGAATTCAATTCAGTGAAGTTAGTTGCTCCAGATATGTAAGCAGCTTGCACTATGATTTCTATCAAAAAACAATTTTGATCAGTTGATAGGGGACAACTTCATTTTTTTCAGAAATTCATACTTCACATGACCTAAATTCTGATGTTCAGTTATCAGCTGGACCCAACCACAGCACTTCTTTTAAGATACAATCAAGCCTCTTTAAACCCCAGCTTAAGCAGCAGAAATTGCTCAGATAAAAGCAAAGTAGAATTTATATTTAGGGATGCCTGCATCAGAAAGTGTTTGTAATGACTGCATTTTTAAGGTGGATTTAAGCAGAAGAAAGGTTGCAATGATGTTCAGTGACTTACATGAGGTCCTTCCTCTCTCCCTGGACTGCAGTGGCATCTTGCATTCCTTTCAGTAGATCACCAAGTAAAATGAAAGTCCTGGTAGGCAGAATGAACCGCTTGTTATGCTATTCAGAAAAATACTTTCATTAATGATTGAAAATGAGCATATATGGTTCTATTTCAGCTCTACTCCAAGTGTCCAAGAGCAGAGCATTGAACAGGTACTGGATTACACTTTTCTTTTTTAGTTCTTTGACATGAGGAGAAAAACTCTTGACTCTGTTCAGTTATTCTGGTACCCTACATGTGCTGACTGCCTACACTGCTGCTGCCTGTCATGCACCCAAAAACAGATGTGACTTAGCAAGGGGCTTCCTCCCACTGCTGGACAAGGAACTGGAGCAAAGGCAGAAGGGAATCTTCTCTGAGATTGATCCTACCAATCTACACAGGAGTCTGCAATTTTATAAGTAATTTAATTCAAGTATAGTAAGTGGAATTGTTGTGACCTGAAATTTTACACCTGGTAAGTCATGAAGGCACAATGCCCTTTTCAATGCATTAAGAAGTAAACTAGAAGTTTTAACTTTGGGATTATTTTTAAGCTCAGCTATAAAGGTGCCTGTTGGAGCAGTGTAATCTGCCCTTCTACAAGTTCTGTAAAACCTTGTTTTCTAAAGCAGTCTCTGTGTTTGAAATGTATTGGGTTTCTTTTCCTTGCATCCTAAGGATATATTCAGTCTAATGACAGTGTAGTTATCTGTTAGCATCCTCATGGTGCTCTTTATAAGTGAGTGCTGCTTTCCATCTTGGGACTGAATCACTGCAGCTGAGCACAATAATTAATTAGACAAAGGTTGCTACAGGAGACCCAACTAAAGAATTTATTATATATCACTTTCCAGCAGCAAACTAACATAGTTGGTTAACCAGAAAGGTACCTGAAGTTATGTTTATAACCTACACAAATATTGAATACAAGAAAAAAAAATAGAAAATTGCCAAGAGTTGAATTGTCTGACTGTTCATTTAATAAAGGAATGAAAATGGAAATAGATGTAAAAAATCTTTCTGATAATTCTTTCTTTATTAATTTTTCCATGCAGTCTTTCTTGTCTTTTCCAGGGTGTCTACAATCCCATAAAGTTTTCTGTTAGGAAGTTTTCCACTAACTCAAATGAAATATGTTTGTATATTTAATTTCTTTCATTTTATAAAGTTCTCAGTATTTTTCATGACTCTTTCTTGTCTCATCTATGTAAAGTCTCTTAATTTCTGGTGTTTCTGTGATGTTCATGCTTGGTTCTCACTTATCCACAGGCTTAACTCCTATTACAGCTGCTTTAATTGTTCTCAGAAATTATAACAGGAATAAGGATCTGTAGGCATTTTTATTTCTTTGGGTTTTGTTTTTTTTGTGGTTTTTTTTTTGTGTTTTTGTTTGTTCATTTGTTTGTTCTTGCAAAATGGTAATACTCAACTCTTCATCTATAGAACTGTTTACTATTAACCTGGGCTTCTCACTTGAGATCCTGCAGCAAGAACATTTGTACAAGAGGAATTTATTGGTCTACAAGAAGAAAACTGATCATTTTTCTACAGTTGTTTATCTTCCATCACTTGACTTGCAAAAATAGTTGTTCCAGAGCAATTTCACAATGGTTTCTTGCCTTTTTGAATTGCACCTTTCAGTTTATTTCAGAATTAAGTTCTCTGTAGACGGACAGAATACTGAATCGTCATTGCATACCTATTCATATTCTAAAATATTAGGTAAATTTCCTGCACGTTCCTCAGCTTCTTAGCATCCTTTATCTAAATGAAAATTACACTTGGTGGAAGTGTTTGAAGGAGGGAAGGGGGAAGTTTTAGATAGAGGGAGTATTTATCGTTAATAGTTTCCATCCCATTTTGGTAATTTGTTTGTTTGATGGACTGGTAGGCTTGACCATACAGTTTAATGACATATTTAATTGAAAGTGACAGTGTCTCAAACGTTCTCTTTGGGTAATTGAGTTTCATTAGCTTAATCTCACTAGATAGAAGGTTTTCCTTCTATGAAAGAAACAGTATTTTAATTGGATATCTTTTTGCTTACAGTATTCTGTGCTGGTAGCAAATGTTCTCAAAGAGTTAAAATGCCTTTTTTTCCCCCCCTTATTAGAAATCTTTAACTAATGTCATATTATGATGATTGTTTATACTCTATCTCAAGGTTTTTTTAATATCATCTTCTCTTCCAACCTTTGGTTATCACTTGGTTATGAAGTTGCATTGTCCCTTATAAACTACTTTGTCCATTGTGCTTTGTTAAGGTGCTTTAATGTTCCTTTCCGTATTACTAAATTGTGTAGTTTCTTATTGCATTCTATTCACAATTTTCCTTCACTTCCAAATCACGTCTTGATTTTTGATGCTGTGACACTCTTAATTCCTATGAACACATTTACTAGCAAGCAAAACTCAAATCACTCAGGATTGCTGAAATTTTCATGTAAGTCTCACATCCAATGTTTCCCTATGTGAAATCTGCACTTTCATGATGAAAAATTAGCCACTAGGTATGTAAAACACACAAACAGTTGTGCATGTTAAACTGAAGCTCTGTCAAGACCAGTAACTAAGAGAGGATGTGAATAATAATAATAAGGATGGACTGACACCCTCTCTACTGTGTATTCATATAGTAAGTTCTGTGGAAGGGGTATCTCTTCAGAGAGTAAGCCTTAGAAGTAAAAAAAAAGTAGTGGTTCACTCCTGAGCATATCCTTGGTTATGTAGGTAGTACTCATATTGAGTACTTAACTTTGACACCTTCACTTTTTCTATCATAATAGAGGAAGCAAGTCCTCTTCAGAGAGGGATCATGTCTTAAATTTTCTCTAGACCAGTCTTGAAGAGCACTTCAGAGATGATGGCATGCCTTCTAATGGCATTATTCCTAAATTAGGCACCTCAGGAAAGTGCTTAAAACACAGCCAGATAGATAGCTTTCTCCTTGGGCGATTAGATAATCATCCTGGTAAGAGGGTCTGTGGTGCTCATGGCTAACTAAGAGCCCAAGGTTCTGAAAATTCAGTTTCCTCTGTGCTTTGTTTCTAAAATGAAAGGGAGAGCAAATCTTCTGCAAAATTAGAAGCTGAAATTCTCAGAGCAAAGTTCCTGTGGATTGACCTTACCTGTCCACTGAGTTCACATGCTGGAGTGGCTGGAGAAGAAGCTGTTCAGTAGGGTCAGCTCCTCATAGGAAGAAAAGATCTTAAAAGGGAAAAGAGTACAGGATGAGAGGAAAAGCAATTTGAAAAATTGTAATTCTGAGCATGCTAAATGTTTGAGTTGAGTGGATTAGAATTTATACCTTTTATTAATCTGTGTAATATTGGAATATAAAATGATTCAAGCTCTTTTAAACCCTTGAAATATTTTTTTATTGTTCTCTTCATATAGTCTTTTTACACAATATTGTTTTCTCTCATCTTTAACATGACATTTAATGATTCAGTATACAAGAGTACAGTTAAGAAGCTAGTTTATCTCTTGAGTCTGGGCATGTATATCTGATTTGAACAAAGATAAATGACCTCATTTTATTACAGGAACTCGTCATTAATAACAGCAGGTATTTCATGTACATTATAACAGGTTCATTGCATTTGGTCCTTTTGGCATTTTATGAAGCAATGGTAATGAAAGTTGTGAGCTGCTATGTAGCTTTGTGTAAAAGAAAACAACACTTCAGATTATTTACAAAAGTCTATTAAAAATGTTAGATAAATAAATTAGTTATGTTTGCAAGGAGTTACAAATTCCATTAAGAAACTGAGAAGAAACTTTTTAAAAACTATGTAGTACTTCATATAATAGTATAACTTCTGCAAATTATTCATACTAAAAATTTTATTGCTCTACAATAAAGACATTCATTGAAATTATCAGTAGGTATGTAATAGTAATATTAATAATCTGGACTTTGTGAACCCCTTAGGAATGATCATACATTTTGCTTTAAAGTGTTTTTATATTTTCTCTTCATATGAAAGCAAAATTTCTTAATTTGTAGCTACCCCCTAAGATCTAAACCTTGTGAGTTTTGGTATTTTTTTGTTATAGCTAAGTTCTGATCTTTGGTGAAATATAACATAAAGAATTTAAGTCATACTAGAGCAGTGGGAGGAAAATTAGTCTTTTAGCTTCCCCATTCTTTGAAAATTGACACAGTAATTTGTTCTTGTAACGTTACACTAAGCAACCAATTGGTAACTTAGCATTCATAAATAATAAGCAACTAGTGAAACAATGAGGAAAATAATATCTTTAACATAAATTTAGGGGGTAGGAGTCTAGTTTTTTTACACAGATCTCCAGCTGACTGAAGGATGGTACTGGAAATTGTACTATAACACTTATCTATAGAATAAGGAACATAATACCAGTCTATCAATCATGTCTGCTATAATGATTTGTTATTTAATATCTGTAAATTTCTGTTAAAAGTGTTAAATATTAGGGAAGAATTTTTTGTCTTATGACAAAGCTCAACAGCTCATTCCATAAAAGTGTGATAAGGTATTGTCATGGCAATGGCTGTAGCATCACAGATTGTGGATTAACTGTGCTTCCAGTTCAACCAAATGAGAATAACTGGCTGGCAGAAGAGAAAATATTTGCTTAAATCCTAACAGCAGAAAGAAGCTATTAGCAAAATATAGAAGTGGAAATACATACATCAGTTAAAGTAACTATATTTCAGTTAAATGTGGATTTGAAAAGTTTTTTCAGTCAGAAAATCTCCACTTAGACTGAAGAGCAGCAGTAAGGGTTTGCAGAAATGTCTCTAATAGGAACTGATATTTGAAAGCAAAGGCTAGTGGGACTGATTACTTTTCTCATTAGACAGCACCTCTAACAAAATAAATCAGATGTTGCAATATAACATTCCACAGAATCTGTCAAACCAAAGGATATAAACTGGAAACATACCATGAAATTAGCATAGATCCATGCAGAATTGGAATCAACAAGAATTTTCATCTCATACTAATTTACAAAAAGCAGTGCCACTGCAGCACACAATTTCATGTGCAATTATTATTAGAGGGACAAGTGAAAACATTCTGAACTACAGTTTTCCCCTCATGTTTTGATGTCAAGTGCTACTCAAACCAATGTTTGTGGTAAGCAGAGACTTCTCTTTTTAATACTGTGCAGTATATGCTTTAGCAGCATCTTCCCCTTTACAAAGGAAATGGTTAAATGAGATCCTTTCCCTGCGTAGCTCTGGGCAGCTGTGCTGAAAAGGAGTACAAGGAGGGAGCGTGGCATAGACCCCAGCATGCTGGGTTCAGTGCCACAGAGTGAGGTAGTGACAGGGAACTCCTGGCCCTGAGGCCAAAGCCGGTTGCTCCAGGCTCTCTCTGCTGGTAGTGGGGAAAGACATCCTCTTCCAGAGGTGACTGAGGGCTCCTGATCAGGGGCTGCTCTGAAGATGTTCTGTTCTTAACAAGTAACAAAGTACTCAAAGGCAGGGAGAGGCAGAGGGAGAGGAACGAGGGCTGTACATGGGGCTCCCTGTAGCCAAAATGAACATTTAATGTTATCAAGTAGACCAGCATTGTTTTAACTGGCAAGATGAAGAGACTCCCCATGATAAGTTATTTTTTAGCACTCCAGGCACTTTTTGGAAAGAAGAGCAGAGTCCAAATCACTTTTTTAGGTCAAAAAAAGGAGGAAATCATGCTGTCTCTTTTATATTTAATGTGAATACTCAGCAAAGGGATTTCTGTTTATATGTGTGACACCATCAATGAGGCCATCTGGGAATTTATGTAGCTACCTCACTGGCACTAGCTCTTCTGTTCTCAGCAAGGTACTGAACATTCAGAAACTCTGGACAAGTGAACAAATATCTCTTTGTTATATGTCATTTTTTATGTGCTTGCCAAACACAAAAGAAGTATATATCTGGGAAAACAGAAATATAGCAAGCCTTTCTCAATGTCTTCTGGAGTCCCTTCAGCCTCATCTCTCCTTAAATATCTCCAGGTTTGGTACAGGACACTGATAGTTGAAGCCAGGGCTAGTAATCAGGTTATGGTTCATGAGTGATATTTGACAGATTTTTGACAGTTACCATTTATCAAGCTAGCACATTTTGTGCAGATGTACCTTCAGCAAAGCTCCTAGCTGAGCTGAGCTTTGTGCAAGCTTTCTAGGAGAGTATCTCTTTTGTTTGTTTGGTTGGTTGGATTTTTTTTAATATTTTATTTCCTTTGTTATGTGAAGCATACCTTTCTTGCTACATTAACAGCAAACAGACAATATGCTTCATTATCAGCTTGTCCAATGAAGCATGACATTCAGTTGCCTTGCAATTTCTATTTTAGCATAATTCATACTGAATAGTCACTAATGTTTGAACATTTATAACATTATCCAGCTTTCCCCTATTTCTGCTAATTTATCCACTTTCTGTAGCAGAGAATGGTAAAATTTAACATGTAATACCCAAGGAATCATCTCTTGCATTTCACTATGAAACTGGACTTCTTTGTTTTGTTGCTTGTTAATGTCCTTGTTGAGAAAAATGAAAAATGCTAAGGCAAAACATTCTCCTCAATAACCACCCAAAGTATATGTGGGTTGCTTTTATAGAAGCTGTCACATAAGTGATGACATCAATAGGCAAGGGAAGGGTTACAGATGTCATTTATCTTTTGTAAAGCCTTTGACATATTCCTGTCCTTCTCTCCAAACTGAAGAGAGATGGGTTCAGTGGGTGGTCTGTTAGATGGATTAGAAATTGATTGGACAGTCACATCCAGAGGGTAATGGTCAATGGCTCATAGTCCTGATGGACATCAGTGACAAGCTGTGTCCCTCAGGAGCCTATACTGAGACCAGTGTTATTTAATATCTTCGTTAATGGCATAGGTGGAGGGATTGAGTGCACCCTCAGCAAATTTGCAGGTGACACCAAGCTGAGCAGTGCAGTTGACTCACCTGAAGGACAGGCTGTCATCCAGAGGGACCTAGACAAGCTTGAGAAGTGAGCCCAAGAGAAACTCATGAGACACAACAAGACCAAGTGCAAGGTGCTGCACCTGGGTCTGGGAAACCTGTGGTATCAATACAGGATGAGCAGACTGAGAGCAGCCCTGTGGTGAAGGAGTTGGGGGTGCTGGTGGATGAGAGGCTGGATATAAGCAAGCAGTGTGCACTCACAGCCCAGAAAGCCAAATGTATCCTGGGCTACATCAAAAGCAGTGTGGGCAGCAGGTCGAGGGAGGAGATTCTGCCCCTCTGCTCCACTCTGTTGAGACCCCACATGGAGTGCTGTGTCCAGGTTTGGGGTCCTTAGCACAGGAAGGACATGGAGTGTGTCCATAGAAGGGCCACTAAGATGATTAGAGGGATGGAGCATCTCTCCTGCAAGGAAAAGCTGAGAGAATTGGGATTTTTCAGCCTGGAGGAGAGCGTTTCAAGGAGATATAATTACAGCCTTTGAGTACCTGAAAGGAGCCTACAAGAAGACTGGAGAGAAACTTTTACAAGGGCAGGTAGTGACAGGATGAGTGAATGGCTTCAAACTGAAAGTAGGTTTAGATTAGACATTAGGAAGAAATTCTTTAATGTGAAGGTGGTGAGGAACTGCAACAGGTTGCCCAGAGAAGTTATCGATGCTTCATCCCTGAAAGTGTTCAAGGCCAGACTGGATGGAGCTCTGAGCACTCTGATCTAGTGAAAGGTGTCCCTGCCCATGGCAGGGGTTGTAACTAAATGATATTTAAGGTCCCTTCAAACCCAGCCCATTCTATGATTATATGATTTTTTATTCACTGGAAAGGGACTGAGTGGATAATGAAAGGTCAATCCCAACTGCTTAACATACCAATATGCTGCGTAATGCATGCAAAGATACATAATGAAAGGGAAAGTAATTATCAGGGTAACATTTCACGTTATAACAAATCTCATAGAATAATTAAAGACTCTGTTTACCCTAATCAGTTATTGTGCTGATGGTATTCTACCATGATGAAATCTGTAATTTCAAAGAAAAGACTTTCTAATGTACAAAACATTTGTTCAAGTTGTACTGCAGTTCAAAAACAATGTGTGTTCTCCTGTGTAAAGGAAAAAGATGCAGGATAGTAGATACATATATTAGCACTAGTAGGGAAACAGGATAATTAAAAGATAACTAAGAAGATAATTAAATGAAAGCAGAGACTAACCTGATGTGCTTTAGGCTAAGTGCAATAATTAATCTTGATAGATGGTACATAATAAGGGATTTCCAGTATAGTCCCCTACACTAGCTTGCTATTATGAAATTGTAGTTCTTTGTGCAGAAAATAATTGGACTAAAGTGAAATGTTCCTGTTAGAGTAGCAGAGTTAGATCTTCTGTGGAAGGAGAGCAGGCAGGAAGAACTGAATAACTCAATTACCAAGTTTGAGTCTTGGAAATATATAGGAATTCTCTGCCCTTCCACACTCCTGGCTTTCAAAGACTTTATTGAAAGATGCTAAGATAATTGGTCTGGAGACTACAGATTCTTTGTAGAGGAAAAGGTTCATCAAACAGGGTGGCTGGGCACTGGAAGAGCATCCCCAGGCAAGTGGCCACAGCACCAAGTCTACCAGAGTTCAAGAACAATTTGGACAAAGCTCTCAGGCACATGGTGTGATTTATGGGATGGTCCTGTGCAGGGCCAGGATTTGGATTCGATCAGCCTTCCAGGTCCAGATATTCTACGATTTTATGATTCGATGAACTGCAAGGCTACTTTAATCCTGTTCTTCAAGGGAACACTTCTTGGGATGAACACTTCTTTCTGTTTCAAAATATCGAAGTATGGGCCTTGGAGCATTTTACAATTTGTTTGTTTATTTAAACAGAATTTAATATTCATAATCAGAATCCATAGACAGAATTAATTGAATTAAACTCTGCCAGTTTGTACCAATAGAGGGTGCAGCTTGTCTTGCCTGGCCTCATGCAGATTACTGACTATTTGGCAAGTTGCAGTGACCCGTGTGTGCCACTTTGCCATCTATGCTGCAGTTTTTTGTATCATGGAAAGCAAAGGGAAGGCTCAGAGGAGGCTCTGCAGCAACGGAATGGAGGGTGCAGAATGCTTTCTGGATCTCAATCAGAAAGGCACAACAGCAAATACTGTTATAAAATTGCTGTAACAATAAGATAGAAATCGGAAGAGAAATATAATTTAGTGAGTAAATCTTACATCCCTTCAGATGATGGGAGCTCCACTTTTGTGCAGCATCGGAGTGATGTCATGGAACTCCCACAGCTTGCTGTGCAGATACCACCTGTGGGGAGGTTCAGTCTTCTTCCCATACTTTGTTGTATATTAAACAATCTTTTATCTTCTGACAGGGAGGAATGATGTCCTCCAGAGTGCCACTGACCAGCCTGGGACATGCCAGCACCTACCTTTACAGTGCTGCCTGTAAGGGGGTTGGTGATACGGCAACTACTCGAGCTGGGAATACTTAAGCCTTCACAAGCCTCAAGCACAAGGCCCAGTGGAGTAGGTGGGACTTGCCCAAGGCCAGCAACTCCTCCACTACAATGTTTATCCCAAGGAACTCACTACAGAGAACTGATTAGCTAGGGCAATACTGGGTAGGACTTAAAAATATATTTCAGATTATTTCCTGTAACATGGTGGAGAAGTCTCTGACAAAACAGAATTAGGTATAAAGCTAGAAAAAATAAGTTTGTGCAAGCAGGTTGTGTTTATATATCATCAAATTACACTTTTTCTGAACAGGTGAGGTTAGGTGGGAAGTTTATTTGGAGAAGGTCACTTGCTGCACATTGCTTTGTTTTCAGAACTTTTATTTTTTCCTCTATATCTTCAACGATGTACTTGAGAAGGATTTGATGGAGGAATGCAAATAAAGAAGTAAAACTACACTTTACATGTAATTTTATTGTTTTTCTCTGCTTAGCAACCAGGGTCTGAAGTAATTCTTCCGGGCTATCATCTTCAAAAATATCTGTATTATACATGGTGATATGCCTTGTGGACATTTGGCCCTAAATTTCAAGTTCTCTACCTCATGGATACAAAAGCATTTAAGCTTATGGAACTTCTGCTAATGTGAAACATAAATGCTTCATGACATTTAGTCCATTTCTAGGCCTTCTGTTTTGCTGAATTTTGAGAAATTTCATAATCCTTATTTATTTATAATTACACCTCCTGTCATTTTGAGAGGACAAAAATTACATAATCTGCTGGTTTTCTCAAACACAGAAGTAACCATGTTATATGAGAAAATGTTGTGAAATCTCTTGGTGGTCAGGATTAAGTATGAAATTCAATAAATTTTGGTTTTATTCTCTCCTATTCTCTGGTAGTAGAATTCAGATTCTCATAAGAACTGCAAATAAAATTTTGTCATATCCAAGAAATAAAAAATTTTACTCTTTCTCTCATTCAACTGAAAGCAAGAAACTGCAAAATTCTCCTGAAAAACTTGGTTTGTAGCCCTCCAGTTTAAAATAATAAGCTTAATAAAGGTTTGAATAAAATATTGAGGCCATTTGTCATTGTCTTGTTGCTAAGATTTCAAGAAGATAGTTTGTACAGGGTTTCTTTTTTGGGGTGGGGGTGTTTATTAGCTGGGGGGGGAGGGGGGAGGGTGTTTTGTCTTTCCAGGATTCAACATGGGTATTTTTGAGAAAATTCTGCATGTTTACAAGTCCTGTCACACTGAGTGAAAGATGAAGCTGTCTGACAATTCTGAGGAAAGACAAAGTTACCACGATCCTGCTACCTGTCACATGATTAGATGGATCAGTATTTTAATAGGAAATAAAAGCTTCAAACTATGCCAACAAACAACAAAGGGGGTAGCAAGCTAATGGAAGAAGAATTAATTAACAATGCCTATGCTATTATTAAGCTTTCATGATAATCCAGTGACTATCAAATAAATGGAAATATATCAGTTGAGGTTGACTCTCACTGTTTTGCAATAGACCTGTAACATGGCTCTCTTGATAATCTATTCATCACTGTGTTTATAGGATACATTTTATTAATTTTAAAATATGTGAAGCATAGTCCTCTTTGGCTGGATATACGTTAATGAGAATTGTTCCTCTGGCTGTGAGCTTTTCCTAAAATTTTTCTTCTTTACCCATTCCATAAGACAAACTGCCTTTCACCTGGCACTCAATAGCATTCTCTCTGCCATGGCTGTTACAGCTTACTAAGAAGTGCATCTAAATTCTTCTATTTTGTCTAAATAAATATTGTAAAAGGTTTTTTTCAAAGTCAATTTATTTGTGGATGCTTCAGCCCTGGAACAGTTAAAAGGGCCTACCACCAGTAGGTATTTGAGCTCTCTTTTGCAGCAGTAGGTACTCGTACACGTCCTGCTATGAAAATTCCTTCACAGTAGAAGGATAGCCTAAATTAAATTCCTAAGGTAGGATCATATATTTTTGTTTTGAAAGACTGAATACAAACGTGTTGCCTAGCAAACCACTTCGTCCAAGATTACATCTAAACTAGCCAAAAATTACACAGTTGTTATTGGGTTGGGGTTTTTTACAGTGCAAAACATTACAACTGTGATTTTTCAAGGCCACAGGTGAAGTTCTGAATTCTTATGTTGTCATAAAAAATCAGAAAAGCCTGACTAAGTCAACATAAATGTTCTCCTGGAGCTGCTGGGCCAAAATGAGAAAGAGATAGGAGAAGACCACTGAACCTTGAAAGACTCCTAAAACTCACTCTTACAGAATATGTCATCCAAGAGTCAGTTACCAGAAGTATGCATCACTTTCCACAAGTCTCCATCAAAAACACCCTTATATATTTTGAGAATGATTTTCACTTCCTAGGGTAGGTATTGTCATTGACTGCTTTTTATTCACCACAAAGATCCAGGTGGTCTATGTTGTCGTCGGTAGAGGCGGGAGGACGACACGGTGATCAGGGATACCAGCCCCCCTTATTACAACAGTGCCTCTACTTATATACACTTCTGGGTGTCACACATGTACATGCACTATTGGTCTAGCATAAACA
>JAYRBT010000114.1:102615970-102668658 GCA_036023395.1 Myiotriccus ornatus
AATATTTAATAAATAAAACTTGCCAAAAAGAAACATTAACATCTGAAATTTTATCAGGACCAGATTTCATAAGATTTTGATCTTGGCATGTTTTTAAAAGATGTCCTAAAGGAGGTTCTGATAACTATCCAAAATGCATAGGTGTTCAAGGTTTGTGAGAGACTAATAAGAAAAAACTTTACTCTTAAAAGGTCTGATCATATCGAAAACTAACATTTTATAAGTCAAAATATTATGTTAAAGGTCCTTTGAAATCATTAGAGAAGCCAAAATTATTCTGCATTGGTCAACAAAGGAGCACTTCATTTTTATGAAATTAGCAGAGATAGTTCAGATGCTCCCCATATCCTAAACAGAAGGTGCATATTTAAAACCCCTCAGGTTTCTTTGTACATTTTTTTTCCCAAATAACTTAATACCACAGCAAACAAACCTTGGGACAATGAGCTATCTACTTGCCTTCTTTGAATGTTTATTGTCTTCCAACCCCCTTGACTTTTTCAGTGTTTCAAGATTTATTAAAAATGAGCATTAGGTGGCCAGAAAACTCCATATTTAACTCATTTAGTATTACTGTTTGCAATTTAGCCAAACCTGATGTTTTAAAAATGTTTATGCCTAGTAGATACTGTTTAATATCTTCCACAGTTACTAATGGTTTGGAAAGTGCTTCATCATGCTTGTGTGCTATAATCAGTCATCCTATTATTTCTTAAATACTGAAAAAAAAGGATATTTTTTGAACACTTGTGGCTTTTCTTCTTTATTTTTAGCAATCTATGTTCATCTACTAATGAATTTTTTAACTCATAATTTTTTAATTTAATAAATGAATAACAATTCCTTTTACTGTCATTACCTCTATTAGCCATGGATTTCTTTCTTTGTTTACTTGTCTTCCTGTACCAAAATATTAAAATCCTTAACTTTGAATTTATATACATTGTTGAACACATCTCCTTCTCTTCCTTTCATTAAATACTATGATTTCTTATTGTTGTTTTTGCTTAATGATATTTTATTAATGTCATACTCTCTCTTGATTATGTAATTTTAGCTGTGAAGCCATGCAAAGAGCTCTTCTTAAAAAATGCAAATTCATAATTTTTCTATCTTTTCCTTCTTGTTTGAATTATCTCAGGTTCTAGGAAGTTTTCCATTTGCAAGCAGTGGACACATATTTACAGATGATCAGGATGTTTCTTTTTTTGGCCTGTTTTAAACCCAAGTAGGTCAGGATCATTTGTTCTTAGGCAATATTGAACTGACCTGTCAAACCATTAATGTACCTTGACTTCTCATAATTAGATCCTAAGGAGAGATCTGGTGGCAGAACTAGCCAACTTAGGCATATATCAGTACCCAATCAATATGGAAAAAAAACTTACAGTATTGAATCAAACCTGCAGCCAACTTACCCTTGTCTGTACACCTGCACACTTCCTTAGCAGAAAAAAAGTAATGTATTACAACAGAAAAGCAAATTCTTTGTAATTTTACCTTTTGTTCTTTTTTTTCCCTTGAGAAAAGGGAATCATATTCTGTATTGAGTGGTTATGAATTTTTATTATTAATAATTACACATATAACCCTATAAACATAACTGCAAAAAGGGTGTTGTCATTACAAGGTCAAAAGTTCCATGTTTTATGAATGGAAAATATGGCAGACCATAAAGTCATAATAATGATGATTTAAAGTATATAGTCTTGAGGTAACTTCATCATGGATTGCCTGATAACTCTTGGCAGACTACTGAGGTTATTAAAATGTATTTGGATTATAATGTGTTATGGATTACATCATGCTACATCACATATTTTCTCTCTATATAAAAATACATGTATAAAAATAGTATCTGTAAGTTCAGTGTATAACATCTCAAAAACCTTCCTAGATACTGAGAACACTTGGTACAATCTCCGTGCTTCATTTCCTCCACTGCAATGATTTTCTTTTCCATTTTGAGTTGCCTATGAAGATGGAAAACTCTTCAGGGCAGAGGCTGTCTCCTGTGTTCGTGTACTCCCAAGAATAACGGACCTTGATCTTCTGTACCTGTAGGCTCTTTTATAATACTAATAATTAACTGATTCACTTGATTTACAATAGGAATGGTTTTGAGCTACCTAACATTGTGTCTGTTTTAATTAGTTTCTTATACTGAAATAATCATCAGAACATCTTACTTCTTTCCTATCTGCCAAAGTTTGGGATAGTTATATGCCAAGTTTTCAGCAAAACTAAGATCTGACTGTTACAAAAGACTAATTTCAGGGACACAATATATTAGAAATGTTCTAAGCCAAGCCTTGTTTATTTTACAAATAACCTCACAATATTTGGTGAAGGTTTTTTAAGACAAGCTACTATACTTTCCTTATATTAGTAAGTCATTGCCAAGTATTTGTGTACAAATGCTGGTTTTTAAATTCCACTTAATAACTAGGTTGTCTTTTCAATATAAAGTGTAAGTTTGAAGTCCAAGGGATTATCGTATTTCGTCATTGTTTTCTTTTATCTAAGATGTGAAAAGTAATGACTTTTCAGAAAAAGAGCTGGACCTTTGACTTAAGAATGATATTTGAAAAGCTCAGAACAATTCTCAGATAAAGTTCTATCTTTTAATGGTGTAATAATATAATCCCTTGGCCTGGCACACATCTTCTTGCATGGGTTCTGAAGCTTAAGAGAGTCCGACTTTGTTACTCTCTTGGGCATATTTTCCTCTAGGCATAATAAAGAACTTAAACTGTGAATAAAGCTCCAAATATGAAAAGTTTTCTCTTGCTTACAGTTACTTAGGCATATGAATATACATGTCAACAGCAACAGAACTTTTGCCAGGATAAATACAGATCAGCATATGTAGTTGTTGATACATGTGTTAAATGTTGGCTCAGAACTACACTGCAAGTTGGTGAGATTGTTCAACTGCAAATGACTAAAAACATTTTTACAGAACATCTGACTATATCACTTTGTCCAGTTGTAAATTTCCAGAAAAGATTTTTGGTTAGATTGTGTCATTAACAGACTATGAATTCTGACAAGCTCTACTGCAAGGTCTGTTTAGAGATAATACAGAACTGTAGGAACAGTTCCAGACACCTGATTGACAGAGCCCTTTATTGTGCGTCTGATTTCAGGGTGTGAAAAGAAAGATGCTACAGAAATGATACTGTCTGTCTCTGTTTTTTCCTACTGAATATTATTAAAGCTAGCATAAATATTTCTTTTAATATTATGTTCCCAGCTAAGTAATTGTTGTAATTTCCTTTAGGCAGTGATAAGAACAAGACAGAGCAGATGGGTTCAGGGAACAATCTCTCTTTTAAAATATAACCTTCCCCATTGATGATCTGCCTTTGCAGTATAGATAGAGAAATATACAGCTGTAAAGTGTGAAATAGTTTACCAATCACACAGAAAGCTCACCTTCCAAGTGGTTTGTACAATTTCAAGGATATTACAGCTAGTCACCTCATTGCAAAGTTAATTACTTCAACAGAAATAATTTCTTTTTTGCCTTTTCCAAGAGGTATACAGCTCCTGCAACATCTGCACAAACAATAATGTATTAGAAAATGCTCATGCATTTTGAGCTAGGCTTGATTAAAGCTGCTGGAATAATAGATGCTTCTGTACAAAAATTCAGTCTAAATCCTAGCTTATGAAGTCCTGTGGCAATGTAATAGCTGCCAGCATGGCGAATGCCACAGCTGCAGGTGAATCAGCAGCAGCCTGCAGCATGTATACAGGCCTCCAAATCACTCAGAGAGAAAAGACAAAATGCAGTAAAAAAACAACCCAAAATGTTTTAAGGGGAGATAATGCAACATCCATGCTTTACAAATGAAGTTTTGCTTAAGGATCTGGAGGAATGATATATACCATCCTGAAAGAAATCCTCCAGGTG
The DNA here is from genome assembly GCA_036023395.1 of Myiotriccus ornatus. Taxonomy (NCBI): domain Eukaryota; kingdom Metazoa; phylum Chordata; class Aves; order Passeriformes; family Tyrannidae; genus Myiotriccus; species Myiotriccus ornatus. Next base: position 102,619,890 of record JAYRBT010000114.1, read on the forward strand.
ATGCAGTGTGCCCCCTGCATGTGACTGCTAACAAGAACTGCTTTAATAGATCTCTGGACTGAGTTTTAAGACTCAGACTCCTATGACAGTTTGGAAGGGGTGAAAAAGCAGCATGAATTGTTCTGTGCAGGAAATGTTACCCTTCTAAGCAGATGGCAAAAGACTCTTCGTGAGATGTGACATGAATGTGTCACTGTCTGTGAATCCACCAAACGTCACAACAGTTTGTGTGAAATTAGTATCAGAATGTATATTTCTTGATACTGGCTGCTTCAAAGTCATTTATGAAAAGAACAATGTCCCAGAACAGCAGCAGTGAGCAAAGTACTTTGTGCTTTCATGCTCTCCTGCTCTCTCTTCTACTGTCTGTGCTCTCTGACTACTCTGAGCACTGGACATCAGCAAATTCTGGGTTTTGTCTGAAGCCAAATTAAGTTATTAAAATCTTTAACATTGACCATCTCTGGACACACACTGTAAGTGTAGATGTGACTCAGTCCTTCCTGATTAGTAGTCCTGACACATTTTCCTAATTTCTCCCTTTCTTTCACTTTCTGACTATGTTTCTAGGTAGAGCCCCTGCTCTCTTTCCCCTCTGTGTACTGCAGAGTTTAATTTTGTATAGTTACTAAGTTCCTAATTAACATCTAAGTCTGGGCTGAAGTAATTGATGCATTTTATTAGCTATGTTTTTTCAGAGTTATCTAAAAGAAGAATACAAAAAAAAAAAAAAAAAAGAAAGGGAAAAAAGAGTGCTCTTAATAGCCAAATTCAAACACAGCCTTTCTCAGTCAATTTTATCCTCTATTTCCACCCCCCAGTTTTAGTCTTCTACCCCTTTGCACCTTCACTGACCAGATAATCCTATTCTAGACTACAACCAGCTGCAGGGATTTCAATAAGCAATTTTCTCTAAGTGCTTTCTCTTGTGGTTCCTGCACCTTTCCTACATAGCTTGCAATCTTTCATTTTGAAACAGAAGGTTTGCAATTGTTTTGGCTAACAAAAGCACAAATGACAAATCAGACCTCATTTTGTCAGTGTTCTTGCTGTGGGAGATTCATGTACTCAGAGAAAGCTCTGCACAAGTTCTTATTTCACCCTTATTTGGGAATACCTTCCCTGTATAAATTCACAACTGAACTAAGGCACGTGTGTATTTAAAGCAAATCTCTTTAATGGAGGACTTTACAAGGATAATGTCTGTAAATCTGCTCATCTCTGCTGTCTTCAGTATACCTATGGCAAGCTAGAGTGGCAGAGAATTTCCATCATGGGACAGAGGGTCTTTTTTCCAGATTCTGAAGTGCTTGTGAAAGTGGTATAGTAGTTTTGACCATACTATATACAAAGACTGACACTCAAAGAAATATCAACCTGGACTATTTTGTAATAGTCTTAGCATAATACTAAAAAAAGGCAAAATTGCACCTTTAAAATACACTCACGTTATTACTGGCAACAACTGAATTTCCACTATAAAAATCTATAGTATTATCTAAGTATTGGTAAGAAAGTTAAATCAAAACATATGTTTTCAAGTCCAGCAGGTGTTCACAGTTTTATCTTAATCATTCCTTTAAATACAGGTTTGCTTTATGTGAAATTTTCATGTTTACAATTGTTAATATTATTTAAAATGTTCTATATTTGGAAATTCAGTCCATAAAATGTGAATCCTCCACCCTCCTGATTAGAATTATTCCACTAAATTTCTTCTTTCTGTGTTATTCTTTCTATAGTCACCTGCACTATTGAAAATGAGGCTAAGGCAATTCATGTGAATCACAGAATCACAAAATCACAGAATAGGTAAGGGGTCCAACCTGGTCCAACCTCAAGCAGGGTCATCCTAGAGCACATTGCACAGGATTGCATCCAGATGATTCTTGAACATCTCCAGTGAGGGAGATTCTACAATCTCTCTGGGCAATCTGTTCCAGTGCTTGGTCACCTTCACAGTAAAGAAATTCCTCCTCATATTCAGATGACACTTCCTGTGCATCATTTTCTGCCTATTGCCTCTCGTCCTATTTCTTGGCGGCACTGAGAAGAGCCTGGCTCCAACCTCTGACACCCTCCCTCCATATCCTGACAGACATCAAGGAGACCTGTCTCAGTTGTCTCGTCTCGAGGCTAAAGAGGCCCAGCTCTCTCAGTCTTTCCTCATAAAAGAGACACTCCAGTCCCTTAATCATCTTCACAGCCTTACACTGGACCCACTCCACGAGCTCCTTGTCTCTCTTGTACTGCGGAGCCCAGAACTAGGCACAGCACTTCAGATGTGCCTCACCAGGGCTGCGTAGAGGGGCAGGATCACCTCCCCCAACCTGCTGACAACACTCTTCCTAATACACCCCAGGACACCACTGGCCTTCTTGACCGCAAGGGCACTGCTGTCTCATGGATAGTGTGTTGTCCAGCAGGATCCCCAGGTCCTTCTCTGCAGAGCTGCTTTCCAACAGGTAAGCCTCAGGCTGTCCGGGTGCATTCGCTTTTTCCTCCCCAGGTGCAGGACCCCACATTTACCTTTGTTAAATTTCAGGTGGTTCTTCCCTGCCCATCTCTCCAACCTGTCAAGGTCCTTCTGAAGGGATGCTCTGGGGTATTGGCAACTCCTGCCAGCTCTGTGTCATCAATGAACTCGCTGAGGAGGCATCTGTCCCTATATCCAAGCCATTGATGAATAAGGTAAATGATGCTGGGCCCCGTATTGGACCTTAGGGGACACCACTAGTGACAAGGCCTTCAAGTAGACCCTGTGCCACTGATTACAATCGTTTGGGATCTGTCATTCAACCAGTTCTCAATCCACCTCACTCTCTACTCATCCAGTCCACACTTCCTGAGTTTTCCTGTGAGGATGTTGTGAGAAACAATGACAAAAGTCTTGCTGAAGTTGAGGTAGAAAATATTCACTTCTTACTCCTCATTCATCTGGGTAGGTGTTTCATTGTAGGTGGTAATCAGGTTGGTCAAGCATGACTTGCCTTTAGTGAATCCATGCTGACTACTCCTGATCACTTCTTTTCATTCATATGGATAGAGATGACCTCCAGATTCATCACATTCTTAACTGATGTTAAGAATCTGGATTCTTCTTCAAATACTGGATAGAAATTGACAGGTGTAAATGATCAACGACTGATGGGAATGACATTAGGATAATTCTTCAAACATACTATATTATTCTATATTGTTTTGTGCAAATTTCAAGGCTGCAACACTGGTGAAAAGCAGAAGATTGGAACCCAAGTTAACTTTCTTATTTTATACTTTAATGTTCTGATCCTTACCAAAGGCATTTTCCCTCTGAAAGAGACACAATATATAACAGTTGGCTTCACTTATTGTTTTCAAATTACTGTAAAACTGTTTTTTTTATTGGAATTATTTGAACCTAAAAGTATTTAAGCACATAATTCTGCAGATGCAGATTTACTGGAGGCAGGGGAGGAAGAGGTGTGCATGACAGGAGAATTGTCCTCCCCTACCAAGACCAGCTGGTCCAAGCTCTGTTGCCATGTCACCATGTGTTACATTCCCATCCCTACCGTTGTGAAGGTCATTAGTAGTTGTCCAGTAGGCAGGCACGCAAATCAAAAGAGTTTCTGCTATTACACACTCACATGATTTGCTGAATTGGGAACTTCAGCAACAAACTAAGCAAAACAAGCTTGTGGGAATGCAGGAAGCTAGAAATCAATGAACCTTGTGAATGGGTCGTAAATATTTTTGTAGTTAATATAACAGTACCTTGCAATAAAGCACTAGGCTCTGGTATTTTTTACTCTACCATCATATGCTGCCACCTGCCAGATGTTGCCACATTTATCCCAACCAGCTGGACATTTCTGAAGCTGGTGAACACAAACCTGCTTGTCAAGTCAAGGGCTGCTTCCTTTTGCAGGTGCAGTGACAAAACTGAGAAACCTCAGAGGATGCGGAAAAAGGATTTTTGCAGGTTACTGCTCTTTGAATAGGCACAACACAGGCTGTTTCCTAAAGTGTGTTTAAAAAGCCAGTGTCAAATCAGAAACTGAGTCATATTCTCTTGAGTGTAGCTGCATTATTTTTATATAATGATGCATTTACAGTCTTAATTTCCCATACCTCTTCTTTGAATCTAGGAAGGCAAGGTCTTTGAGGTGGAAAACTGTGTTTATGGGGAACATTTTTAATCTTATTGTGATTTTTCTTCCTTTCATCTTCTTCCTCTCTTCATCAGTGAAGGAAGAACAAAAAAATGTGGTGACCAAACAGAGAAAGGGACAGTTACATTTTGAATACATACAGCCCAATATTTCCAGACACTGATTTGCCTTCTGAGAAAACTTCATGACAGTTATGAGGGAAAACCTGCTTTCACTATTCCCTTTTTCATGGCCTTCCTTCTGTGTGTTCTATGGGAGAAGGAAGAGAAAAGGGAAGTCTTTTGCAAGTTTCTTTAATGTGCTGAATTCTGATTAGATGGCAATTATGCCCATTCTTGGGAGCTCTCCTAAAGTGCTGTCTTTAGCACTAAACCACTGGCCAATTTTTGTTCACTTGTGGACTGAAATCCTGAAATATCCTTGTATCCTTGTAATCCAGTAACATCCTTGTCTGCATGCTCTGGCTTGAGATAGACAAGTATTTTTTTTTTTATCCCAGAATTTTGAAATGTCTAAAATTCTACTATTAAATAATCACAAACTATGAAGACTGTGTATAGGGATATATGCTTAGGTAATTCATAATATTCTATCTAAAAAAAAAAAAAAAGAAAAAAGAAATTTTTATTCAATGTATGGTATTCCAATAATTGATGATTTTTCCTTTCTGTGGCTTAAATTAGCCAACAAAAAAATATTGCCTATTTTTATAGGGAATTTTTAATAGGGAAAAATTAATGCACTATTTAAGGCTTGTACTATCTGGATCAAACATTTTTTGCTAGGGGTGTCTTAAGTTAAAAACTTGTAGTTTCAGCCTAGGTGATTAAGCTAAGCCACTGCAACTCACTAGGCCAGAAAAAACATGGCATTATCTGTCATTTACAGTTTAGGTAATTGAAAGACTTCAGGCCAAGTCCTTGCTGCCAGGATTAGTTTTGTATTTTGGCAATAGATTAGATAAGGTGAAAACCAGAGGCAATGTGGGATCCTGGGGCTGCACTATAGTTTACTGCATATTCTAGAGCCACTTTGTGGGCCAGCAGAGATACCTATTCACATTCTGCTATTTTCTGCATGCTTACTCACTTTTCTTTAAAAATTTTCCCTGCCTAGATGAAGAGTATCTTGATTTTGTTCTATGTACTAATTTTGGCTGGATGGAATTAATTTTCTTCATACTATCCAGTATGGGGTATGCTTTGGATTTGTGCTGAAAACAGTGTTGATGTTGTAGTGCTGCAGGTCACCTTACTGCGCTATGGCTGGGAACATTTTGGTAACAGCCATGGTGACACACCTGAGCTGGCAAATGTCCAGGACATCACTGCTGCTTCTGTCCTGCTGTACTGGACATTTCCCAACACTTGTTGGCACATATACATATATATGCAATATATATGCCATATATACATATATACCTGTCCCTATAAGGTCCCTTAGGGTCTTCATCAGGGTCTCTGGTGGCAATCTATGTCTGGAGCCCCCAAAGTCCTAAGTGACTGCCTTATGAACTTCTTTTAGACAATACACCTGATTATAGAGCAACTTGGTGTTGCTTGGCTGGCTGCCTCAGTTCCCTTCACTGTTTCTTTACTTTGCTTGGTTAGTCCCTTTAAATCACTTGGCACAGATCTGTGTAGTTTCTATGCTACATTCCACCGCAAAAGCTATTGGTTCTTGTTGCATCTCAAAACTCAGATATCACCATACCTCAGAAGGGACCTGAGGATAAGTCCACTTTGGAGAAGGTACACCTTGAAATACCAACAGGTTCATACTGCAGCAGGTACACCTTGAAGCATCAGGGTGCGTGCATGAGGTCATGCTGGAGCACATCAAAGCAGGTACACCCCTGGGGTGAAACCGTGTAGGAGCTGGTTGACTTCTGAAAGGATTGTGACTGTGGGTAAGGCCATGCCTCTGAAGGCATTGTGGCCCCTGGAGAAGGCCCCATTGGAACAGGTGCACCTCAAAGTGACTGGGGCTGTGGATAAGACTAGCCTGGGACAGGGATAACCCTGGAGATTCTGTGGCTTGTAGAGAAAAATCCGCTTAGAGCAGGTATAACCCTAGGGGACCTATGGGCCAGAGCAGGGGAAAGGGGAGGAGTTTGTTGCAATGTTAAACCTGACAGTCTGGTCCAAAGGGACCAGACCTGGAGATTGTAATGGACATACCTTTAAATTGTTGTAGTCCATGATTTGAGTTGCGTGCTATGGGAATTACTATAGCATGAACCACCTGAACCAACAAGCCTTACAAGAAGCAGTGCAAGTGCAGCAGAAATGCTACCTGAGATGGCTTTGGTAAAAAAATTAGGCATTTTTTTCTCTTCAGACATAGAAATAGACATAAAGATGTCTACATGATACCTCTCAGATGTTCAGATATTACATATGGGCTTAGCGATTCCCAGACCAGAGTTCTCAGCATGTTTTCCCTTGGTCTGCCACAGTCTCAATAAACAGTTTGATGTGTCCAGCAACTCTGAGAAAAAACAGCATTTTGTCATAGTTTTGGATACTGGACAAAAAGACAATCTTGTTGAACTGAATTTTCAGCTGTATATGCTTGCTTGTTTCTGGTTGGCACTGGATAGGGGCTATACTTTAAAGGCAGAATTTACCACTAAAGCTACTCAATATTCTCCCACTTACCTGAACCTCAGTGATGACAGAAAATCTGTGTACCTTCTAGCACCATGCTCTGGTACTTCCAATATAGTCATTGTAATCTCTGCCACTTTCTCATATCTGAAGTTGACAAATTCACAACAGGCCAATTCAGAATAGCACGATGAGCTGAAGTCTCTGTTGTTTATCCCTGAAGCTACTGTGATTCTGGGAGAGTTTGCTGACATCTGTGAGACCAGAGGGAGCCTTTTCCAAACTCAGCTGACCCAGCACCCTGCAGCACATAATAGCCCTCTATAGTATCCATACTGAAACATGCCTTTTAGGGAGAAAATTACCATTGCAAAATTGCTGGAAATTTGGGGACCTTGAAGTGGAACACCAACTCGCACAAGGCTAAATTTCAGTCTTTGGAGCATTACTATCATTCAGGTTACATAGAGCACTATTGGATTCCTTGCTCTGTGTAATTTATTGGAATAGTGTCTCTTCCTTGGGGAAGCTCATTTATTACTTTGGCTGAACCTGCTTTATTGTTATAAAATTGTATTTACTTAATGTGAACCCAGCAAAGAGAACCACAGCTTATATAATATTAAGTAGTAGGAATTAGAGCCCAAGAGATTAATACTAGCAACATTCTGTACTGAGACATAAAACTTTCCTCTTGGACACCATACATGACCCATTCATTACAGGGAGTTAATCATGGAATGATATATTTTCCTCACACTTATAATAGAAGAGCAAAGTTTTCCGAACTTCCTCTGAAAGTTAGAAAAGATTTTTTGTGTCTTCAAGAAAGGTAAAAATTGAACCATTAAGAAAAGATTATCTCTTCACCCATGACTAAATGGCTAGTTCCATTTGCTGTAAAGTTCATTAGAAGTCATGAGTCAAGCCTACCCATCTGGTTTGTATTGCATTCCTGACACAAAACATCTGCAAATCTGGATAAACTGATACTATTTCATGAATTATTGTTGATTAATTCAGCTAGTGTTACCAACAGCACTGGTTGGCTGTTGACAAAACTATGTCCCCCTCACTGATTAATAAGACAAATATGTTCTTTGCTTAGCCTTTCATTAAAAAAAAAAAAAAAGCTTCCTTATGTTTCTATAACCTGAATTTCCCTCATTCCACAGACACTTATAAAAAGAAAATAGTGTGAATTTCTGATTAATTCCAGTACAAAGCCTCATTCATGGTGTCTTAATCAGCATAACAAAACTATCATTATATGTGATTGTTAATTATTTTCTACTCTTATATTTAAGACTATTCTCCTCTCTTATTTGCATATGATTAAAAGAAGAATGTCTTTTATTATTTTTTATTCTTCCTTTAAAGAGTTTCATGAGAAGAATGCCAATATTATCACAATTAAAATGAAATGTTCAAGCAGGGCTGCTGCCTTCCACATCTCTTGGTGAAGCTGTGGAAGAGCTGCTTTAACTGACCTAATGAATTCAGTCTTCAGTATCCCATGAAGATATTCTTTTACTTTAGCAGCTATATTAAAGGTTTTCTATCAAAAATCACATTAAATTAGGAAATTTATTTGTCTGCATATTCTGAAATGTGCACAGTGATTTCTCCATTTAAGTGACTGACTTCATATTACTCTTTGTACTATTTACAGGAACGTGCACAAGGTGTTGAAAATCATAAGAATTTCTAGTCTGTGGTTAGAGAAAGCAATGATCTTGCAGGCAAAAGAATCTCTTTATTCTTTGCACTGAATTTTATTGTTTTCTTTGCATACTCCCTGCTGGTGTTGCACTCAGCACCACTTTGCTGGTAAGGTTCCCAGAATGGCCGAGGGCTGAGGGCAGATTCAGCTGCTATTAAAGCTGACATGATTTGGACTGAGTCTGAGATGATTGGAGTTTGATATAACTCATTTTTTAGTCAGCCCTACCCTTAAGGTCCAATTCAACTATACACTGAATTCCATCAAATGACAGACATTGTCTTCACCTGGGTTGGACTGGGCCCTCAAGGGCACACTAAGAATGTTTACACCACAGGCAGAGCAGCCATATATTTTTTTTCTTTGAAGAAATAGCGGACTTCAACTTTCAGAAGAGGCAGCTAAGACTGATACTCAATACAACCATATTAACAAATAAAAATGTGAAATATTGTTCTCTGAATAAAGCTGCAATCTAATTGTACTAGTTTGGGATTTTTTTCAGATAAGCTTTTTATACAGATAACCACATCATTTATATTTATAAATGGAGATGTTTAGTTTGGCTCATAAGTTGAAGGAAAGAAATGGCAAAAATCTTGCAAAACATTGCACGTGCAAGTTTGAGAGTACTTTTTTTTAAATGTAGGTAGTAAACACCCATTAATTCAGAGGAAGATGAATTCATTATAGTGTAATATATCCAGCTGACACAATGCTACACAGGGATTTTATTCTGTTTTACATTATTTTATATTATTCAGTATTCTGTGCTGCCTAGAGGCTAAAAATAATGTAAAAAAATACATTTACCAGGAACAGTATAACAAACATCAGGAACCACAAGGCAACAGAAAATCCTTGAATTAAGGAGAATCCAGTTTACAGGAAAGGAAAATTTTTCTTTGCTGATTTGTGGAGTACACAAATTTCTGCTGTGATGTATGGGAATTAACTACAACAAAATTACTGTATTTCATAGTCTTAAAATAAAATCATAGAAAGACCTTGCTGCATTTCTTTACCACTGTGTAAAAGTATATCCATCCCCCACAGAGCTACCTAATTCTCTCCATATATAAAGAAAGATGCATGCCTTACATATTGAGTTAGGTATTGGAAGAAGGTATTCTAAACTTGGTCTATAACACAAATCATGTAGAAAACAATTTTTTCATTCAGTGTGATTCACAATAAAGCTTGAACACTTTTCTTAAAATAAAAAAAAAAGATATTTATTAAGGAGTGTAAAAGGAAAAAAACAGAACTGTGTTAAAGCTCTAAGTAAGCACTTAACATGTTTAAAGGAAAATTAAAAATTCAATTATTAATTTAGCTTTATTATAATATCTATTATATGTTCCTGAACTGTTTTTCTTTAATTTGTTTGAATATAATTTATATGATAACCTGTTCTCATTTTATGATATGTGGATTTATGTTTAACTGCTTTTCTTAAAACAATGTTATACATTTTGTCCCATGACCCCTATTAGCACCCAGAACTATTTCTTTTTCACATAAAAGTGTTAAATAATTTCCAAAAGAGCTTGTAAAACTGAATATTATCCTCACTATACTACATAAGGTTTATTGCCCTTGATTGACTAAATTTAAGAGTTTCTAGAAATTCTCAGTGTCCAGTATAAGAAATGCAGGATCTGATTTTGCAGCATGTTTATATTGCACTTTATACATTCAAAGCACAATCTCTATTGACTGCATTTGCACTTCTATAAATCAGACCCTACAGTCTCAAGTTAGACACCTAGAAAATGAGAAATTTGTAGTTGGTACTCTTCCCTGAGTTTCACTGACTTAACTACAATCAAAGAACTATATTCCCATGTGAGTACTCTGCTGTCTAGGTCACCAAGTAAGTGCTTTATCTGGAAGATTCTTCCTTTTTATACAGTCTTTCAAAGATGGAAAATTTAGGTCTACTCTGTGGATCATATAAAGTAATTCAAAATAACTAGTGGCACCTGTGAGTTGTCATCCATTGTGAAAATTAGTATGCTAGACAGATGTGATAGATACGGCCTTATTTAATGGATTGCACAGGTATTTGCTTACAGGGGAAGGCAATCTCTGTGCTAAAGATGGCCAAAACCTCTTAGGAATTACACAGAGTTCTAAGGACAATTCTGTGCAAACTGAATCGTCTTAAAATTTTAGCAGATTTTCATGGGGAATTAAAGAGATTTCATCACTTCAGCTTCTCAATCTAAATAGGTTTGTTAAAAAAGAAAAAGCAGCATGTAAGTAGAATTATGTAATTGTTTCATGGCTTTAGTCTTTGAAATAGCTGTATCCTTAGGCTACCTGTTTGGGGAGGAGGGGTTCTTGCTTGGTTTTAGTAGACTGGGATAACACTTATTGCAAAGGTTGATTAGATTATTTCTTTGTTAAACTATAACAAACTACAATTACTTGGAGATCTAAATTTTTGTTGTACCCTCACGACAAGGTATTGCTAATGTGCCCCTGCCATGCTGTATGACTCTCAGAATCAAATTAGGAGAGATGATTGGCAGTGCACAGCTGTCAGGCACCATGGTTGGCAGTTTTCAGCTCATTCTTGAAGTTATTAGGAACAGTTTGATTGCAGCTCCAAGTGGCAGCTTATAAAGTTTCTGTTTCTGTCATTTCTGATGTTTTCCTGGGTAGTATGTATGGAGTGGAGAAAGAAATTTCAGAGGCAGTATAGATCTTTACTAAAAGTTAATGAAAACTGCAAATGAAAACCTAGGACAGTGGAATGAGGTCATATGTGTATTGATTTTATTTTAGTTTATATCTTCTTACAAGTCTAGATATCCCATCAAAGGAATCAAATCTAAGTATGGAAGCTTATTATACATTCATTGTTGAACTTAAGGGAAAAAATACTTCTGACTGAGCTTTTCTTCATATTTTAATTAATAATAGAAGATGACAGCTCATATGAGAGATTTTCAATGTACAAATAAAAAAATTATGACAATTCAGCCACTGAAAACATCTGGGGTAATAATTTGCTGCAAACTTTAAGTATCAGGTGGCTCCCAGCTTCTATTTAGTTGAAGCAAACCAGGAAAAATAAATAACATTATAATTTTATTTCTTGTGAATTTTATGCACTGAAAACACAAGTATTCTTTGTTTCAAATACATTTTGTCAGAATGCAGTGGTGAACTAGAGTCTAATAAGACTTTATATGCAACTTTAGGAGAGAAAATAAATAGGATGGTACTGTTAGTTTCTGTCTGTTGACATTTTATTGTTGGACTAGGAAGATATTATTTGGAGTAGATCTCTGACAACAGTTAATATCAAACTTCTAGACAAATTTTTTTGTCTAGAAATGGCTTTTTTAATGTAGTGCCTTAATACCTTAGGATCTTTAGCTTGATTGAAACATTGCGGTGTAATGTCGTATAAATATTTCCTAATAATAACCACTACTTGCTGAAGCTAAGTGTGGTGGAATGGTGTTCTTGTGGCTTCTGGGAAGAACCAGAAGTAGGTATTGAGGTCTGAAAAACTGAAGAAATAGAAATATTGCAGGCAAGCTCTATTAAAAATATTGTAAGGCTCTTTGATGAAAAAGATGTCATTACTTGCCAAAGTCTTCACAATTAGACACAGTCTTAATATTAAAAGTTATCTTCTTTTCAATATTCTGGAATAAGTTAAGATCATCATCTCTCCTACTTTTTTTTCTGTAATTGGATGCAGAGCAAAAATCTTTGTCAATCCTGTTGACACCTCTACTAAATTCTTATCTGGCTTTGAATTTGCTTTCAGAATATTAATGATGATTTTTATAGCTTTGCATAGTCTGAGATTTGAATTTCTAAGAGCTTATTGTCATTCTTCTTGCTATCCGTTACTAAGCTGCAAGGTTTGGACTACCCTGACTTAAATACTTGTGTAGCTTTAATATGTTGATAATTCTAAAATTATCTCTTATTAATTACCCATAATATTTATATATATATATACTCTGCTATTCAGACAAAAGCAACAACAAAGAAGACATGCAAAGACAGTAATGCTGAAAATAAACCCAACAAAAAAAGTTTTTTGATAGAGCATCTTTCACTTGGGAGAGCAGTATGAACTGTCAGTTCAAGAGCTGTTATCCTGCTATAAGCTCTCTCCATTTAGACTTTGTTGGTACAGTCACGCTGTCAACCCATTCCTTATCTAGACAGTCTTTCTTAGCTCTGGAATCTGACAACCTCGGCAGATAATGTGTTAATAAGTGAGTGTGACTATTCAAATCAAGAAATTCATTTACCCACACCTTGGCTCCCAATATTCACTGGTAAGGTCTTGATTTAGAGACAGCCTCGTGACCTAAAGATTTGCTTACATCGCCAAATTTTGAGTGTTGCACTGCAGCTCAGGTGTTCAGTGGTTTGTTTGTTTTATTTTTTCCTATGGTCCCACTATTGCTCTGTAATAAAACAAAAAAAGTATAAAAGTAAGTTTATATTCCTGTATTTGTCAGCCCTATCTTTGTATAATCTACCTGATCCTCTCTGTGTTCTCTGTACTCATTATGATGAATGCCTTATGCAAATCAGGAATTTCTAATCTCTCTACTTCACCTTGGAAGAGCAAAAAGACACTTCAGGATTGTCATAACTAGTAATTTCAAACTTCTTAAATGGGTACATTTCTATTCTATTTTAACACAAAACATACTTAGCTTTCTGGAATTTACCCACCCACAGTATGGTGCTGAGGCTAAATGCTACCTATGTCTATCCAGTCAGCCACTCACTTTTGCATAGCTAACCTAAATACCCACAGTGATTTTAATACATCTTTGTGAAAGAAAGCTTGTGGGAAAATTCTCATTTTCACTCTCTTCATTACTATGGATCAAGAAAAGGTTTTCCATGCCAAATGTTACTCCACGCCATCCTGATGTAGTCTCTTGAACTTTCTGTTCTGCATCTTCCATGAATCCACCACCAGTAAGACACCACAGTAGTGAAACAGGGTGAGAATACTGGTACATGCTGACTCCGAAATGCTGGCAGAGCTGTGGTAGTGAGCACACAGCTGCCCTGGCTGTGAGCATAGAGCCTGTGCACAGTAGAGGAGGATGTTTTGTGCATGGGGTGGGAGGTCAATAAAGTGTGGGAGATGGCAGGATGTTCTGTGAATGAAGATGAGGCTATCAATGAGAGCAAGAATGGACACTGTAGGAGTGGTTAAGCTGGAAGAATGCAGATGCTGAAGCTCAGAAAAATGATGGTACAGGAAAGAGGTGGTTTCCATAAAGAGCACGGTCCATATGAAAAAGCAGGATTAGTACTACATACTCTGTTGAAAAAATCAACAAGAGGAAGAACAAAGCATTGTCCACTGCCAAGAGGTGGCTTATATATACCACTTGAATGACCCAGTACTGTGTGTTCTGTGTCCAGGAAGGGAGCAAGAGCAACATTTTACCCATGATCAGTGGGGTGGATTTAGGGAGTTGTGGTTCGCTTCTTTGCCTTAGGGATGTGCCTCAATGAAAGCTTTTTTTTTCCTATTCATTTTTACAGTGCTTAATAGAAATCTGGATAACCATAGTTTTGCTGCTGATAGTAACTGAAGTTATGACTAACTATTCTAATGAACACAGATTACATGACAGATTTTACTTACTTTTTTGAACTTATTTCTATGGATATACTAGAATTACCTTAACCTTAGTGTAGTATAAGTCTATATGAAGTAAATGTCCGTTTCCAGCTATTCTGAGAAGAGTCAGAACTGGTCTAATAAGAGCCTAGAAACCTGTCTTAGGATCATACCAACTGCTACATATGGGATGATTTTTTTTTTCAAATTTGCGTCAGTGCATTTCTAGAATTAACATCCTCCTTAGCAGAATATAGTCTGCTGCTAGATATAACTATAGTCCTATGTAATACAGAGCTGCTTGAGCAAGGAAGCACCCCATCAATGGAGCATACCCATTGCTCTCAGAAGTCGAATGAACAGTGCTTTATTTGAGACAGGAGTTTGGGTGATGCTGACTGGTCTGCATTTTTGCACAAAAGAAAACCAGTAAAAGACTAACCTACCAATTTTTCTAAGGGCTACATAAACCTAATTAGAAATGTTCAGTGCCACAAGGGCACAAAACTGTAGCTGCAAATGGCTACTTAAATATTCATTTCTACCCCTAAAAAAGGGAATAAAGAAAGCAATCTAATCTAATCTAACCTAATTTTGCCAAAACTTTCACATCTGTGGAAAAAAGATGATCACAAAATTATTAATGACTGGTCTGTGATTGCTTCACTATATCCTGCAAAGTTAAACTCAGCCTCACAATACCATTGAATTCATACTCAGTGAATGAGTGCAATGAGTGAAGTAATGAATGTGCTTTACTGTGAGACTGAGTTTTACTTTGTGAATTACATACAACTTAAACAACACTTAATATGAGAAGGAAAGATATTGTCACTTTAATTATTGTAGGGGTTGTTTTTCCTTCTGTATAATAACAACTTTAATATGTAATAATTGCTGTCCATAAATTACTTAATCTTGTCTTCATTTAAATTATTTCTTACGTGTTAAAATAATCATGCCTAGTTTTCCTTTTTCTTTGTTTCAGTTTATCTTTTTTGATGCAGGCTGAACTAAGAAACTGGAAACAAAGTAGCTTTCTAATCCTTTTCTATTATTTGCCAACAGTGCGCTCTTTTTCTGTTGATATTAAAAAATAATACAGAAAAGCATGTTATTTGATACCGAATACTGTCAGGTAAAATTGAGTAGCAGCGCCCAGATTTATGTCTTGTACTAGTTAGCCATCATACATTATAATTCAGCTGCTAGAGTTAAAAATGCGGGTAGCAATAATCTTGATTTTGGTTTAATAGTTCAATGACTGCATTCTCAGCATTTAATAAAACTCACTATTAAATCATTCACTATCATCAGCCTATTTTCTTCCTTCTTTCTTTTCCTTCCATGGTATTTACTCTTTCTGTAATAACAAAAGGTAAGATGTTTCTCCATTTCTCTTTCTGGAACAATCCCAAGGCAGTCTGAATCATGTTTTAGTTCAGGAGGTTTGTCTCTCAATTCTCGTTTCAGATTTGACCTCAGGCTTAATGGAGCTCACACAACTGTGGGAACACTGACCATAGGGGGTAAACAGTTTTTAATGATATTGTTCACAGTGCTGGTACCATTAGGGGCACCATCCTTAGACTGCACTAATGCAAGTGGTTTTGTTAAATGCTACATTTTTCATAGGTCATGCCATCCAAATGAGGAGCAAAAGGAATTTTCTTGGTCAACATTTTACCGTTACATGTCAAAACCTAGAAGACAGTCAGATCTGTCGTTTGGGTTTGCTTTTTTAATGCATTGTAGTTATTTCACCCTGGCACTGGCCTTTTATACACAGCATCCCAGAGGTACAAAGAAGCTTTCTATATAATGAAGTTTTCTTTTATTATTATTTTCTTCCTCATCATCATCATTATGGTTTGCAGTTGTTAGATATCTCTTTTGTAAAAATCGGTGTCCTTTAAGTGGTCTTTCTTTCCTATCATTACATGTATTGCTTTTCATTTGGATTGACTGGATTTAGAAAGGCTTAGACATGCTTCCAGTCTGTGCTTAATAGCAAAGTCTCAAAATTTGTTGAAATCGCTTATTGACATTTTCCTTTGTGTTTCTGGTCCGGTTGCTAGCTGAATTAAAATTGCAGGATTACACACACTTACATTACAACACATTTGAAATTACTGCGTATATTTTGAGAGTTTTTTTGAGTAAGCTATTTTCTTCCAAGTGAATTCTTTCCTTCCATGGAGACCTTCAAGTTTTCTTCTCAGAGATAGTCCTAAGAAGGAGCAGGCTACAACCTCACTGGTAGCCTGAGCAATGCCAGGTGCAAGTTGGGGAACTGGACCGTCTGTAGGTGTTTACGCTCATTTTGGCTTAGGCCAGACAGCCCTTTAAATAATAGTTCCATGCCAAGGTCAGGACTTCAGGCAGGTCAGGTAATTTTCCAGCTTGTGATTTAAATGCTGGCACACACTTTCAGAGGTGAAATACCTTTCTAATAGGCCACAAGTGTGAGCATCCTTCAGTTTACCATCAAAGCTATAACTGTTTTTGTATCAGAAACACGAAAGTAGTGCAAAGTTTTTTTCAATCCTTTCAGGCATAGAAACTGACTACTGATTTATTTCCTTTTGCAAATATCAACAGTTCATCATACAGTGATATGCTCTAAAATGGTCCCAGTCTATCAACTATGTTCTGAAAACACAGTTGTCTGTTTTCTGCTCCTATACCCACGTGTTTAAGGCTTACCCTAAACTACCTTCTCTCTGAGTAGCTCTGCTCAAGCCCAAACGGCAGCTACTTTGTTGTGTATTGTAAACTGCAGCATGAACCAGAGCACATCTCCCACTGCGTGGGTCTTAAAGCAGCAAAGGAACTTGGCATGATCACAGGAAAGAGCTTTAACTAGGAGAATTAGGACAATTACAGGTCTGCATGGAAGTACTGAAATCTCGATCTCTTAATAAATGAACCCAAATAAACTGAAAAATTGCTGGATTCCTTTATTTTTCCCCTCCTGCCCTCAGTAGTGAATTCAGAATGTTAGTGTTCAATTTGAAAATAGAGGAAAGATTAGCGCTACTAGCAACAAGAATAATGAGAACAGGATGTTGAATACAGCAGAGCTTTTTGTGTGCAGCACCTCTGATAAACCAGCCATAAAATAGGGCTCTTAGTACTGTGGCAACTATTTGAAGAAAAAAGTTCCCTCTGCTGAATTTTTTTTGGCTTTAAACATAGCACTAACCTTGCATATTTAGCAGAATTTGGCTTTAAAAGACACAGACATGCTTTCTGCTTCCGGAAAATAATGCACTGAAGGGTTATCATGGACTTGGCAATCAATTAGAATAACACATTCCCAGGGAATATTTATGTATAAAAGCTACCAAGTTGCTCCTTTGCTGCTCCTTCAGAAGAACTGGTTACACTCTGTTTCAGATAGTATGACAGGCTGCATTTTCCTGCTTTTCAGTGGATCTACTTTTTTAAATCCTTCACTTGCTTGTGGTGCTCAAGCAGAATGCCATTGTAAAAGAGTACTTTTTCAAATAAGAACTCGGGTCATTAGATTATGTAGAGAATTCCATACCACAGAACTTCGGTGTAATGAGAACCACTTGACTGCAGACATTTGGTGGTAATGTTCATAGCTAGAGATGGCCAGCAAATTAGGCCCGCTGTGTTACATGCATTGTCCTGCTAGTGTGAGGCATATTAACTGAATTCAGCTCTGCAGTCAACAGATTTCTTTCCTTCTCTTAAATGTATAACTCACTGGTGGGCAACAGAGACAGCAGGAAGCAGAAGGGCAAATGGAGAAAGAATCTAATCATTATGCACAACACATTTTGAATGCTTGTTGTCTATGATCATTTGGTCACTCTGAACTTTAGAACTCAACTGAATTTTGTAGTTTTGTAGTAACAAAAAAGTTTGGAGTTATACTTAAAAGATACATGTATTGTTTATGATATTCGTAAAAATGTAAGTAGTCAAATCTATTTAAAAATATTGCCATTAATGGGAGAACTAAATAACTGTTAAAATAGTATTAAAGTAACAAAACATTTCACTAAATGTCAGAACATTATTATTTTCTTTCACAGTTAACTTAGAGAAGAAATAAATTTAAATCATACTTTTCTTGTTCAATTACATTTAGTAACAAATGAAATTACATCTCAAAAGTTTCTAAAAGGATATCTCAGTCATACATTTTCAAAATAATATATTTTAAATGTTTATAAATTTGTTGAGTAAATTTTCATGGCAGAGCAAAACTCACATTCTTTATATCAAAATGGCAGCCAGTCTCCTGTTTCAAAAGTTGTGTCCTTTCACTAAGAATACACAGCTTGCTATTTCGGTAGTTTCAAACCAATTCCACAAAATCTCAGATGGTGACTTGTACAGTGTCATCCCATATTTATCATTGGGTAAAGCTTCAAGCAGACAAAAAGAGATGTTCATTAGGGAAAGAGGTAGGAAGCTTAGCTATAAGAGACAGGTTTTAAGACTGCTCTGCAAAAGTCCACTGTGAAGTTTATACCAGCTTCCATCCTAAGTATATTATCCTACTAATGGTTCTTTCACATTCCATTTACCCATCCCTCTGATAGTTAAGTATCCTGTAAACCAGAGTGCAAACCCTTTGGGATACAGGGCTACCCAATGAGTTTGTGTGCTGCTCAGCACACTGGGACCCAGGCCTGGATGGGACTTTCGACTGTCAGCACATTTTGAAAAATCACACTTAAAGATTATTCACTTATAACATTACAGACAGGAACTGTGTTATGCTGTACTTTTGAGGTCAGTTTTCCCACAGAACAGTTCTCCTAAACAAGGTTTCCTCTTTCATTAGTGCTTTTTCCCTTTTTATTGATATGTTTCCTGTAGCAAGACCCACAGCCTTCCTTCCTTCCTTCACAGAGAAGATTCAATAACTGACAGCTGCTTTAACAAATATTCAGAAATTAGTTATCTCATTCATTTCATATATTTGGTTGTTTTTCAGTGAACAACTAAAAACAAATAATTTTCAAGCCCGGATACTTATACTATAAAACTAGATTTTAGGGTGATGCAATTTGTATAACATCCCCAGAATAATAAAGATTCATCTTTAAAAAAAAGCCTGGTATAGGCATACTTTTTAAAGAGATATATTTTACACTTAGCAGATTCTGGAGAGATGTTTACAGCCACAGATAAAAAAGCAAGATGTTTATTAGTCTGACTTCTTTCATGAGTGTAATTTTACAGCATTTAATTATTTAAGTAGTGAAGGATCCTTTCACCAGTCAGTTTACAGAATGAATGGCTGTCTCAGAAACATTTAAGAGAAAGGAAAGCACGACTATACGTGGATTGATCAATTTACTGTAGAAATTGAGTAAAACTTGATTGTCATTCAACAGAAATTGCATAATATTGTTGATTGGTATGTAAATGCCACTAAGTTAAGGATATTGTTAATCAGATCATTTGAGATATTACATATAAAATCTATTCTGCTAGCATGTCTTTCAGAATGTTAGCTTGCTCAGGACACACAGTCATTTGCATGATCACTTTGGTTCCTGAAGAGCTTTGTGCTCTCCTCTACCAAAGTGAATACCTTACGGTGTTCCATCAGCAAATGGGGGAGGGTGATTCATGATGTACTCCTAAAAACTAGTTTGCTAGCCTCTTTTTCATTTGGCTTGATCTCTTGTGAAATGTAGATACTTCTATCTGACTTCTCATATTAATATAAACCTACTTCATAAATATACTTGAAGTATAGGTCTGTCAAGGGAATATATTACTTCAACTCTCACAGTATAAACTATAAATAGCATGGAATTTCAGCGTATGAAACACAACATTACACAGAGGCTATTAATATTGACCTTAAATCTTATTGTTTGTTTCAGCTTTCTTATGGTATGATTTTGAGGTTCTTGTTGTCACTATTACTCTAGTGATTTAACTAAAATTGTGGAAATAAATATACTTATGAGCTACAACAGCTACTTCCAGCTTAGCATGGCAGTGTAATTTTTCTTCCAAAGCCAATGGTTGTTTGTCTACAATTTTTTTTAGGTGCTAGAGACAATTATAATGAATGAAAACACACGTATGTGCTCAGTCTGTCTTTAAAAGTGATCATAGTGGGGCCCTCCAGCAGATGACACGCTGAGATAATTTGCTCTATATTAGGTTTTAGTGGCTTGAGAGCATGGCAAAGCACCTGATGGCAAGATCAGCACATAGCACTAACAGTAATTATGTGACTGAGCTAATTATTTTATCAGCTCAATGTGAGCAGTTTTTTCTCATCTTGTCTTTCCATGACAGGAAAACTAAGTTGAGCTTAAATCCCATCCGTGTTCACAGTGTTGGGCACTTCCTCCAAAATGATTACTTCCTGCTGAGTATGATGACTTACTTCAAAGTGTTCAGAAATTAAATAAGTTAGGTACATCTCAGACTCAGAAATTAGCTGCTTTTACATCATATTCAAATTACACAGATTTTCTGGGTTAACAGTTGGACTCAATGGTCTTAGAAGTCATTTCCAACCTAAACGATTCTATGGTTCATAAAAAGAGTGTTTTTCTAAGGTGAAGCTAAAAAGTCATCAATTGCCCTTCTTATTTAAAGTCAGCCACACTGCTGCAGCATCAAAGCATACTAAATAACCCTGCTGTGATCTAAATACTAGCATCTCTTGAGTGCAAAGAAAGAAAAAAACAATTTCTACTATGGCTTGTGATTTAAACAACTAGCATGGACAAGGGAAGTATTATTCTCCTTCCTTCCTATACATTTTATTAATGAGGGATGGAAATACAGAAAATATGCCCAGATCAAGAGCAGCAATCCAGCTCTATCAGCTTGATGTCTACACTGATATATGCATCTAGAAGGAGGGCCACACAAATGTCAATAAATTGCTAGTGAGAACTTGCACTGTCATCCCTCTATGCAGGTACCACCAGATTAACCAGTGTGAGGGACTACCCACTGTCAGAGCAATCTTTAACAGTTTCTGCCTCAGGTCAAGTTTCCCAATCAATTCATAGGCACAGAGACAGACTAAAAGACAGCTTCAGAGACAGAAAATAGGCTCTCACACTGTTTATTTTCCTATTATAGATCTATTTGAAGATGCCTGGTTAATGATATACTGAGTACTCATGAGAATAAAATGGGATGGAGTCCCTCTTTTTCCAATTCTTGGAGTACTTCTTTAGCCATAAAACTGGGCAAACCAATTTTCTTTCTCCTGGCTGTTATCTTTTAATGTCATCTGTCAAAAAAGGAGAGCTTGAATACCAACAATCACAGATATTGCTGTAGTTGCAAATTCTTTCCTGTCAGGTTACAAGAACTGTCATTTAAAAGCTCTTTGAAGAGACCATGTTATTGAGGTATATCAAGAAAATAACCTTACCAGTGTTGTCACGGCTTGACATTGGATGTGAAACCAAATGAGGTCAGGAAGTCAGAACTCAATTCACTGGGCTATAAGCAAATTCATTTCAACCACTTTGACACAGTGTGGTGGGTCTAGAGATAGGTCTGTTCTTGAAAGCTTTTCAACTTGTGCATTTTAATGCCTCATACATGCAGTCAGACTCACTGGAGAAGAAATTCTTACCTTTCTTATGAAGTGAACCACAGAGGGCTGAACCATCAAGGGCTAACAAAAGACACAAGAGTTATTAAAAGTCTCGGTATTTTTCTTTCTCTTCTAACTTATCAGAATCCTGCTAAACTAGATATGAATTCCAGCCTTTCATCTCTACCCTAGGGCTTGTCCTTGATAATTCTTAGATATATTAAAGCTCCTGTGGCACTTTCTCTCTGATTTCATCCCAAAATTTACTTGTGACTAAGCTGTTTTAGTAACCCCTTTTGTTAAAAATGACCGTAGATGTAAAGAAAAGATATTTTTTTTTTACCACAAAGAAACTAAAATAGAAAAGGTAGTCACACATTCCCATAGAGATGTACATAAAGCTAAAGTAATATTAAATAAAACAGCAAACTCAGATACTTTTGTTTACCCTTTTAAAAGTGAAATGAAACTAAATTGATGGGAACAGGTTTGCAAACTGATGTCAAGACATCTGTTTTTCACAGTGGAAATCTGTTTAACTGGTAGAAGTCATTGCCATAATATATTACTTAGTTCTAGAGCTTGGTAAGCTTTGAAATAACTAATCCTTTACATGGATAATGGGAACACCCACTGTTATAGTAGATAGCAAGTAATGATTTTGTTCAGAATGGTAATAAATCTTCATATTTTTACACAGAAACATATCATTAGCTGTCAAGCAGTGAGAAATAATTTCCATACAGCCCAGTTACTTTAAAAGAAATGTTCATATAATTAGGATTTTGGGTTTTTGGTGAATAAAATATCCCATAAAACAACATAATGCCCATGTATATCTGCAATGAGTCAAACAGGGAGAACAATTGAATGATTAGTGAAATGTGGTATATATTATACAGAACCTCCAGGTTTATTTGCATTAATATTTAAAAATAAATGGATAGCTTGATAATATTTAAAGTAAAATAATTGTCAAAAAAATATACATCAACTTTTAAAGACTGTCTCTGAGACTGACTGCTGAGGATTCTCAAGGGCAGGTTGCTGGGTTCCTTCCTGAGACCAAGGCTGGCTGTTATCACGTGTCCTTCCAATGGCACACACGGTCTCCAGGGCTGATATACCTACAAAACATCCCAAGAAGTGGTTGAGGAATGAGTAGTGGGATCAGTCCTGATTACCTGCAGAAGCTACTTTTACACAGCAGGTCATGATTTGTGTCATTGCAAATTAAACAGCTTAAGCAGATCAGTAGGACATACCCTAAATGTCCTTATTCATCTGCATCATTTAGAGCTACTTTAAAAAGGCATACAGTACTATTACATGGCAGGAAACCTACACATTCCCTTTGTAATGTCACATATCTATTTTCGTCACTGCTAAATAACCATTATTTACTTTGGCACTAGTCTAGTTTTGTTTTCACAAGGTTTCTTCAACCTCCTTCAAGCATTCCACACAGCTTTGTCTGCATGAGAAGGCTGCAATGTATAACATTATTTTAATGCAATTATAGAATCTTCTGTTAAATGGGTCATGGAACAATAAATGAGTTTCAGTCAGTTCAGTTGATACAGTTTTTGGAGATGATGTTGTGCCTGACTATAGTTTGACTGCTCACCTGTAACCAGCATCTACCAGCAGAAAGTTGTTTCCTGATTCCTTAATTTTCTGGACTTGCTCTGGAAGACCCGAGTGTATAAGCTCAGGACCAGAGTTAAGACATATGAGCATAATAATTGCCTTTAAGAACCCAGAGCTCAGTAAGGAATAGCATCATATTGTTGCTAAAGATTATGGACTAAAACCAACCCAAAATATGAAATAATTAAATGTTAAATAATTGTATCAGTTGCGCACGTATTTTTAGATAATTCTTATTTTAATTGTTTCTTTCTTTCCTTTCTTTTCAATCATCTTAGAAGCTACGTAGTTCAAGAGAAAGAATATTTATTAAACTCTCCATAGGAACATAAACCTGCAAAGGAGCAAGCTTGCTCTTCTGGCATCTCTCTGAACCTTCTCCAGTTTGACATTCACATTTCATCATAGCCATCAAGTAATTTAAATGTTGTTGTTGTTGTTGTTGTTGTTGTTATTATTATTATAATATCAGGCAAAGCAAATCCTACATTGTTTGCTCTAACATATTTTTAGAGAAATTATATTGAACTTCAAAAGTGTGAGAAATGTATATCCATCCATTATTAGATTGTTTCTGAAGATGCAGCTCAATTTTCTTTAAAAAGTTGAACAAACCAAGCTCATTAGCATTTTGATGGAATTAAGAGGAAAGGTGTAAGAACCTGATTGTGTTCTGATGCAAAATAGCAATACCAAAGGAAAAAAAAGTGTTAGAAGAAAAATTAGAATGGTTTCAGAAGCTCAAAAGTTGCACTGGAAAGGATCTCTGCTTCATTAGGCATAATGCACCAAATATCTTTTTGATACACTGTTTTAATCAAAACCATTTGAGAGTGTTTTGACTTGGAGTTTAATAATTTAAAAAAAACCACAAAACCCTCACAAAAAATAAAATAAATAAACAAACAAACAAACAAAAACCTAAACCTACTACAGTTATTAAATATCTCACTCTTTAAATAAAGTTTTGCAGCACATTTTTTTTAATCAAACCTGCTTCTAATAAAGTACAGCAATGACTGTATGCATAGTCCAAATCAAACATTTAGGAAATCACATGGTGATAAATTTTTAGATTTCATTATATTCAAAGATAAACAATACTGTGCATAGGGTTTATTTGTTTATCTGTTGAATCTTAAGATGATTTAGTTTTTTAGGTGACCTAAAAAGTGAAAGAAATCATTATGGGTCATCCACTTTTCTTTTTTAGACATTTTTCTAGAACTTTTTTTTCCCTAACGGAAGAAATAAGGAAAGTTCTAGGTATGTATGACCACTTCAAAAATTGGAAATTCATTGTTTCTTTTGCCTCAAAGATAATTTTCGGCCCACTGGTTAAGGAATTTTTCAGAGATGTGCAGAAGCAGGCAATACTTTCCTTAGCTTTTACAAATTATGCTTCACTTGTTCGTGGTTGTAGCCTGAGCTGGCTTGTTTCATGTTTCCAAACACTATTCTTTCTTCTAACTCAGCTTAAATTCAATATTAACTTCAGGCAACCTAAAGATACATTTGTTTTAGAAAATAGACATTGTAAAATATTTGTTCAGACACAATGCTGAGCCCTCAGGGTTCAAAAAGAGCTGAAGAGAATGCAAGAAATATAGACAACATTAGTAACTCACTCTGCTGTGTTAGAGAAACACCCAAATATATATG
The DNA here is from genome assembly GCA_036023395.1 of Myiotriccus ornatus. NCBI lineage: Eukaryota > Metazoa > Chordata > Aves > Passeriformes > Tyrannidae > Myiotriccus > Myiotriccus ornatus. The sequence continues at coordinate 102,644,887 of JAYRBT010000114.1, forward strand.
AATGGTTACTTTGGAGATCTACTCTAAATGACCTGACTAGTCTGATATAATTTATTCTGATTAAAGGCAACAGAAACTTTTTAATCAACTCTTTTCAAAGAGGTATTTTAAAAATCCTCCTTTTGAAATGAAAATCTATATGTATATGCCAGATGACTTAGCTCACATGAAGGTGTGACACTGGAGAAAGCTGAGCTTCTTGAACAATTGGCTTCAGGCTCAAAACATTCTTTTTTCTTCTGCACTGAACCAAGTTGTTTGGGCTCTTAAATGGCAGCTAGAGAAAACTGGCAGTCTGGGCAGTCAGAAGTTCTGATTTATTTCAGCCTGTTCCCTTTAACTATGCCACTAGTCTAGAAATATTTTTCAAAATATTCTCCCTCCAACCTTTTTCTCTTTCTAAATCTCTTAAGCAGAGACTGACAGTTTTCATATTCAAAGAAATCCGACCTGACTGAAGATTAATATGCTGATGTCAAGACACACACATTCACAAACTTATGTGTTCTGCAGTAATTTTAAATATAGCTAACAAAACAATCTAGACATGGCTTACTCATCTTCCTCCGGAAAAAAAAAAATAATTTCCAAGATTTAGTTGCTTCAAAATTCGTATGAACAAAATAACATTTACAATAAAAATAGGAAAAATAATGACCACTCTTTCAGGATACTGGAAACAAAATCCACAAAATTAAATATAAAGAAGAAAAAATAGCTTCTGAAGGTGTGTAATGAAATGTTACAAACAGGGAATTGCAGTGAAAAGCTAACGGATATAAATCTGGTAGGAATCAATTCTCCTTTCCAGTCATATTCAACCTTAATAAGAGAGTTTAATAGGCTCATACCTTTCTGCCAATTTCAGCAAAGACTGCTACTGATCAATAGCGTTTATTTTAAAGAAAAGAGCAAAGCTAGGGGGAAATGCTGGTAACTGGAAACACATTTCTTCTCAGAAGACAGCTGAATAATGGTATAAAGCTGTGTGAAACACAGAGGCAATATACCAGATAATCACCACTCCTGTCCATCACTCATAAAGCTTTAATTTCCAATTATTTATCATTTTGTTTATTTTTCTATTTAGTGCCTTAAAGAACATGGACTAGTTCCTGCTGCTTGGAACAGTGTATTTTCTTGATTTTGGGATAGCAAACTTCCTACAGAATTTGCCTCAGGGAAGAAATTCCCACTCTTACATGAGATATGGAGACAGGACCCTGGACACAGTACACTACAGAGCATATTCCATACTGTGAGAAGTCTTTTTGTCTCAAATCCAGGCAACAGACTGAGACCCTGGAAGCCCTGCTCTTATGCCTGGCTTTCAGAAGTGCTTCTGGTTCTGCTGCTCTAGTCCTCCAGATCTCTGTTTACATGGAAACCCCCTTGCCTTTCCTTGATTTCTTTTTTAAAAGGGTTTTCTTTAAAACATTCATCGTTGTTATTTCTCATCTCATGCTTCAAAAACTTTGCAGTCTAAACAGAGAAATAATTTTATGAGCTTTATTTGCTGCTCTCCAGCTGGTTCTCATGGCTTTCGGCTTTGAGTTTTCTGTTTTCATCATTCAGTATTTCTTTTTGTTTCCCTTCCTAGCACAAAGTTGCACCATTTCTCATTATTAGTTCATTGAATTCACAGCTGTACCTGTAAATAAAAGAGGGTAGGGAGTGTTCTCTGGCAGAGAGGTGACTGTTCCAAGTCATTAAAATACTTTATTTCCAGAACAGGGTGGCCATACCCATGCTCTTTGTTAAAAGTGATTGCTGAGCTAGGAGACTGTGACAGTGCTACTTGAGACCAGGCTAAAATGACCTCTGTGAATCACCAAATTCTGGGGCCCAGGCCTGGACACTGCTCAGATTAGAGCCTCCTGTTTACATCAGAATGGGGTCGGCACTGGTTTTTGTATTTGGGTGTTTTTGGTTGGTGGGTTTTGGTGGTTGGGTTTTTTTTTTTGGTTGGCTGGTTTGGTGGTTGTTTTTTGGGGGGGGAGAGTGTTTTAGTTTCACATGTTTTGTTGTTGTTTTCTGTGTGTGTGTGTTAATGATAATTTGTTTATTTTCTTCTACTAATATTTCCAGGAAAAAATGGAAGACTAGGGTTCCCCACTAAGTCTCCCAAGTATTTTTACAGTTGGCTTGTTTCTGCCTCTCTTCAACCAACCAGTTTCACATCCTTTTTTTTTGCATTTGCTGCAACCATCAAGGTGATCTAGTCTGTTTATTGGACTAAAACTCTAAACAAATAAAAAAAAATACAAACGTTTGCTGGAGCAGTTTTGATTGATCAGAAATTATGGCTGGATAAGAGTAGAAGCCTGACACTATTTTCTTCCCTTCCTGGGAAAAAGATGGTGCTGCTGCCTCTGTTGATTCAGGGATTATAGCTAAGGAAGAAGGAGAGCACAGATCAAAATAAAGCTTATAAAAAGTTGGGATGATGTGTGTGTCCACGACTAGGATTCATTCAGGGATTTTCTGTAATGGGTTGTGTAAGGTGATAGACCAATTTAAGGCCACAATGACAGTCCTGAATGGTTAAGGGAAAGACCCTGGAGGCACCTGGAGGGGGCATTCCCAGAAACACATTGTAAGGTGGGTCGCTTGTTCAAAAGGGACAAGGAGACTCCTGATGGCTTCCCAAAAGACCCCATCGCCTGGGGGGAGACTTCCCAGCAACAGAGTGGTAGGATCAATGGGAGGATGGAATGATATGGAGATTGCATGGCCTTTCTTTGCAAACATCCTACCTGATGGGAACTCGGGACCCTTAGGCCCATGTCATCTGTCTATCATCCCAAAAATTAGTTTATTGACTATAGTCACTCAAACTGCCTCAGAAAAAAAGTATAAAAAGAGATCAGACATGAGCAAAAATCAAGGAGAAGTTCTATCATTTCTGTAGGGGTAACTGATGGGCTGCCTTTTCTCCTTCCACCCCTCAGGATGCTGCAGGGTAAGCAACCATTTTTATATTTTACTTTGCTTTCACCTTTACTAACTGTACTTTGCTTCTCTATATCTTGCCTTCTATATATATATGTATCTTGATCTTTACCTTATAGACTGATTGTACTTTGCTTTATATATTTGATATTTTACTTTGCTTATATATTTGACCTTTACCTTATAGATACTAATTTTACCTTGCCCTATACTTTATAGACTACCGTGTATAGATTTTACCTTATTTTTTTTTGTATTGTACTTTATTGCCTTAGATCCTGTACTCTGACTCGTACGCAGTTTGTCTTTAAGTGTGTATTTCTTTGTCTTAGTGAGTTAAAGTGTGTGCTAGTGAGAAGCAGCAATATTCCTTCCTTCTCTGCTTTGTTTTAGCAAGTGGATTTGGATTTTGTCCTGGTCTTTGTAAATTGGTCTGTTGTGGAGGGGGTTGCTTGAATTTTGTATTGAAGTGTTATAGTGATCTATTGTTTCTTAGGGAGTTATGTTCTTTTTGGAGAGCGCCCTTACCCTATAAGTTGTCACAGATTTGTATTAATAAAAGTTATTTCGTGAGCTGCTAAGAGTTAGTCCGTGGGGGCTTTTTTGTGCTGGCAGTCTCATCAACAGTAGAATAACTCGTAGGACAAACTGGCCGAGAAGATTCTCCAGTGCTATTACGTGCAGTCCCCATAAATAGGGTATCAAAAGCCCTGCCCATCTCAGTGAATCTGTCAAGCAAAGGGTCTCTCCCTAAGGAGATGCTGACAGACTGTTTTCGGACTTTAAATGCTTTGAACACTAATAGACAAAAAATATATTAACACAGGTGGGACAGAAAATCCTTTATTTCTGCCCCTTTTCACGTGACAGGTTGTAATACCTTGGCAATATCCTTGTGTGTATATAGGATTCTGAATAGCCTACAGACTGCAAAACAGGTAGAAGCAAGCACACCTGCTATTGTCCAGGGCTGGCCAACCACAGCGCATCTTAGTCTCCAGCCAACCTAGCAGACACTGATTTCAAGATCAGATACACTGATTTTTAAAGACTGTATTAGCCACAGAATCATAGAATGGGTGGGGTTGGAAGGGACTTTAAAGATCATCTCGTTCTAACACCCCTGGCATGGGCAGGGACATCTTCCACTACACCCAATTGCTCAATGCCCAACTCAGCCTGGCCTTGAAAACTGACAGGGATAGGGCATCCACAACTTCTCTACCACTTCTCTGGCAATCTGAGTTGCCCAGTCTGAACTGGAGCTAGCTCACGTCCTGACTGTCTGAGAGTCAGAGGAACTCAGGTTTGCCTTCACTTGTTTATGTTGTCATATATCTTTAAGTAGTCAGCCCCAGGATGCCCCCAGCCAGGGCTCCAAGAGGAGGTGGCTCCAAGAGGTCTGAGTTAATGGCCTATACACCCAAAACAATGCTTGGCAGTGCCTTGCATTAAAAACCTGCAAAATTCTGATACTTAGTAGTGGCCAGGCAGAATCTGCTGAAATGGTAAATAAAAAGAGTGGCTGAACTAAAGCACACTTTGAGTGACATTGAGTACATTTGCCTCATGCAGGTATGTGCTGGATGTTCAAAGCTTTCTTGCTGGAAGATGCCTATTCTTTCTAAGGTTTGGTTTTGCTTTTCTTTTTTTTTTTTTTTTTTAATTTAAGAACATTTTTGGTGCATGCTTTTCTGTACAGTGTTTCCATAGTTGCAGCATGGTGGTTTGAGGACTGAAATAGTGGTTTACCAAAGAGCATGGGGTAGATATTTGTAGATAAAACAAACAAACAAAAAAACCAAACTTGATTTTAAAGACTAAAGGCAGTTGATTCTGCTAAAAGTGAAATGAGAAGCAGATTGTGTGACTCACAGAGAGAAGTGACATGGTAAAAATTATCAGTATGATCATTCAGGTATTTTCTTCAGAAATATTTGGATGAGGAATGTACCCAAAGAGCCTAATAAAGAATCTCTTGTTGTAAAGACCAGAGGGGTTGAAGGTGTGGTTAGTGCCCCTCTTTCTCTGTGTAAGGATACTGTGTTCCTTACAGGTAACATAACCCTTTGGTATGTTATGCATATAACATACATGCAACACATGATGCAATTTCTCTTTTATAGCACATAACATGAGGCAAATACAAATGCTGTTAAAATAGAATGCACGAATGAGTGCATATGCCAAAATATCTTATGGTTTATTTTGAGACAGTTGCATGCAGTAGCACTGGAACTATGTTTTTAAAAAATTATTTAACCATTTTCAGTGATTTCATGTCTTCGGAAAACAACTTTCATATCTTTGTATACAATATGTTTGAAGTTTTAGAGCAATTTAAAGGTGTGCATTTAATATTGTCTCCCACAACATTGTCATATCTGTCTAGTATGGATGAGTGCATGATCAGACGCATAAAACACTGGTCAGATGTTTGGGATTCAAGCGTAGTGGTTATTGTGTCTTGTGTTATCTGGAGGCTGGTAACTAACGTTTATTCTGGACCTGTCTAAGCAATGCCCTAGAACACATATCAACAACATTGCAGATGATGTCAAATTGGAGGGATGAACTTGATACACTGAAGAACAGGGTTATCATACTGAAAGACCTACACAGGACGAAAAAATGGTCTGACAGACACCATGAGATTCAGTCAGGACAAATATGAAGGCCTTCAGCTGGGAAAGAAGAATCATTTACAACAACACAGATTGGGGACTGACTGGCTTGTGAGCAGCTCTGCTGAAAAACTGGTATAGTAACTGCACAGGAGCCAGCAGTGCACCCTGACAGGCAGAAAGGTCACATTCCAGATTCACCAGATTCACATGCAAGTGTTCAACTTTTTCAGTTACTCTTTACTTTCCTTCTTTTTCTTTTTCTTATCTTTTTTATTAAGTCCTAACCTGGGGACTTGACCAACTGTATAAAGGAGGACCTCACACCTGGTACCATTGCTTTATAACATCTTCATTTAATGAATCTAAATTGATCCTGAAAAAGAATCAAATCCAAACACAGAAACTAGTGGTATAACACTAGATTATCATATTGGATAGAGCACTTTTACTCATTAATCCCCAGGTCAAAATATTCTTTTTTCAAATTTTCCAGACATAACCTGTGTTTAAAATTATTTATCTCTGTTTATATTCTTGAACACAGCTTAAATCAACTATATTGTGCTACACTAAGTAGAAAGACTGAATGATTTGGGAACTTCACTGACAGCTGGACAGAGTAAATGAATGTGGTATATTTTTCCACATAAAATTATATTTTCAAAGTAGTTTATTGCGAAACAATGTTACTTGAGATGGCACACAAGTCTAAAGAACACTCTCGTGCAACTTTTCTGAACTATAGGAAGCATTTCAAAATACATCCAGCATTTGAACATGATTTGCTGTAATCAGATAAGTTTGGAAGAAGTAGCTGATTCATTAAGTATCTGGCTGTTCATGGAAATTTATAGAGATTTCTTTCCCTGAAGAATGATGCTTCAGTGTGAGAGACCTCCTTTCCTACTTCAGACAGCGTAACGTTGTGCTACTCTGTGTTCTTACCATGAACTCGAACAGTATTTACTCAAGCTGCAAGGCACACATTGTAATTTATTGCTTAAGTGATTTAGCAATGTGTTTATATCCTGTCTTTGTCTAGTTTAGTACGTACAAGAACATTTAGTAATTATTGCTATTTAAAGGTTAGTAGCTGATGGATGATGATGGTATTTTAGTAAATTGCTTCTTTACAGTAGAGTGAACCTCTATGGTGTTGGTTTTTTTATTCCTTGGCAATATAGAATTTCTTTACATTGGAAATGTGGACTGTATTAACTGCTCTGGAAAGACTGTGTAGCTGTTCCAATGTGGGTATGGATGCAGTTATATTTATCAGATGATGATTAATGCAGACATAGCTATTTCCATAAAGGATACACTATTTATAAGTCACTTCTGTATCAGTGGAACTTCACCCATTGTACATTTGCATCCAAGTTATTCTTGTTAATGCTGGGATCTGGGTTCATAAGATAATTCAGGTCAGAAGTGACCTCAGGAGGCTTCTGGCTCAACCTCGTGCTCAAAGCAGAGACAGCTTTCAGGTTGCTTAAGGCTTAGTCTAGTTGGATCTTGAAAATCTCCAAGGATGGAGACAGCACCTAATTCTCTGGGCAACATGTTCCACTGGGTGACTGTCTTATCAGCTACTTGTGTAAGCACTCTCTCTCACTCTTCTCCTTCACACCCCCTGCCCTCCGCCAGTCCGAATTTCCTTCCTTCCTTCCTTTGTTCTTTCTTTCGTTCTTTCTTTCCTTCCTTCTTTCCTTACTTCCCTCCTTCCTCCCTCCCTCTGCTTTTCATCTCTTTTCATGGTACTTACCTTTCCTCTGTATTTTTGCAAGTTTCTTGTAATTACTTTCTCCTGATAACCTGTCATTGCTACATCCTCATCAATGTTTCTGTGTATATAATGATAACAACATAGCCATGCTTCTTCTATCTATCAGACATATTATCTATTCTGACTTTCAAATTATGGTGTTTATTTAAAAATCTGTCAATTTTGCAGAAATTTGAGGACACAGCTTTGTGAACACTTCTCAATATTGAAATTTTTTTTTTTTTTACATCCTACTCTTTTGCATAGATTTTTGATATTTTAATCTCCATGGCAAATCTTTTCTTAAGAAGTACCTGAAATAATACTGCAAACTTCCCCTAACCATGTATGGGCTGCACTTGATCTGCATTCCCTATTTAAAAAGTTAAAATAAGGAAAGCAGTTCCACTTCACAGCTATAGACAAACTAGCGTCCTGTGATACTCACAGTCAGATTCACTCCTTTATCATGAACACCTAATATTCTCGTGGCACCCAGACCCATCAAATGAGATATATCAAATATATCATTAGATCGGTTTTTCTACAGTATCCTTTTTTTCAGATATTTTTACTGCTAACCTTTCCCTATTTTCTTTGCAGAGATTTTTCAAGTGAAATAGCAGGATAAACATTGCTTAATTGAGGAGGACTTTGCATTTCGCTGCAACAGGATAAATGTTTCTGAAATATGACAGACTGTTTTAAGCAGTAATGTGAGAATTAAATTATCACTATCAGAGCCCAAGCACTGCAATTTTGTCATCTCTTGCAAGTGGTTTTCGCAAATTTTAGGCCTGGACCAGCAGCCATGTTTCTAGGGAATACATAGGCATGTTTCTGGAGATATTACAAGCATGGATTTGGTTTCCATGTCAAGGCTTTGGTAGTGAGGGACTACAGGAGTTGCTTCTGTGAAAGCATCCTCTGGGATGACTCATTTTAGAAGGGGAAAATTTGCTGCAGAACAGCAGATGGAGAGAAGAGTGAGAGCATGAGAGCAACAACCCTGCAGACACCAAGGTCAGTGAAGGAGGAGGAGGAGGTGCTTCAGGTGCTGGAGCAGAGATTTATTCCCCTGCAGCCTATGGTGAAAAGCATGGTGAGGCAGGATGTCTCCCTGCAGCCCATGGAGGTCCACAATGAAGGAAGGGGAGACCAAGGAACGCTGTGACCCCATGAGAACGACCCACGCTGGAACAGTTCCTGAAGGACTGCAGCCCATAGGAAGGACCCATATTGGAGAAGTTCCCAAAGTACTGTCTTCTGTGTATGGAACCTCACATCAGAGCAGGGAAGAGTGTGAGGAGTCCATCCCCTGAGGAAGAAGGAGCAGCAGAGACATGTGAAGGACTGACTGCAGCCCCCATTCCCCAGCCCCTGCATCACTGTGGGAGGGGGAGAGACAGAGAAAATGAGGAGTGAAGAAGGAGAGGCAGGGGGAAGTGCATTAAAATTTGTTCTAGTTTCTCTTTATCCTACTCTGACTTTTGATTGGCAATAAATTAAAATAATTTCCTCAAGTTGAATCTGTGACAGTAATTGGTGAATGATCTCTCTCTGCTCTTATCTCAATCCATGAACATTCCATCACATTTTCTCTTCCCTGCCCAGTTGAGTGGAGAGTGACAACATGGTTGGTGGCCACCTGGCATCCAGATGAGGTCAACCACCACACCAGTGATTCATTTTCAAATGATATTTTGAAAGCTTCCATTTTATTTTAGAGGGTAGGAGCATCTTTCTAGTCTTATGGACATGACCAGACCTTGCCTGCTGTGTTCAAACTCAAGGTGACCCTGAAACTGCTTGACCTGTTACTACTGACATCACTAAGAACCTTGGGTTACCAGAAGAGAGAGTAGTTACTTCTACCGCCTTCATTACAGTGTGGAAGGCCTGTGAAGAATTATTTTTCTTATCAGTGATGTTTCTTGTGTTCCTTCAGCTGTGGTGCATATGCCATTCAGATTAATGTGGGATGTGCTCATGCAGTAAGTATGTCAGTTTCTGATTCTTATTTTAATCTCTTGCTCAACTCCTTTTACTTCCTTCTTTTCACAAAATAATATTTCTGGAAGCTTGTCTTAGTTTAAAATCCCCAATTTATCAAACATAATTGCAAAATTAATTTTTAGAATTTGAATAGTACTGAAAGCTCCGTGCCAGTCTTACTAGGGCTTTTACTTGTTTCCAAAAAGTTTTGTAGGTCTTCCTTTTTCTTAGTGCAAAAATTTACTAATTTCCTCAAAATTATTTTCTGTCATTCCCTTCAGAGTAGCAAGACTTCTAAAATACAGGGTTGTGTTCACAACAATCTATAAAATGTCATAGTTTCTTGAAGTCTATGAAGAATTATGCAAATTATAATGATAAAATTTCTTTTAAATCATATGATAATATTAAATAAAGCAAAACAAGATTTCTGCAGATATAATTTCATTCAGTAGTTACAAATACATGTGTATGTATTGTGCATGGGCACACATGCCCACTTGCTTACAGGCGTGCACATACAATGCATGGAGAGAGGTCAGAGCTTCTGCTAAACTGATCAGCTCTACCTGGGGACCTTACAATATCTGTGACAGCATCTTGTTTATAAAACACTAATAAGGCAAATTTTCTGCTGGCTGCATATGAAAAATATTCATATTCACCTAATTACATTGACACTAGGAAGGTTACCCCAGTGTAAACCAGCTGGGAATGTGACTCAAACGCACATTTCAACATAATTTCTGTTTGACATTTCTAATGTGCCAGGTAATATTTCAGGTCCAACTAGTTTAATCAGGTGTTTCATAGGAACTGTCAATACATTATATCACCCTGGGCATGTTTTATTTTAAAAAGCAATATGTTTTCTTATTTTAATGCAGCATGTAGGCACCCTTCTCCTACACTCATGAGTGAGTAACTCCTGCTACATTCAGTAGAAGTTACTTATCTCCTGGAAGTGAAAAGCAGGATTCTATCTGTTTCAGCCCTCATAACTGAGTTCAAGTTTGCTATTGGTAGTAAAGGTCAATAGAGAGTGTGTCAGAGGACAAAAAGGACTTGCACTTTCCTAGTTGGGAAATAGAAATTACTGCAAATATAGAATTCATTAGTGCCACCTATTTGTGAGATTCCAAAAGTGCAGATAATCCCTGCAAAACTCTATCCAGTTAACAGGAAAATACGTTATGTCTACGTCTACCAACTCAGGTGAAAGAGCAAGACATGTAGGGCAGATCTCAAAGACTTGAAGGAATTTCTTACAATTCTATGCTGTTCAAAATACAACACATATATCTGTATGTACAATATACACAAATGTAAGTGGAAATTATATTTATTTGTGCAATATAAATAGTATATATTTATATAGGTATATAAGATTTCCACTTACAGCTTTAGATACATTTCTTCAGTTACAAAAACCCCTATGCAAAAAAACCAAAGACAGGACAAGGCACTGAGGTTATGAGAATGTATTAATTCACAAAAAGTAAGGAAAGATATACTAGAGAATAAACTGGAAAAATGTTTTCAAAAAGAAATATTTTTTCCCCTTCTTTACCAGTTATCCAATACTGTATAAGCTGAGGAAGGATTAGGCAAAATGTGATGGATGAAACAAATCCAAGAAAAATCCTTGGAATATTATTAACGTCTCACCCCACTGTTAAAGCAGTGGATGTTACTGATACCAATGGGTATTTTCTGTTTTGCTTGTTAGAGTTAAACTTTCTGGAGAAATTTTTTGGTTAAGTTATCCTCATTTCATTCTGAAATTAGACACTGTATTCTTCAGGTTCCTAAAGAGAGCTAGAATTTGAGTGAGAGGAGAGAGGTTTATCATTAATACAAGGTAAATTCATGATGACATATGGCTTTAAACTTCAGAGGGATGTCTGTAGCCTGAGGTATAATAGCTGGAAGCACACTTGTTATACAACTATTTGTACGTATGAAGATTTTCTAAATGTTTGCCTGACTGGAAACAGGCGTAGATTTTTCAGAAAACAGATAAACGAAGGGTAGATTATAAAAATATTGTTAATTATCCATTAATTCCTTTGTTGTCACTGACTTCCTTATGAGAACAGCAGTTTAATTTGAAAACATGTACAGGCATGTGTTATAAAATTCCTCTGGCTGACAATATGTGTGCGTTGGCACAAGGAGTATATAAATAAATGACTATGCAAAAAGGGAAGAAGCCTTTTGGAGAAAAAAAAAAAAGCAATAAAAAATTATCTGTAATTTCAAGAACCTCTCCTTTCAGTCAAATGATTCCTGTAATACAGCTTGAACAGAGCAGCACAGATTTCTGCACCCATGTAGAAAATTGTTCACAGTTCATATGTTGTTTCCAAGACAATGAAAATACCCTGTACAATGAAACTGAAACAGATAGTTTTTTAAAAATGTTGAGAACTTTGAAAGTCTTCTGTCAGAAGTTAGCTTAACTTTGCCGTAATCATGACATTAGAATGTTAATAAATAAAATTGTCAACAGTATTTAAAAAATACTTGAAATTCAGACACATAAACAAGGCCGGATAAATTTCATTTGAGATATATGAGTTTGTTTTAATTTTTCTGCCATAAATATTGTGCTTACTATAAGGCTTCAAGGCTAGGCCAGATGGGGCTCTGAGTAACCTGGTCTAGTGGGAGGTGTCCCTGCCCATGGAAGAGGGTTCAGAGCTAGATGATATTTGAGGTTCCTTCCAGCCCAAACCATTCTATGATTCTGTGGTTCTATAAACATAACCAGACCTCAGTAGAGACATTAAAAACTGCTCATGCATCCTTCCTTCAAGTATCTGTAGATGTCTCTCAAATATATCCTTTTATTCAGTCATTTTACTGTCTTTACAAATAATTTGACTCAGTGGCTTACTATTTCAACTGTAAGTTATATGCTTTAGTTTAGTTGGCTGCAATCATGTTATTTTAGATCCATGACTGGTTGAATATGATATCTGATCTAAGGCTCAAAATCCTGAAAAACAGGATAAGGTTTTTAAATAGTCTGTGAATAACCTTGTAACTAAGCTCAGTCAGACGACTGTCCAAGGAAAGCAAACAGAAAATGGCAGTAAATGTACCAGAAAAAATTAATTTTAAAAAATCTTATGATGATCCAGGAAATATTACTCAAACTTAATATTCATTAGTTCAACATACAATGAGAAAGTAAACATTGACAATCCCACAAGGCTCTGTAGAAGTAGAATATTGCAGGTGGTTCTGTATGGTAACAATAATGCCAAGGTATTTGAAAGGAGAAATTTAAATCACAGCAGTACATCCTAAAACTTCTGTAGGATGTGACTTACCAGAGATAAAAAGTCTAAGTGAGAAATTAGAAAAAAAAATTATTTTTTTCGGTTTCTTTTCTGTGAACTTGAGGTTTAAGGATATAATCAAAATGTGATTCTATTTCTCAAGACCCGACTCATTTAGTGCGTAGGTTTGATGATCATTTGGGAACAGCTGTTCAAGATTTTGTTTCTTTTCATTGTTAGCTACGCAGTTCCATGTTTTATCATGGTGTACTAATCAAGCCCTCTTTTGAAGACAAGATGCATACTCATGGCTTCAAAATACTATTCTAGTTTTCAAAGCTGTTTTCCACCTCCAAAGCTCATCAGAAATAATTTTAAATATTCATGTCCATTATTTAAATATCCTTTAAATACCAGCTAATTAGGCATATCTTTTGATATGTATTTGGATATTTATGGAACTTAGTATTAATTCAACCTTTCATGAGGTATACATCAGTAGGAATGTTGAATGTTTTTGTTATTCTGTTTTCTTGGCTTTAGTTGATTGGCTATGTGAGAAGAAAAAATTGTTGACAGATCATTTTTTTTTTAGAAAATGGATTTTATATTTTTCTTTTTTTCAAATAGAAGGTCAACATAGTGAGGATGCTGAAAAGCTTTTGTCCCTAAAACCCTTTAGAGAACACATTGACATCTCAAAAAAATTTAACTTGTTAACACATAAGTATTGTAGCATTATTTTAATGATCAACCACTTAAGGACTCTCAGCTGTAAAGAAAAAATAGCAAAGGGGTCACATAGAGGAACCATATTAGTTAAGAATCCAGTGCCTAGCATGGGATAAGAATTTGTCTGTTCCAGTACATAAAGAAGACTGCTTAGCTATAAGATCCTTTTGAATTCTCTCATAATTATCTTCCTGCTTCTTAGAATCCCTTTCACTCCTATAGGGTATATCAGAAATTCCAAAGATCATTAAAATTATCTCAATATTTTTTATTAGTATTATTGGCACTCTAATGAATAAAGAGCCTGTTGTGTAAATTTTTTTCACCATGCTCTGTGATCCACTAAGATACCTCAATTCAGACTAATCCATACTTGAATTGACTCTGAAAATCAAAATGTACAATGTGGCTTCAGTAATTCATCAGTGCCACAGCTCCATCTGAATCATCTTAAACCATCCCTCCAGCCTGAAATAACAATTGCAGTTGTATTTTCCAATGAGTTGTATGTGTACACCATTTACAGATGTATTTTTACAAAGAATGAAATGCTGCATAAACCTGATGTTCCAATGGAGTTCCTACATCTGATGTAGATGCAGAAAAATATTAATTCTGCATTTTTGAAACTTGAAATGCACTGACATAATCTTATTTATTTATTTGCTTACTTATGTACATTTACACAAAGCTGTAGTCTGACAATCCCCTGGTTTTCCTTGCAGCTCTTTTTGAAACAGGCAGTTATGTAAAGAAAATTTTTTGTTCTTTTGAGGAGCTGCTCAGCTTCAGAGCAGAATGCACTTGTCTCTCCTAGTTTCTTTCTAACTTGATTAAACAGTTAGAGTTCTGGTTTGCTCTGAGAACCTCTAAGAAAAAGAATGCCATATAACTGGCAGTTATTATTTGTTTCAGATTAATTGATGAGGTATTTGTCTTGTATTTAAAATTCTATATATGTTTTTTATTACATTACCCTAGGGAACAAAGCATAGCATGGACCAATAGCAATATAATAAAGTCAATTACATGTGTTATTTTAAGACTCAGAAGTGCTATAATCAAATTGCCGATATAAAGATGAAGTTACAAGAGGGGCCATTATACTGTTATATTTCCTTCTACAACTATTACAGAGCAGTTCAAGATTTGCTGAAACAAACTGAATACACTCACTTTGCAAGGGTAAAGCTCTTCCACACACAGTCAAACTCACACTTCTTTCTGGCATGATAAGTTTCACAGAAACCAGAAATCCTCTGCAAATAAAGGTATCTTTGTTCCATGCTGCTTATCTTTTTACCAGTATGTTTTACTAAGTCAAGGTTTCAGACTGAATACTAAGAATAGTAAGGTACAGGAGGATGCTACCACAGTGCCCATGAACTCTGTGATGTATCTTTTGCATGAATACATCACTATAATCTTTAACTTCAGGCGAGTCTGTAGGAAAGTGATAGCAGAACCTATATTGTTATTTTGTAGGCAGATTTCTGTGATTCATTCCAGTCTGGTATGTTCTACCAAGCCCTTCCCCAGTATATAGTTGGTCACTACATATGCTGTTTAGGTGACACGATATAAAAATTGACCTATCAGTCTCTTACCTGTTAGACATTCATGAATAAATCACCTACTCATGCAAACTTCAAAGAAGGAAACTGCCTAATCTGCGATTTAATCTGCTGCCAATCTTGCAGAAAAATCTTTGCGATGTCACACACTGAAGCAGAAACTTCAAAGAAATGCTGATTGCCAAGAATTGCAAAAGACCTTTTTTCTTCTTATGCTTTGAGTTTTAGAAATAAAAGCCAAGGGATTTTTTTGGTTTTTGTTTTTTTTTGTTCTTCAGATACAGTCAGGATTTTGGTATCTAAACACAAAATTTCTGTATTCATCTGAAGCAATAGAGTACCTGTAAAGAAGCCTGTGCCCAAGGGGACTCATCACATGGGAAAGTAGGCTAAATTTTTTTAAGAGGGGACCAGATATAGAGTAAGACACAGCGTAATATCTTTGGCACCAAAGTAGTTCTGGGGTGTTGGAAAGAGGGGAAAAACCTCACCAAATTTTTTTGGTTCTAGGAAGTCTTAGTTAGAGCAGTTGCATCCTGGTTTGTTCAACTGTAGAGCTTTAAGATCACCCTGATAAGCTAGAATTACATAAATTATGTAGGCACTGGAACTACAGCACTTACCTAGATGTTCTGAGGATGGTCGCAGCTTTAAAAAGGCCTGTGCAGATTTGCTGCAAAGTTTTTCATATGATGGTGCTACAGACCACCTTCAGTCACGGTACAGCAGAGGTCAAAAAACTTTTGACTTTCCTATTTATGAGCGATAAATATAACCTGGGGAATTCTGGTAGATTTAAAAGACATTAAGTAGCAAATACAAAATATGCCTGATTCTGTTAGGATCCCTTTTTCCAATTCGGAAATCAAATGACAAGCACCAGCCAAAGGGTTATCTCTCAGTTTATGGCGACCATGAAAGAAAACACATTAGATTGAAGCATATTATACTTTTTGTTACTTGAAAGCTATTTGAAAGGGTTGATCCTTTTTTTCAGTTATGAACTCATGTAAGATGTAATCAACAGGATTATATCATAGTATACCTGAAGAGTCTGAAATACATGAAGAAAATGTACAACAGTTAGGTATAAAGTTTCTGTTGTGCCTAGGAACAAACATGATTTGATTTGCTGCTTGAGCAAGGCTCAGAGAGAGTGTGTAGCAGCAGCAAAACAGCATCTAAAACATTAAAAGCAAGTCTATTCAGTGAGAGGTTTATAAAGGCAAGAATTGCCAGTTCACTTTCTTCAAGACAGTGAGGCTAAATATAAGCTGATTTTGGCCTACATATAGGAGAGCGTAGGACATTTTTAGAATGAAGTACAGTAAGGAATGTATGTGTAATAAATATAGAAAAAATTGATGTTCAGTTTAGGTAACTGAAGAGACTAGTTTGTGCCTTTTAGTATCAGTTGAAGTTGAAACCTGGGACTCAAAATAAGTTTACTTGATACCCCAAGTGAAATGGCCCATAGAATACTCACATATTATATGATTTTCACTTAAATGGTGAAGGAAATTAATCCCTAAGTTAGAGTTCAGATTTGATCAGTGTGTCTCCTTTATTTTCAGTAAAAATCAGAGTCTGCTACTTTTTTCAGGATCACAGAAGCACAACTTCGTTTCTACCTCAGGTTGGAATGATCCTATTCAAACTGACTAGAAAAAAATGGAACTGTTTCCATGAGTTATAATAGGCAGCTGTGAAAATATCTGAAAATATGTTCTTGATTTTGCTTCTTGTTTCCAGTGCAGAAGAAAAGATATTTAGGAAGAAGAAAATGAATGAAGTGGTTTCACACTGAATTTCATTTTGTAAATCCATGTTGAAATATCTGTGATATTAACCAGAATAAAAGTCTGTATTATTCCATAATAGCTCTTCTGTTAGCACTCAGCTTGCTTCTGCAGCATGATGTCAATTTGATATTTTATTGTAAAACTGAATGAAAAAATCTGTCAATGAATAAAAGGCATAAAGCTTTTTATATATGAAACTTTTCAAAACATTACTTGAATTTGTGACCTTTTTTCTGACATGCTGGAGGCCAATACTACAGAGCAAATATTTTCAGAGTTTAGTCTTTGCTCTTTAGAAATCATGCATAAGAGTTTTAGAACTTGGAGCTAAATGTGAACTTAGTGGAAATTCTCTTTGGAAAGTTGATGATATTTATGCTAAAAAGTTGAAGCTTTGCATGACATTCAAAAGGTGTTTCAACAAAGCAGTAAAATTTCAGTAATAAAGAGAAGGATGGAATTCCCTTTAATAACACAGGTCAAATCTACAGAAATCTGCATGAATCAAAACTAGATATTGTTGGAAGACTTAGCAGTTATTTATCCTATTTTTTAGCATGTAAACATTACGACTAGTACTCTAAGCAATGGAATATTTATTTCTCACTGATTAAGACTTCATATGTATGGAGCTAATCTATTTTTTAAAAAAATTGACATTATTTTTGTGTGGATAATGGAATATGTATTTGAAATGCAGACAGATTTACTCTGAAGATCTTCATCATTTGCAGTATGAAAATAGTGCGTACAGAGGGCTGTGTATTTGAAGAGTGTAATTGCAGGCAGAGCAGCCTGAATGGCCCTCATTGGTATTCCTGTCTACAACTACATCTTTGATGCATCCTCTGTATATTCTATATATGCAGGCTGACTTATGTTGGCTCCCCATTCCTCACTGTGTCTTCAAGGCATCTTTAATCTTTGACCTCAGAGACAGACACTTGGTCAAGACAGGATCTTGGCTAAATTTTTATTTTATGAAACAGAGTAAAATATGTCAGCCTGCAGCACAGGCCAGTATCTCCTTGGGGCTAGGAGAAGCAGGGTTTCCCTGGGGATGTCAGGTCAGATTCTGGCAGCCAGAACTCATCCCACCACACCACCCAGCTCCAGGGCAGCTGTGGGGGCAGCTGTGGGCATCCCCAGCCTTGGGCATCAGGCATCTCCCTGGGGTCAAGGACAGACTGAGGCCAGGCAGGATGTCAGCCCTGATGTTGGGCCTGGCTTACTGGTAGATAATACACTATCATATCATCACAGATATCTAGCAAATATCTTTAGACAAGAAAAAAGCAGAGCCAAGAGGTGACAGTCCATCTTGAGTGCTTTTTTTCAGAGTGGTATAGACAGAGCCACTGTGCTCACTGGTGCTGTGCCCTCAATGGCATTAGTCATTCAATATCTTTCTGTCAAACTAAATTGGTTTAAGGGAAGTGAATGATTATGTGGCCAAGGAGAAGAGGGAAAAATCAGAATATTTTGAAGTTGCACATAAGAGAATTGAGGGGAAAAAAATCCTTCCAAAACTGCTGAAGTGAAACTTATAGGTTAAAACTAAAATGTCTCATGGTAGCGTCTGTTCTCCTAAGAGTGCATTCGCCATGGCTGTCATGTCAGTGGTGCATAGGAAACTGCCAGAGGTTTTCCAGCTTCACATTTGTAACCTGGATGAAATTCTCAGAGGGATAGCCAGGAACTTTTACAAATTTGAAACATATAAAATCAAAATGCTAGTGGCATGTTCCATGGATGCTGGTCAGAATCATCTTAGAAGAAACATAAATGGACATCATCAAAACTCTGGACTGACAGTAGCTTCCATGGAATTAAAGTAGTTTGTAAATTGATGATTAAATGCAATGAGCAGCAGCATGCTTAAGCACATGAAATATTCCTTTCCTTTTTTATTCTCTTTGAGAACTGCATTATCAGTGTTGGCCAACACTAATTTAACTTGAAAAAAGATTATTAATTTTTTAATACAAAATTGTGAGGATTTTCCATTAGTGTTTTAATGACAACTGACACAAATCACACAGTTTAGGGATTCTCAGGAAGAGGCCCTGGGTTTATTTCTGTCCTCTGAAAGAAAAGAAACTAAAACCATAAGAGTGATTGAGTCTCTAGGTTAATCTAGGTTAATCTCACAGATTAATTTATGGTGGGTAAGTTTAGACTGTATTTCACAGATTTGGAATAACTAAAAAACAATTAATATTAGAGGACAGCTTCTTCTTTCCCTCAAAGAATAAGTGAAGCATATTTACCAAAGGCAACAGCTGAAGTCATCACACATAACTGAGTTTATAGCCAAAGGCAAAACTTACACCAATAAAACTGTCTGGCACAAATTAAACTGCGTATTATCCTCACAACATATTAATAATCTTTACTCATATTACTATTCTTAGCCTGTTTTCTATGACCTAGAACTTTTATCTTTGCTTTATGGTTATTTTTTTGTCTAAGTTTTAATTATCACTCTATTATGAAAAAAAATTATATTAAAAATAAAAAAACATGTCATGAAATATTTTTACATAGAACTTCCAAATTTTCTTTCCAAGTATTTTGTGGTCTTATTTCTGTTGCTTAATTCTTGTGGTTTTTTTCCCCAGAACCCTTCTCACAAACTGAAATCTGAAATTTCCTTTCAGATCTGTCTGTACAGTACTTTCCAGATTTAGTATCAAAGTATGCCAGAAGTCTCACCCCTTCCTATTCCAAAAGAGTGAAGGAATTGTTAAATCCTGTGATAGAGCTTGAATTATAGTTCCTTTCACACCATCTTTGATCCTTTTTTTTTTCTTTGTTGTTGGGTTTTATTCTGTTTAGTATAATTATGTATCACTGTTAAACTTACTGTGAAATGAAATGCAAATGTGTTGTCCAAATATATTCATAAACAGTTTCCTGGTTGTGAAACACTTTTTTCAAATAAGATATCATAAAGGACTTTAACCTTCCAAAACATTTATATTTAATGACATAAATGAAAGACGATGACATTAAAACTTCAAAGCAGCAAAGATGATACATTTCCAATCATGCTGTCACAATGATCTACAAACAGCATACTAGTACCCAAAGACCTGATTTTTCATTTACTGCGGTTCAAGTATGGCCTCATCTCAAATAATATCTAATTCTACTGGTACTTCAAATCCACTAAAGGCCATTAAAGTGCCATGACAAATATATGTGGTACTTTGGCAGATTTGTCTCTTAACAAAAGAGAGTTAAGATTGTTGTTTACTCTTTGACTCAGTACGCTGATCTAAATTTATAAGACTAGGATGTTAATATTATTAATCATCTGATATGACTGTATCTGCATCAAAAAGACTGTGTATGCAATAGAATGTTAAATGCAATTCAATTTCTTCAGGTCAAGTCTAAGTAAAAACTGTTCTTTGTCCTGTCACTAGTTGAAACTCTGGGTTTTTTAAAACTACTTCTCCTAATTTCAGGGTAATTTTTAATCGGTTTCATCTCACACAGGTATCTCAAGGTATTTTGTGTTGGTTCCACATGCTAAGGTGGCATGAGATCACCATGGGATTAGCCTGTGTAGAAAAACAGAC
The DNA here is from genome assembly GCA_036023395.1 of Myiotriccus ornatus. Lineage (NCBI taxonomy): Eukaryota > Metazoa > Chordata > Aves > Passeriformes > Tyrannidae > Myiotriccus > Myiotriccus ornatus. Next base: position 102,665,208 of record JAYRBT010000114.1, read on the forward strand.
ACTTTCAAATATCAGTTCAAATTCCCTTAAGATAGTGGTATAGAATAAATTAATTGATTCCCACAGGTGCTTTGATCTGCCCATTGTCAGTTAAGAAGCCAAAAGTATATAATTTGAAAACAGATGTTCAATTTATAGAAGTCTGAAATTAGATGAGATGAAAACCCCTTTTAAAAACAGAAAAAAAAACCCATGAGAACATTACTAAACAATGCAGTGATTCTTATATATCTTTTTAAGAAGGAGTGAATTCCATGTAAACTCTTCATTTCCATTTTAATCTGCCTTCTGTTGGGCTGAACTTCAACCCGTCTATTTCTTGTCCAATTGATCTCTGTTCAGCATTTTGTTACCTATGTGGTCCTCAGATGCAATAAATGACAAAATAATCACTCTAAATCTTGTATTACTATTGAATTTTGTACTTTTCCTTGTATTATTTGTATTAACCTTGAACACAGTTGGGGGGGGGAGTGGTAGTATAAATTAGTGAGAATATCCACAGGACTGGGCAAAGGATCTTGCTTAACACTGAAGACAATTTCATATAAAATGACACCTATTTTTCACCTAATGTCTTTATTATTCTGTGATGTTCCTGAAAATCTATAAAACACATACATAAAATGTGACAGGCTGAAATAGCACACTTTTCTGAAACACAGAAATTCCATATTAGGCTGTATGAGCAAAGTGTATCTTGTAGGTAATCCTTCTCCATTATTCAGCACTGCATTAACTTGTGTTTAGTTTTGGCTTTCCGTGTCAATAAAATTTGAGATTAATCGAATAGACTCCAGAAGAAAGATCAGAGGTATGGAGAACATGAGCAATGAGCAAGATCAAAATCTGTCCATTTTTATTTTCAGTTTAAAGAGAATTCAGAGGGGAGGATGTCCTGTAAAACGGGATGGGCAGGGGAGAGGTAAAAGTCCTCAAATATACATTAGAAGTGTTTTAAAGAACATTCGCAGACTCTTCTGTTCTTGACAGTTTGGACAAGAAGAAACTGACTTAAACTGATATAGGGAAGAATAATTAATATAGAGGAAAAACTGTTACTGTAAGACTAGTGGTAAGTCACCTTAGGGCATTATGGGAACCTCAGAAAATTAGCATCTTAAAGAAAAGTCCAATCAGATGTCTATTAATAATAAAATACATTAAGCAGATGATACCTAGGCCTAAAGGTAATATGCTACGGGTCTTTCCTCATCATATGATTCTGTGATTCTAAGTAATTTGAGTATTATAACTTTATATGGGCAAGTTATATTTAAATATGTAACATAACTCCTATGCATATTATAATTCCTTTCCAGGTTTGCAGGTCAAATAGAATTATGTCTAGTAAAGAACCTACAGTGAACTTTGTTCTGATAAAAGACTTCCATCATTCCGGACTGAGTTTGGTCAATTTAATAAGTATAAAACAGAGAACACAAAGGTGCAAAGAAATCATATGGATTTGCTCAGAATAAGGTTCTGCTCAGTGTAAGAATAGTAGAACTAGGCTCACTGAGAGCTCTTCCACTGTGTTACCAGCTTTAGAAAGCTTTAGTTTACAGCTAAAGGAACTATTCATAGGAATCCCATTTCAAGTTTGGTCTTATGTGATTGCAAATATTTTTAAGAGTGGTTACATAATTTTGAGGAAGAGTCAGCAGAACAAATATCTGCTTTGAAAGGAACTTGATTCTGAAGCTGTTTGGAAAAAATTAATAAAGATATCTAAGAATTAAGAATCATTAATCATTAGAAAATGGGCCCTTTGCTATTTAATTTCATATGCAGAAGCAATGTATGTCCCTTGACAAAGCCCTAAGGAAATCATTAATGAACATATAACTGCGTGAAGGTCAATGAGAGGGTATATTCTTCCCAGAGAAATGTAAATAATGTGGTATGTCCAAGGGATAACACTGGTCAGCTGGCTGTCAAATTGTTTCTGATTAACAAATCTGATTAAACAGTTGTCTTTTCCTATAGCACTATTTAGAGCATAGTCTAGTTATATGTGATCTGTTCACTCAGTATTATTTTGCAGCAATATTTCTTCAATTTTTTCTTCTGTAAATTTCAACAAGCACGTACATGGTTTTATCTAATCTGACCAGCACCTGACTACATTTCATGGTACTAACCTTTTCATGAATGGAAACTATTGTTCTGCAAAGAATCCAAAGCAAATTATATGTAACACTGTTCTTATAAGAGCCATGGACACAAAAAACATTACAGTACAGAACCTGAATCAGCAGCATTTGAGCAAACATCAAAACTGTATAAAGATAAGAGTTGATCACACAGAATTATTTTTGTCACAGAAAGAAAATGTTCAATGCATTTCAACACCCTGACCTACCGAATGGGTCATCCATCAGATTCTGTTTGTGCATACACTATAAAATCAGTCTCCCACTTGTTAATAGAAGAGCTCTCAGGAAGTTTACAATGTAAGGAATGAAACAGAATTATAAATAGAGACAGTCAGATAATTACCTGAGAAGTGCAGGCATACACAAAGAGCAAAGTGAGTAGCTTTTATTGATGGAAGTTCTCCACTCATGACAGCAGCCATACACACTGCACCCAGCATGAAATCTGTTCTCTGACATGGACCGATATGAATGCCTAGGGTTAAGTGTAAAATGAAGGCAAGGACATTTCTAACAAGGACTATGTTAGCTTTGAATAATTTGCAGTTTAGGAATTTCCTCTTCCAGAAGTGGTTTGTCAGTGTTTAATAAGCTACGGTAGGTTTCTATTCCATTAATTTTTCCAGTCTCCCTATGAAATGTGTAAGCTTTTAGCAATCACAGCACCCAAAGACAATGATTTCCACAGTTCAGCCGTGCATTATATTAGAAACTACCAATATATTCAATGCCACCCAAAACTTCCTAAATACTGAACCTTCTTGTGATTTAGTGGTTGTTTGGAAAACTCAGTCTTACTGTAGTTTGGCTGTTACCCAAAACAGTTTTCTACCATAAATCTTAGAACTAGAATTATTTCAATGGAATTCTAGGCTAGGCTGTGAAATTATGACAGTTTATGAGAACAGTTTAGAATGCAAAGCAGGATAGTGTTTCAAATGAAATAGCTGTCACAAGGAAAACAGTCCATTTAAACCATGTGTATTTTCACTTGTATCTTGATGGTGGACCCTTGTATAGTGGCTTTATTGTTCCATGTGGGCATTTATAGAAGCAAACAATTTTGCAGCCATGTGGAATTTAATATATCAATGGCTTTATTCTTGGTCTGCACTAATTACAGTTATGCTGTAAAAAGAAGCCTCCTTCACTTGTGGCTTATCTGAAACGAAATAGCACCAACATCTTTTTTGCACATAATGTATCAAATATAATTGCTGCGGGCATTCAAGCGAGCGGGAAAGAACGACACATCTATAAGATGCAAGTTCGAATCCGCTTTATTATCAGAA
>JAYRBT010000114.1:102668758-102686942 GCA_036023395.1 Myiotriccus ornatus
TTCTTGTTTACCTTCTTCTCACCTCCCGGCCTCTTCAGAACTCAGCATATTCGTGTAAAACTGCTAAGGCCCCAACATATAATGAGCAACTGATCTTCTCGGTCTCAAGAATACCTTAATTTGACACTTCTAAAATATTACATGAAAGTCAGTTTGGAAACCTTTGAGGTCAGCTAGCACAGACCTCTACAGAATAATCAGGATTTCCCATTTTAATCCTGTCTCTGATATTTCCTCACACACAGCTCCTAAAAAATATCTTTGATGTAAGTGAATTCCACATATTAACTGCTTCCTTGGCTTGCTCAGACTATTGCCTGAAGGGCCTTGTCTTAATTTTTTATTCAAGTCACTTTTTAGATCCCCAAAGATATTAATGGTGCAAGATGAAGCATTAAAAGCCTTACCCTTTAAAGTTATTTCCAAAAATATTACCTAAATATTCCTTTGCAGTGTCTTCAGTTTCTAGATTTTTTCTGATTTTTTTCTGCTCAATTTATATTTCTCAGAGTTAATAATCTATATTGACAGTATAAGAAACACTACAGTAAATAAAGTTATAAAAATCCCTGTAACTCTAACTCTTTACCTCTGAGGTATTTGTAAGCAGTCATATCACTCTTTATAGTCTTTCCTTCAAGCAGTAACATAGTATATTAAATTGTCTTAATCTCTTCTCATGTGTCACAGCCTTCTTTACAGATTTTTTTTCTAATTTCATAAAATGTTGTTTCCGTATTGTGCATATTCACGGAAGATTCAAAGTGCAGTAGCAGCAACAGGCTACAGCTTACTGGGACCTATAAAGGTTCATATGCTCATTCTCGTTTAAATTCACTGAAGAATGACAGTTACATTTTGTTGAAGCAACACACTGGAAAATCAAGCCTTATCTGCCAGCCACAGTGTCCATGATTCTTTTCTGCTCTTCCTGTACAGAGAGTTCTCTGATAGGGCAGAGCTACAAAATCAGGTAATCATTCTCCCTGGCACCCACCCATTGCACTCTTACATAAAATCCATCTAAATCCATTCTTTTGCACAGAGACTTTTGTTTCTCCTGGAAACAGTTATCCTTGCCCCTAAAAAGCATAAAAAACACTTGCAAATGTGATCTACATATCTCCAAACTTTTTTTCCAGTTTGTTGAATACTCTTAAGAATCCAAAGTTTGATTTTCTGGCACCATTACATACCTGTCCAAAAATAATTCCAGCAACAAAAAAAAGGCATGATTATCCCTACAAACTCTGTCCTTTCACTTAGAGTGTTATTCTGAGGCTGGATGGGATGGTTTAGAACTTGGCAGATATCAAAAGCAGGATTGCACGTGAAAAGAAGTGAGGTAAATAATCCCCAGAAATACTGGGAAAATAGTCTGAAAATATTTTAGTGAAAAAAAGAAATCACAAGCAGCTGTCCTCAGTGAGGCAACTCCCAGGCAATTGTAAGTTTGTTTAACCTGTGTGATCTGCTGACATCACTCCTCAAAATACTACAGCTGTAGGTTAAGGGCTAAACTACAGAGTGCTCTGTCACCCTACCAGATATGAAATTTGCCATCACTTGCTTTCATCAGTGCTCCGTAATTTCTGATGCATCCATCAGAAGGATGGATGTAGGGCAGTACTGAGTCCTAACACTTTCTCTGTAATTGTGGTCTTCTCTATAAACAAACTTCAGATGCCCAGACAATATAATTTCAACTTGTCTATTGATTTTTCAACACAAAGAAATAGAAAGGCTTACAGGCCTGTGTTGATGACACTTACTAAAAGTCATATATCAACTAAGAAACTGACTTCAGCAGTACAGCTAGAAATTTGAGTATTTTAATAGAAAATTTTAATGCAGTCGATACCAGAATTGGACCGCAACCCTGTAAAGCACCTGAGTTTCCTAAGGAAAATATGATTACTTTATAACAGGAATAAGGAATGTAACTTATCTTCCTTAAAAATTAATTTGAAAGTTAATTAATGCCATTATTTATCATAGTGTCTGTGTTTGATTGTTTGTGTGGAACTTGAAAACAAAGCTTTACAGATGTAACAAGGCAGAAAACAACAACTGAAATGAAAGCTTTATGCTGAGCAAACTAGTTTCCATTTTTCGTGGCTAGTTCATAAACAGAAAATACTATATATAATTTTCCTCCTAAAAGTCACTAGAAAGTGCTACTACTTTTATTGCACTATTCTGTTTATTATCTTACCTCTCACTTCAAAGTAATGTCAGAGGTTCAGAACTGGTGTCCCCCTCGCATAACTGGTTTTTACCACACTCATTTAACCATGTCTATGGTAATTTCTATCAGTCCTGATTTAAATATATTTTCAACTCCACTACTCCCAGGTTTGAGCAGCTTAATGTCAACAATGCATTAAGTCACTATGAAACTCTGTGGTTTCCCTAATGCTCTTGTTCGCTTCCTATGTTACCACATCGTTTGACTGATGCCTTCATGGTCTATTGGGATCTCTTTTCCTTTTCCCATTCTTTTCTGTACACATTGTATATGCTTCACGGTCATGTTTAAATTCTTTTATTAACTCTAACTCTCACACATTCATCCTCTCTTGCTTACTCTTAGTGGATTGCTTTACTTTTCTGATTTTGCTGTGAGTTTGTTCACTCTGAATTTATCTATTCATTAATACCTCTGCTAATGGAATTTGGGCCATTTGTAATATCTAACATAATGGAAGTGCATACACAATTAAGTGAAAGTATTGTAAATACCACATCAGCTACAGTGACAGCCTAATATTTACTTCATCCTGCTTTATGGATTTGAGCTCACTGGCTCCCATCCTACACATTCCTTGAACAACTAGAAAAGTTTTCGCATTTCTAATTATTTATCTTCTTAAAGGCTTTGAAGAGAGAGGAATAATCAGATTAATCCTGCCCTGCTCCTATCCTCCTTGTACAGTGAAGGAGGAGAAGTCATCTTCAGAAGGGAACTGATTGCTGCCCAAAACTTTTTCTTCCAACTGTATAACAAAGTTTTGCTAGTTTTATTCGCTAATATAATAATTTCACAGAAGTAAAAATTAACAAATGTATAAGGGTTAAAATTTTGCCCTTTTTTTTTGTACTGCTAAACATCCGTGTCCTGCTTCCTGTTGCCTAGCTTATAACTCAGTACACTTAGTTCTAATCATTCAGTATAATTACAAAATTCCCAAGTCCATAGCTCTTTCTATTGCTCATAAATTAATCCAAACAGATGTCAACTCATCTATTTTCTTTCCTTAAAGCAGAAGATTAGAACTACTAACCCTTCCCCCCATAGATAGCTTCCTTTTTTGTTAATGCTTCTTCAGCATAAAACTGAATAATTAAACTCTCCCAGGAATGGTATCTGATCTTGTGACTTCTAAACTTTTCAAGCATTTTACATATTACCAGTGGTTTGTGATGAGGGGGTGGGGGTTTTTTATATTTGGTTTGGGTTTTTTTTTGTTTGCTTGATTGATTGGTTGTCTTTTTAGTGGGTTTGGATTCTTTTTTTCCCACTTCTTTCTATAGCTTGGTAGTTCACCTTATCAAAAGAGCTTCAGTATTCAGAGTTGCATTTCTTATACAGCTGTATCTGACTATATATGTACTATACTTTTGGTATAGACTACAAATTAGTTCTTTTTAAGTTTCCCTCTCATATCCATACAAAATATATAATACTAATGTTCTTGTCAGAAAATATATTGGCTTTGCAATACCGATCATGTTGCAGCTTTTTTGTCCTAGAAACAATTGTTATGTTCTTTGTAGCTGTGCTCCTAGCAGCAAGTAAATATATTTGCTATCAGCTTTGTTTAGAAACCAAGAATTTAAATATTTCCTCATAATTTAAAATTTACACCAAAATGTAAAATTGTTCATTAGTCAAAGCTGATTTCTAGGGTGACCCTAGATCACACAAAATGCTTTGGGGTTTTTTATATACCAAGAGTTACAAATTACATAAACTGGAACCATAGATTCCATTTTTTTCTGTGGGCATCAATTATTTTTAGTGACCTGTAGTTAGAAAGCAACCTTTCATGCAAGTTCCTAAAATCCTGGGTTTGATTGATGGGAAAATTGCATAAGGGGGATGTTCACCTCACACTTTGCTCCAATTATGGAAACAACTGCAGTTCACCTGTATTTAATGGATTTAGTTTCAGCATGCTTACATCTCAGAAATGCCACTCTATTCTACAGGATAGCTTACTTTGACTCCAGCATCTAAGACTGTTTGTAAAGAGGTAAAAATGGGTCAAACTAGACAAGTTAATTTGCTGGGATAATAAAGCTGAGAACTCTCTACAACACATGCAGAACTAAACATTCCTGTCCTCTGGCACCTATTCGAAATGACCAAAGCAAGGAAAACTTCTTCACTCTTCAAAACTCCTGCCATCGTGTTTATACATTGCTGCCATTACAGGATTCTTCTCTTTCATGAAAGACTTGAGCCTCATGTTTTCATTCAATTTTTCTTAAATAAAAAAAAAAAATCATCTCACTTCTATTTATGAATAGAATAAACATCTACATTATTTTATTTAAGGAATGGGATGGAAAAGGAAGTGACAGTGAAAACCTGAATCGAAATAGTTTTTCTAAGCATCATCCATTTTTTATTTGTTTTTTAATGCAAAAAGTATTGAAGACTATGTTTTGTGACATACTGTCCAAGCAGATCTAGTTTCAGTTCTCTGCTGCTTCTGCTTAGGGCTAACCTTCATTCTGGAAGAAATCTGACCATAAAATCATTTTGGGTTCGATTAGTCCAGTGATTATATTTCTGAAATATTCATTCTAAACAATGGAATACTTACTAGGGAAAATGATTTGTCTTTAAGATTAACAGTGTTAGAAATTTAGCTTATGACTAAATCCTTTAACAACAGAAGAAACAGTCATAGTCATCTGTGATGCTGAAGTCTTTGTGGATTTATATTTTTCATCTGGTCAGAGGTTGCTTTGCATATGGAAGCAGGTACACATACAGTTTTTCTAGATATAAAGTCTATTTATGTGTGAGTTAAAAATAGATAATACAAAAGTGGATGTGGAAACATAAGACATAAAATAAATTAATACATATTTCTTGCAAATGATTGAAAACAATTATTAAATTGTTTAATTATTTTAAAACCTTTTTTTCTCTCCAGTACTATTTGCTCCTGTTCTACAGAATTGGCTAATCAAGGTCATTGCAAAGAATAATCTGTATATAAACATGAATGTTTATGGTTAAGGCAAAACTTTAATCCAACTTAATAAGAAGCCTGAGCAATATGCCTGTGGTTTGTCTGGCCGAAAAGAAGCAACTCCTCTCCCAAGACTGGAAGGTAAAACACTATGTGTGTTCCATATTGTTCACTTCAGACACATGCACAGCCAAGGCTGAACATCTTTGGTCATTGCCAGTACGGGAGGAATTGCACAATGACGTTCTTCAGGTCTTTTCCTGGGTCTTCGATAAAGTCTTGGGTCCAGATGCGCAATGCAATTGAAGTCCTTCAAAGAAAACCTCTGAGATAATTTCCTTCTAACACTTCTATTTAGATTAAGGAATGGAGACAAAAGAAACATGTCTTACTGTAGAAGGATTTTTTTCCGAGAGATGAACTAAAAAAATGAAGCTGGTCAACATGGAGGAGGGGGTGGGAGGGAGAAGATTACTTTTAAATATCATTTTAAGAATTGTGATTGAGGAGGATCTATTTTAAGGGACTATTGATCTTTACAGGCTTGTGTTTATGTGGCAATTCTTGTTGTCTCTTCCAGGCTGTGTAAGTAATTTCAGTTAATCCTAATTATCCAGTAAGCTTAGATCTCTAAAGGTTTGTATATTTGGTTTTGTTCTCAATAAAGTCAACACCATTTCTATGATGAGCTAAAACAGATAAGTAGGCACCTATTGAGATATTGAAAGTATTTCTGTTCTGATAACATCCAGTTAGTTAATCCAGAATTCTAAATAAGCTTTGAAAATTGATTGAGGTAAATAAGAGCCCTGAAAGATCATGTTCTGACATGGTATATGATCCAAAATTTATTCAGATTGCAGACCATCAGTACTTGCAAAAAGACATGGCTCTGGGAGGTTGTCAGAAAGGTATGTAAACAAAAATGAAAACTGTCAAAATCTTCAAATAAAAAAATTTAATTTCTTAGGCATCAGAAAAAACATAAGCCACAACTTTCTGTGGCTTTCATAACCTTATAGTGTGGTATAAAAACTATTTTTAAACCATTTGAATTAAGAATTCTAGATTAATGGAATGTACTTCTTATTTTTCAGCAAGGACTACAAACAGCTGTAGAACCTACATATGTGTACTCTCCTGTCACTTTTATAAATTGCTTTTGAAATAATTTACAGCTGGTACATATTGCTACAGAAGCTCTCATTAAATTGCCTTTGGATCAAACTATTGCATTAATTTTATCTTGTTTTTTTAGTGAGAATATCCATACTTTTAAAGCTGAAATTTCATGAGCAGAAACATTCATCTGAGATTTAGTGTGATCCAGACTTTTCCTTAGGATCCAGGAAAAGCCTGGAAGATCTACCCAGGTATATACTTATTCATACTCTTTGTAAGTTCACAAATGGCATATGGAATATATACACAAATATAAACAAAAATTCTTAAGAAGAACTTCATCTTTTTTTTTTTTTCCTGATATCTAAAATACAGGCTGAATTACATTGCTATTTGATCCAAAGCTATTCACTCTAGAAAATCAAACCAGAATCATTGAATATGGTGTCAATAAACAATTTAGGATGGATAACATTATTTATTTTTACGACTCCGTGAGAATGATTTATAACTACTATAACTCAATTGATTACAAAAATTGATTGAAAAGAGTGTTTTATATATCTATCAACATTGATACCAATATATATTCTTCACATATATATGTATGTGTATATATATATAATTTCCATTTATATAAAGTACTCAAACTCTTGAAAGGTGCAAGTATCTCATTAGTTCAGTTATATTTAGAACAAAAATTTTGGGCCTTAGAAAGAAATGTCATGAAGCATAGTGCAGAAAGCATATTTAAAGGTATTACTTTTACAGGTATGAATGCACATAAGGAGATATGAATACAAATCCTAGATCAGACAAATGTATAGAGTCTGGACTATGTTTTTGACAGTGCCCAGTGGTAGTAGAGTAGCACAAGTGTGGGGTAATACACCCAAAATACCCAATTTCTGTTTAAAAACAGTTTAGCTACAGAATAACATTTTTCTTTATCAACATTTAATAACTCTTGAGAACTTTGGCACCATAAATTAGCTTAATCACTTTTTAAAATTCATTTATACTTTTGTCATTTATAGCATTCCAGCAAGGAGTTTGACTATAAAAAGATTTATCAGGTAAAAAAATATTTCATTTTGTCTTTACTTGTTGTTATTCCTACCTAACAGCTAATCTTTATGTGGGTTACTAAATGTGAACACAGTAAAGGAACTGGAGACTGATGCAGGTACTTCAGCATATTTTATTTGATAGCTAAGTGCAGGTACAATGTCACGGAATTAAAGTCACCTGGAGCTGTATGTGTCAGTATCTTCATAAATGCAAGTATTAAACTCATCCAGCCTCTTCCTTGCATTCATAAAATGAGATAATAATGATTGTTTTCTACATCCCTTGGAAGTAAGGTATGAAATACTCATTAACTTTATAGCAAGAAAATAATGAACAGCTCAGTAAAAAGGAAAACCAAAAACCATATAAAGAGCTGCAGGAACTAGGAAAGAAAGATGTGGAATCTTTTCACTGAGATTCACAGTGAAATGATAGAGAAAGAATTAAAAGGCATTTTTTTGGCACACCTATGTCAGAACACAGAGATTGCCTCAGTCACCTCATAGGGTCCCTTTCAACTCTGTAGACTTGTTTCTTAATGTTTCTTACGAAGCTCAAGTTGTTCTTTTTCATGCTCTTTAAAAATCAGCAGTAAAGGAGTTTTGATAGTAAACTTTGATATTCCAGAAACCCAGTAAGGTGCCTACAGAAAGGGAAAATAGTTTTGTGTTAAGTTAATAGGGATTATCTATAACATTTTTCACAACTGCATAATTAAAAACCTGATGTGTGCTCACTCAGCATGGAATAAAAAAAACTGATCCCAAATACCTCAGCACAAGATTAGAGTTAGTATTTAGTATGAAATTAGATGGGGGCAAATATAAATTGTTGCTGTTACTTTACTACTATAAAATTGGAGTGTCCTTGCTTGTTCCCACTGAGTCATATCTTTGAAGGTGAAGATTAATCAGAAAATGTTGCTCAGTCAGACTCTAAGAGGTAAACATGACATATGAGTGTATCAGGGAGATGCATAAACAAAAATTATTAGATTGTATGAAGGTAAAGACTAGTAAAACTTCATAAGTGCTTACCTTGTGCTGTTGTAATCAATGTTCCACCTATTTAAATGGAATGAAGGGTGACATTCCCTGGTTTAATAAAGCAGCTCTACACATGCTTTCCCTAAAGTCACACCCAGACTCTTGGTTGTTTTACACTCATTTTTTTGGCAGTGTGACTACATAGTCCATAGGTATTCACATGCTTTGGGACCTCTAGGTATTTCTGCTTTAAAAAAATATGAATTGGTCAATATGAAAATTGACAGTTTCTATACCAGGAAAATGAAAGCTTTACTAATATATTTCACTATTATATATCCACAAGTATCAATATGTTCAAATGCAGCAGTCTGCAATAACACCGTTCTCTTCATTGATATTTCACAGTTCTGCATCTTCAAAAATAAATTTTAAACTTAATTAGTATCTAATGCTCAGTCTTTTTATAATAGGTTGATAGTTTTTCTAAAGAAGCCTAAGTGATAAAAGCAATCAGTTAATATTAGAAGAGAAATTGTCCGACTCCTACCTTCATCCAGCTCAGGTAAAAGTGAGCAAGAGCCCTCTGGGCAAGTTAAATCTGCAGGCATCCAAAGGAGAGAAGGTGATAAAGACTATCAATCAGGTGCATTTTATACAGACTGTATTCTGAGTAATTCAGATACTTTTAAACACTAAGGCCAGCCAACCCATTACTACGGCCCCTGAGACTGACAGTTTTATGCAATCACCTAAAAATATTTCAGAGATGCAGCCCTCAGGTCTGTGATCAGAAACTTACATTGTTATTGGTAGAGCAAAATTTTTAACTGCTGTTAATTTGGCTAAAATTATATGAAACTTGCAAGCAAAATGTATGGTTTAGTTACAAGCGAAAATGCTTACTTGCCTCCAAGCTACAGTCATGCATGTCAAAAAAATAAGTATTTTGAAAGTTGAATGGCAATTCCTTAAATCAGCATAAAGCAACAAAGCAAAAAATATTTTTTCATATCAAAATAGAAGATAAGTATTGTAAAATCACATTAACCTTTAAACAATTTATTAAAAGCACATATTTTAATATCTTAATTTGCAGGGTGTATAATGGGCTATTTAAGAAGTAGATATATGTTGTGGCAGACAAATAAACGTAACAATACAAGTAAACTAGGGGGATGGTGAAACCCATTTTTCTGTACGAGAAGTTTGAAGTAAGCTTATTTACCTATTTATGGAATTATAGATGCTAAGATCAGTTCACTGACGAGGCCTAAGTACTGCTGGTAGAAAGCCCACACAGCTTCTATCCTAACTCTGATATTAAACTGTTACTGGCATCCCAAATGGCACACAAAACAGGATGAAAACTGGAACTTTTTTCTCCTACCTCCACACTTGTTTAATCTTAAAATGGATTTCAGGCACAGAATGGTTTAAAAATCTATTGAGTCAGAAAGTTCAGAAAGAAATTGAGTTTTATTTTAAGCCACAAGGAAAAGATTTTTTTAAAAGTAATAAAGAAAATTCAGTGTGAATTTTCAGCTTATCTGAAGATTTAAGCACATACACTTAATGTTCAGCCTTACAAACTACAGCTGCACTCACAAATCCCCAATCAATACCACCTTATATGTCTAATAGAATAATAGAATGACTTAAAACCGTGAATGTGAGAAATTTTTTTTCTTTTTTTTTTTTTTTTAAATGTACTGGAAAAAATTTTACTTCCTATCATGAAGGACAGGACTTAATATCTTACATAAACTGAGAATTCCTAAAAATAAATCCCCCCTCACATCAGATGTTTTTAAGCTCCTGTTCTCTACAAACCATAACCACTTTGTACCTCTGACTATTCTTGTAGGACACTGGGGATTGCTTTGGTCCCAATGGCTTAGTGTTTTACCTTAACTGGAGCTGCTTTTGGGTGAATCTCCTGCAGTGAAAATGCCTGCTAGAGTGGAACAAGCCTCTTTTCCTTTTAAAATAGTTTTGTAAGTCAGTGCAATAGATGAGGTGATTGTGCTGCTGGAGTACCAGAAGGGCTAAAGCAATTCAAAAAAGAAGCACATATTAGGGGGCTACAAGCATCCAAAATGCCCCTAGGGATGGTCAGTACAGTAAAATGGATGCAGTAAAAGTGGAAGAAATCATGGCTTTGATTTCTTAGTCATTCTTAGTGCGAAAATATCCATTTTTCTCTTTTCAAACCAATCAGTTTCATGGAACTGTTTTCTCTTATTTCTTCTTCTCTTTTCTGCCATTATTAGCTTCATGGAAGGAATGAGTACACTGACATTGCAAATGCAAAGACCATACATAAAAAAAAAAAAAAAATCTTCTGATGTAAGTACATGGTATTCCACTTATTTCAGAAGATTAATGGGGGTATCTAACATAGAATTGGACCAATCTCTTCCTACTCTCATTGTGTAGAAAACAAAACCTCGGTGAGATCAGTGGAAAGATTCTCAGGGTCTGACTATATCTATTAAATGCATGATTTTGCTAAAGTAACTATGAAATTTCTGAAATCTCTGAAATCAGACACAGCACGGAAAAATTAGTTGTTGATGTTCATTTTTCAGTCTTATTTAAGGCATATGCTTTTTTCTTGTATCACTTTCTCCAGTCTGTCTGGTAGCCTGATTTGTCTGGGCACTAAAGAAAATATTTTTTTTCTTTCTTTATTTTATGCTAATGTAATGCACGTACTTCTTCATGATAAACGCAGCTAGATTTTAGTAGCATATGAATTGAAGAAAAAAAAAGCCAGACCATTAAGAGAATGTTAAACACAGATACATATTTACATATTGATGATACAACTAAACACCATAACTAAGAACTGAATCTAAGGACAACAAACCAAAAATTTCTTCTGTATCCACTTTGTGCAAGCTTTGCCCTTGTCTGCTGTGAAGAAAATTATCCCATGCAAATAATATCATCCAGGTATATTTGGAAGCAAAAGTTAAGGCTGAAAAGTTATGTGGTGCTACAGAAAAACTAAACATTTAAGGCTTGACCATAAACTACTAAGACTATAGAATCTTTTATAAACTATAAATTTTAAATTAATAAAATACTTATTTTAACCTTCATAATTTAACCACTAAACAGAGGTAAGTCCCTCAATTATTTTAACTGCATTTGTGGAGTGTAGCATATTAAGATATTAGCCATGAGATTTAAACTTGTAAAAGTAATTAAAATGCTGTAAAGTACTCATTTATATGTTCTGCCTACATTTCTTGGGATGCCATGAAGAGATAAACAGCTAAACCAGATGTGTTTAAAATTTGTTTCATTGGAGGGGAATATGTAACTGGGTAAATATCCTGGATTCGCCATACCATTACCTTGACAGAATATATCTGTCTCCAGCAACCTTATTTAATTGTAAGCATATAGACTTGTATACTTATATGCCTCTTCTGTCTAGATTTAGTTTGTTAGATTTCTTGTAAGTGGAAAGGTTAGGAAGTAAATATTTAACATTCTGCACAATATTTTTCTCTTGCTTTCACAGAAATTCAGGAACAATTGCTTCTATGAAATGCCTTTCATATCCCATTTATCAAAATTAGTTCACTTAAGCAGCTTTCAGGAAAGATGGTGACCACCAACAGTGTGAAGAAATGGGGACTATTTAGTCCTACTAAAATTGAGAGGAGCTTATCTTTCTCCAAAATAGTCACCTAAATGGTCACTTTGGGGTTTTGTACCATAAAGGTTTGGAGAAGTGTAACACAAAAAAAAAAAAAAAAATTTGTATCATAATGTTGTTCTTTGATATTAAAAAAAAAAATGTATCCAAAGTGTCCTGGATTACACAAAATTCTGGTGTTCAATTTTTTTTTTCTTTTTCCCAAATATGCCTTTTGGGTTTTTTTGGTGTTTTGCCTTCTTTAAAGAGACCAGACTACTGCTGCTTATGGCTCAATCAGCTCAATCATTGTGCTTTGCTAACAGTGTGCAGAGTGGCCACCCAGATGCTCAGCGTGTGCACACCTGCCACCTCAGGCTACAAGCTGAGTGTTGAATAAGATAAGGAGAGAGGCAAATCCTATAAGATGGGGTAGTGTTTCTTTGTCCTCACACAAATGGCTCAGCTGTGATAACTCCCCTCTGGGCAAGCCTCGGAAAATTCGCACATAGCCTGAAGATATTCATCCCTGCTGATGGGCCATAATGGATCCATCTGTGCTGACTGTAAAGGGCAGCTGTAACATCTTCTAAGGTATCAAAGACTACTGAAATGATCCAGTCTTGGATCATTTGGTCATATGATCCAGTATTACACCATTCACTGTAGAACTCCCTGCCACAGGGGAAGTACCAGGGGCCCAATAAAAGACCACACTTGGACTTCACTCAACACTTGGTTTTCTTCCCTCACGACAAGAGACTTTCCTTACCACCCAAGGCTTCTACCACCTCCACAGATCTGCACTGTGACCACCACTTTGACAGGACTACAGCCACCACTTCAACCAACAAACATAGAAATTGTGACAGCCAGGTCTCATTGCTGGATCCAGTAGGGGTGTCTGCGGGTGCTTACAGTCTCCTGGGTGGTCCACAGCCCTCTCTCACTGCCAGCTCTGCAGCCTCATTCCAACGCGACACATCATCACAACATCTGCCAGTATCGAATGCCAGCTATCTGTCATTTCCTGCCAGAGCTGACTCTCCAACCATTCCTGGAGGTTTTTCAGGTGTGTGGGAGGTGAATCATGTGGAAAGGTGGCCACCTTGTCTCTTTGCTATGGTCATATGTGTTTTTTCTGTGTGTGGGAGACTGGCCACACTCTCGATTTGGTCTGGTGGGTGGGGTTTGGGAAGTTTCAGCTCATCAGTTGGTTGAACCCAGTTTTGTCAGTACTGTTATCAGCGTTCTTCTTGGCAAAGAGTTATTTTTTTCAGTTACATCCAGGCGTATTTGGTCTCTCTCTGTATTGGAGAAACCAGGGGTATTGAATCAGAGGGAGGAGACTTCTGTCTGAGGTCTCCACCCCTCCAAACTGTCTGAAATGAAGACAAACAGTAATTCCAAAATATCTTTTCCAGTGTGGCCCAGAATTACTTAAGCAGTATATAGTTCTACAACTCCAAGTAATTGTATCAATAATATAATTAAAACAGTACAGTTTTAACAATCTTCCCTTTATTTGTAAATAACAAAACATAAATTAGATATATGTGACAGGAGCACTGTGATCTCGTTTTAGTGACTGCTACAGCCTGAAGTAAGGCAATCTCTTTCTCCATAGTACTTGAAAAATGCAAATTTTATGCACTGGACTTATGAGTTATCAGTATGTTCATCAGTGTCAGACTGTAAAAAAGTTAGTGGAATGATACTTAAATGCCTGTAATAATAAATTTTCAGAGAATTCCTTAGTATGCTTTTTGGCCTGGGCCAGTTGCTCCCCAAAAAAATTTCCAGGCATGGTCCAGAGGTTAGCAAAAACATGCTGGATGCAGGCTAAGATAATTTCATAGTGTTGATGTACTCAAATTCTGCCAGGTGGACTCAGAACTGGAGAAAAAACTCTGGCATTGCTCTGATTCATACAAATATAGCTACAAGTAAATATTAATAACCCCTTTTCCTATACTCTTCAAAACTGAAAAAGAAAAGAAAATAGAGCGTCCTTTTGGTACAGTGGTACCTTGATTGTAAGGACAAGTCTTGGGCAATGTCTAAAAATGATGAGAACTGCATTGGTGTGAATTTTAGGAAACAGAAACGACCCCTCTTCACAAATATACCTGGTATGATATGAGATGATAAGAGGGAAAATTTATCTGAAGATACTTAATATTCACTTAAATATATTAAGTATCACTTAATCACTTAATATTCACTTTAGTATTACTCTATGTCATGCTTTTTGTATATTTGTAATAGGGGCTCTTGGAACCATTATTTTGTGGTGCTGCATTGAAAAATTTAATGGTGTCTTTTCCAGTTTTCAAAACACCCTGAGATTTCTAAAACGCTAAACCCATCCTCTTCATGCATGTTTATTTAAGCAACACATTTTTATTATAAGTAAGCAGAACTTAATATAGGACATGAGGGAAAAAGTTAGGGTTTTTTTTTTCTAAATCCCCAAATAGTTTCTTATTAATTGTGTAGCAGCATAACAATGTAGCTTCCACTGGGAGGAAAAAAACACATTTACAGTGATTGCTAGAGGGATCTGATGTTTTGTATCTCATAGTATTTTATTTTTGTAAAGATAACATCTTCAGTGAATAGCTAAACCTGCAAATCTGGTCTGACCCCTCACTGAGGTTAATCAGATGCTCTGAGATAAGGAGGACTGCAAATAACTGAAACCCTGTGATAGAATATGGCAAAGACAGAGTTGCTGTCTCGAGTTTGAGTCTGAGGCATGGAGTAATGTCAGGCTCTGCCAAAACAAAGAGAAACATGTAAAGTGCAATGGCCAAAATACTTGATGTGCAAATGAACATCTTGGACTATTTAAAACTGCTGGTTTGTGGTTTTTTTGGGGGGCAGGTATTTTCAGGTGTCATACCTGTAGAGAGAAACCCTCAGAATGACTCTGGGACACTGCTGATCCCTTAGGCTGATAGTAAAATGTGCACAGTGGTTTCAGTCAATATGCTTTCTCAGAGGCACAACTGCCCATCATGGGAAGCAGAGAACTACTGTCTGGCTCTGCAGACCAACATGATTTATGGGTTCCCTGGAGTACAAATAAAAATCACAGTAAAATGCTTACACAGAAATCCTTTTGTTGCTTTTGATTCTTCTGTAAGGGGAAGATCTCACAACACATTTTGAAATGGAGAAGGTTTGAGATGGGCATATAACAAAGTTCCTTTTTCTTCCCAATCTTTAATCATTACAACTGATGGATTAGCGACATTTAACCTTGAACGTGTTATTTTCCAAGTGCTGAGATGGATTTCTTTTTCTTTCTGTTACCATGTCCTACTAAACTGTTACTATATAAAACAACTATTTCAAAAGAAAATAATGATTTTGAAAGACATCATTCAAAATGGTTTCACTCCCACTGAATCCAGAAAGCATTTTCCTCCCAGAAGACCTGAACAGTGCTGTAGGCTGATGCAATTTGTTTTAAAGTTACTGAGTATCCAAAACTGTTCCTTGACAAGAAGGAAGAGATTTACTCTCCCCTCTCTCTTTGTGCTGTATGCACAATAGAACCCTTTTCTCTTCACCTTTGATCTAACCTTTTGGGAGACTTTTTTTTTTCTTCTTCTTTTCTGCTATGTGATTTATCTGACGCCTCCCTCTGTGCTCTCCTCACACCACATACAAATCCAATACTGACAAGCCAGCACAGTTTAAATTATTCACGCTCCAGACTACGTGAGCTGCAGTGCACAATCAGCCGAGCAATCATTCCATTCATTGCTCTCTTCTGAACTTATTGACAAAAAATTGCAAAAAGGGGAAAACTAGAATCCTGTGTTGCTAATGAAAGCCTGAGTCTGAAAAAAATAATTTCCATATATGCAAACAAACAAGAAAATCTTAGCAAGAATTATAATAAATGTATAAATACATAAATAAACTAAAAATTTAATATTAAAAGACTGTGTATTAAATATCTGGAGCTATTTTGCCTATTTGATACAATAGCATAGTCACCCAAAAATCTTCAAAATCTCTTTTGTTTTCTAACAAGTTGCAAGAGCACCATAGCAAGATCACTTAATTGACTTCTAGCTTACATGTCAGAGGTAAAAACAAGCTAGTAGGGACTGTAAAGGAGGTAAGGAAACACTTCTCCCTCTTCTTCTGTTTCCTAGCAGAAACAGTAACTTTCTCTCTTTTTCCTCTTCCATTTCTCCCCAATTTTATAACTTTTTTTTCAAGAAAGTCATTGGCAAGAAAAATTCTGTTAATGGCTTCAGGGTTACAGCAGCTAAGACATTGCAGCTAATCATGAACAGTTATATGGGCCTAATTCTCCAGTAATTTTAAAAGCTGAAGACTAGTCCTTTTACAAGAGAGTAAATCTTAGTAGCTTCCCTCTGTGTTTCAGGATTACAAGGAAGTGGAAGTTGCTGATTGCCCTTCCTACTTCTTCAAAGAGTAAAATGCCACACTGAGCACCTGGCAAGGTTCTTCTTCAATCTCATCTCTTACAGACTGCTCAGCCCAGCCAGACAGCAAAGGGTATTATACTGCTAACAATTCATTTCTCTCCTTTGTAACTCTGCATTAGCTCACAGTCAGATCTCCTTGACAGCCGTTTAGAAGTAGAAGAGATCAAACTCACGCAAATGTATACAAAGTATTTTAAAGTAACAAGTTATTCAAAAATTATCATGCAACATTTTCAGAAAATAGGGATTCAGTTGGTGTGAAATTATACTGTTTTCAAGAACTTTCATTCACTTCTGAGTTATTTCTGGAAACAGGGGGGAAGTATGGGTGATGAAGTTATTTTTCAAGCAGTTTGATTTGCTGTCTTCAAGAAAACAAAGGTATTGACTATATGGTTGACTTTTGTGTGAACAAAGGAATATTTGGAAATGCTCCTATTCTGGTTTAGATTCCATGCTAGGGGGAATGCCAGAAGTCTAATCTGAGTGCTGCCGGAATTTTCCCTGAAGACCAGATATCAAGAGCCAGACACAGGCCTGAATAGTCTTTTATGTATGGACACAGGGAAGCATGAAACACATTTTCTGGAGTCTGAGAGCACAAGCTAAGCTGCTATAGTGACACAGCCAGAGGGTTTTATATTTTCCCAATAGATCTGAGCACTTCTGACTGAGGCACTGTTTGGCAACAGAAGGAAATACTTCTGATCCATATGTTTGTAGTTAACAAACATGTCACTGGGTCTTCTTGCTTGGCCACAGATCAGTTCTCCCAGGAATCCCCCTCACGAGAACAGAGAGCTTGATTCAAAAGAACCAGGTCACATACTAGAATCAGTCTGGCCTTGGCAATATGGAGCTTCTCTTAACTTGGAAAAAGAGCTTCTCTGCTGCAAACAGTAAACTTCATTTAAACTTAGCTCTATAGTGCTGCCTGGAAAGCATAAGTTCTTTCCAGCTGTGCTAGGTGCCAACAGTAGCTGTTCTAAGTCGGTTCTGATATATTTTCCTGGGCCTAACTCCTTCCATTTCAGAGGAAGTAGGTGTTCTAAACCATCTGGTGAGAGAGTCTGATAACGATGGTTTAAATTCTTCTCTTAGGTCCCCACAAATTATTGTACTATTATCATTAAGTATTTATTGGTGATATTACCATCTACATTGTTACAAACTCTTTCCAAGATGATCCTATCTGAAGGGCATAATCAGTGACAGTGAAGTCAGTGGTGCTGCAGTGAGGATGCATCTGACCCACTTCTCACTGTGACTGTTAACATCATGAATCCCTTTCAGTTCTGCTAAACGGAGAGTAGAAAGCACATTTTCTGGAACCACCCAGGAAAGAAACATAGAAATCATCCTTCTATCTTGATTGTCTGAGAGTTCTCAGATAGTAGGATAAGACTCATCTAGAAGATGCAATATGCCAGGAAACTGGAGTATATTGCATATGGGAAATAACTGCAAGATAAGAATATTCAACACCAGTTGCTTAATCTGGTCATAATTTCTTTACATTGCTGTCTGTGGAGAAGTAGTATAAGGTTACTCTGAAACCGTTGTGTAGATGCCTGAATAAGTCTCTGACAGATACTGGGGGGGAGCCCAGCTGGTTCTGGGCTCTCTGTAAGCTAAGATATCGAAGATGGAACTGTACACCTGGCAGAGGGTTAA
>JAYRBT010000114.1:102687042-102705344 GCA_036023395.1 Myiotriccus ornatus
TGTCTAACCTATAGTATTCAGACATGTGGCTGTGTGTCCAATCATGAGTTGTTATGTTAGTGCTAAACCAGTGGTGCGTATACATGTGCTACCCAGAACTGTATAAAGTAGCAGCATTGTTGTAATAAAGGGTTCTGGTATCCTGAAAACTGTGTCGTGATCCCGCCTCGACCCGCGACAAGATACATCATACACATATATAATCTCAGGGTATTTTCAAAAGAAACAGAGACAGATAAGATGAATATGTTGAGACTCACCAAACAAGACTTCTAAAAATTGTTTCCCATCTAAATAGTTGTTTCTCTGTTTCTCACCTTTGCACAGCAAGAACTTAGAAGATTATTGAGAACATGTTAGACTGAGGTAGGCCCAGAGGTCATCTTCCCCTTCTCATCTTAGATAACATCTTAGCTCTCTACCTGTCTGTTTTAAAAATCATCTTAAGAACTATTTTCAGAGATAACTAGGCTAGGAGATTCTGTTTCCCATAGAGGGAAAAAGAGCCAAGGCTTGAGACTTCTCACCTGTTAGATATTTGAAGTGCATAGTGCTCTCTACCCTTCATACACATACCTCAAAGACATGCAAAGATTATCTGATGCAATTTACATTTTTATTTACAGGTGAAATAAATGAAACCTAGGAGTCTGTATTAGGTCTGGCTGACACTGAGTTCATTTCCCCACAGCAGTCTCACTGTGCTGGTAGCTACCACAGCACTGATAGCTAGAACGGTGTTGGTAACACACTGGTGCTTTGGCTACTTCTGAGCAGTGCTGGCACAGCATCAGCACTGTAACATTCCTTCCCCAGCTGAGGGCAAGATCCTGTGAGCGGACAAAACCAGGCCAGCCGACCCAAACTAACCAAAGGGATATTCCATACCATATGACCTCAGCTCCAGCTAAAGAAAGGAGGAGGAAGAGGAAGGTATTAGTTGTTTACAGTGTTTACCTTCTGGAACAATTGCCACACGTGTTGAAGCCCTGCTTCCCAGGAAGTAGAGAATAAACCTTGTTATTTTCCTCTTTGCTTGTACACATGGAAACTTTTGCTTTTCCTTTAGTAAACTGCCTTATCTCAGCCTACGAGTTGTTTTCCATCTTATTCTCTCTCCCCTGTCTGGCTTGGAAGGGGAATGAAAGGGAGGTTTGGTGGGTACCTGCCATCCATCCAACCCACCACCGTCTCCTTAAAGGGAAAAAATTTTCATGCAAATATAAATTGCCTTACAGCACTTTTGTTTTATTTCTAGAGCAACTTATAGAATGGTCCTCATTATCATGTGATTCATGATAGCAAAAGCAATGTAAACAATGCACACATTTTTTAAAAAATAAATATAAATACTCAAGATCTGCTGGTATAATACCGAGGTACTATCCTAACAGAATGAGTGAACGTTGCTGTAGGCCATCTGCACCAGCAGATGTACACTGGATCCTGTCTGAATCAAGCTTCCTTTGACTTCACCCAGGCTTCTTGTTGGAAAAACCTGGGTTTTTTACACCTTGTGCACACCTAAGAACCTGCTAATGAGGGTGATTATCAACAAAAATGAGGTAAAAAGACTAAGCTGACAATGTACAGACTTCCTACGCCTGAAATCACTCTAAAGAGTAGCCAAAAACCTCAGCTCAGAATGCTAGCTGTTATCAGAGAAAAAAAAAAAAAGAAAAAGAGAAAAAAATAAAATGTCAGCTTTTCTTCTGAAAGTGAGGGAAGTGAAAAAGTGCAATTGAGTAAATATCAAACACACCCCACAGAAAAACTGTTCTATTCCAAAGATCTGTTGCCTGTAACAATGGGTAATGTGGGGTTATTTAGAAGAACAAATGTGTTTTAGTACAAACACAACTGAGAGGTGGGTCAAATTACTTTATTGGGAAGCCGAAGTATTACAGAACTGTAACAGAAAACAATCTAATCTTAACTCCAGAAGAACAAGCATACTGATACAATGGTTGAGTCAGCAATGCTTTGGACATGTGCTTGAATGGTAAGTTAAAACACGTCAGATAAATTTAGCCAGTGGTGTGGGTACAAAACTTTACAAATATTTTAAGTGATGGGAAAAATATTATGTATGAAGCACTTCTTTTCTTATTGGAAATTATATAATTTTTCTTATTTGTATATTCTAGACCCTGTGTATTAAGACTATGGGCTCAAGAGCCATATTTTCAAATTTTTCTGGCAACCTATTAATTTATTAATGAAAACTGAGATTCTGACACAGTCACATGAACCCAGGCTTCAGAAAAACACTGAATGGTGAACAGCTCTACGTACAGTCCTGTAACTTACAACTGTGGCACTGGTGGAGCTCCCTTGCACATCAGCAGAACCATACTGGTATATATCCACAGAACAGTTTGACATTGCATATGTAAGTGCAAAGATATCACTGGACTAATTTTATAAGAGAACTGGAACAGGGAAGGTAAAGCATTTTGACTATATATATAATACTAAAGAAAATAATGCTAGCCCTCCCCTTTGATCCTCAGATCAATTGTCACAACTTGGTTGTGTCCATTCCATGAAACTCTTTTAGCCTCCTCTCTAGTAATCTGAATGCACCTAAACTGCACTTAGCCTGTCCTAAACCCCTATATTACA
The DNA here is from genome assembly GCA_036023395.1 of Myiotriccus ornatus. NCBI lineage: Eukaryota > Metazoa > Chordata > Aves > Passeriformes > Tyrannidae > Myiotriccus > Myiotriccus ornatus. The sequence goes on from JAYRBT010000114.1 coordinate 102,689,668, forward strand.
CCTGGGAAATAATTTCAAGAGTGTTTGTCTGTCAAAGTGAAAAGCAGAGTAGGGATTACATTCAAACAAGGAGCATAAGCAATTGAGTTCTAGTGCCCACCTAAGAGGAATATTACTGCAGTTCTACCCTGGATAAGATCTGCAGATAATGCTGTTGTAGCCCATATGGCTAATGATGCTGTCTGTAGAGCAAAGCAAAGAGAGGAAACCAAACTATGACGTGGAGATGAAGGAGGGAGAAAGGATGGGAGCTATGGAAAGGGAAAGCATTGATTCTGCTGAGGCATTACTGCCATTGTTTGCTTCTGCTGTCCCAGCTGGTTGTAAGGGAAGAACAGAAAAGCCCAGTTTGCATGTGAACAGTATTCAGTAATAGCTGAAATCAAGATTAAAAGGTTGTAGTGGGGGGCCAGTGGTTCTTTGGGGGACCTGAAACCGAGGAGCATCTTTGGGAACAGAAGAAAAATAGGAGTTGATACGATGGGAGAGATCCTGAAAATCTAAGGGAACAATGAAGATGGGAGATTGAGGAGCAAAAATTTAGATTTGAGCATTAATTGTTTGAGATTTGGAGGGCTAAAGGGGCATTGACACACAGTCAGAAATCTTGTTTAGGAAAAAAAGAGAAAAACAGAGAGTTCAGAGTAGTGAGGAAAGATGCTAGTGTACCTAAGAGTTCTTCAAAGAATTCATTATATCAGCTAACTCTCCCACTAATCCTAATTTCTTCTTGTCAGGAGCCTAGATCTGTGGAGTAATAGAGCACCCCCAAATTCTTTCTTACCAGCAATATGGTACATAGACAGAATGAGAGTCTGATAACCTCTGTGCTTTCAACAGAGATGACAGAAGATTCAGCCAGGGGTCTGAATGATACTTTGAGGACGGGTTAGGGGAAAACTGTGTTTTCATTACTCTGATCCTCTTTGGTGGTATTTTTTTTTGGGGGGGGGGTGGGTAGTGATTTGGGGGATTTTTAAAACAGAACAAACCAAAAACATTATATTTCATGTCCAGAAGAAAAAGAGGCGTAGTTAAAAACAATAAAAAGGATTATTTTCATTGCTTGCAAATGGTAGTGTATAAAAACAGGGGAATAGTGAAACAACCAAATCAATTTGAAATGCTTGGCTGCAAAAGTTATTTTCAAGCTGAATATACAAGAACCCAATCCCTAATCTCCTGACAAGCTCTCTCCTGACATGGGGAAGAATATGCTTTCATCAATATAGAAAGCTTCTACTGAAATACTTGAAAGAAAGGTCTGGATCCAAGGAGTAAAGGAAAATTGTAATGTGTACATTGAATGCAGTTTTAAACGGGCTCCCGTAAGTCCTCATGTGTATTCAAATAAAAGCTGGATATTTTTATATCTGTCCGTATGCTCAAATGAAGCTGCCTTTACACCTAGTTCACCACCCAGATGGGATCAAATTATACAGCTTTTTCAATACTACTAACTCTACATGCAACCCAAACCAGCAAGGTGTAAACCAGTTCTGGTCCCAGAGCAAATGTGTTAGAAGTGCAGGAATATGCCTACAGGCTAGTAAGCCACCTGAGGGACAGAATGCATTAACACTGCACAGTCACGTCATGTCAGTGCATGTGAATTTATCTGAATGGTATCAGTGCCAGTGTCGTCTTGTGCCCCAGTGTTCGGGGACACAGAGGAACTGACCTATGACTATCAGCACTTAACAGCCTAAACAAAATGCATAGGATTTTCTTATCTAATTTGGGTACCTAAAAATTTATTTTAGTCAGTGGAGAGAACTAGGTAATTCCTAAGGATGATTCAACACACATATTTAGGAGCCTAAGGTAATTAGTTTGAACTGTAACAGCTAATGCTTAGCTACTTAAATTAGATTAAACTCTGTATGTAACTGCAAATATCTTTTGAATATAAAACAGTTTCTTGCCCTTACAATGGCTACACTTGCATCTGAAGTCAGTGCTTTTTCTTTCTGAAGGAATAATCACTCAATATGTATTACAATGAATTTTTAATAGGGATGAATGAATTGGGAAGAAAAATAATTTAAGGAGAGATTTAGAAGTATTCCATAGTACATAATACTATTTTCTAAAGTCATACTCTTCAGGATGAGAATGTGACTCAAGTCAGATAGTGCTTGGCCTCTTTAAGGAAGATTGCCAGTATGCCATGGTATCAATTATGGTGATTTTTACTGAGCATACTCTTTGGAAACTGCACTTTATTTCCTTAAAACTGAAGTCAGGCTAGAAAATCATTTTATTTCTCCATCAGATTGAAAGAACCATCTGTTAGGAATGGCCAAAGCTATCTTTAAATTGGTGACCTACCACTAAAATTGTAGTGAGAAGATATTATGCAAATCGAAGAGCAGAAAATTTTAACTACAGACTTTGAAAATTAAGAACTGTGTAAGGAAAAGGTGTAAATCTGTGGATCCCTAAGAAGACTATCTGGCTTCTATAAGCCTGTCTGTCTACTTTCCAGGTGTCCTCAAAACGCAGCACATGTTGTTGAAATCAGCTACAAGAGGGTTCCACAGGGTAAAATAAGGACAGGCATTACTGAAAATACACATTAACCTATACTGATTGATCCCATCTGTTTAAGAGAAAAATGTGCTTCTGGTTTTGCATCCTTCACAGGAAAACATTGGCTTTGATTCCTCATCTACTCTTGTATAAATAGTACATTCATGTAATAGTTCCAAATGTAACTATTTATAATGGTGACATGAATTAGGCAGAGAAATGTCAATGGCTGTTGCTTGTAATATAAAAAGTAAAATTGCATGTCAACTCACTGCGAGAAGCAATATCACAAATGGCACCTCTGGGGAAAAAAAAATGAAAAAAAAGATGCACTGAAGTAACTTTTTAGGGCTGTGCATGGTAGATTAGACATGAAGTTCCTTAACATTAACAGAAATTACATGCTTAGGCTACCATTAATGCTGCTGAGATTCCTTTCTCTGTTATAAAGCAAAAGGCACTGGTTTCCACCAGAAAATAAAGCTTCACAGTCAAAGGGGTAGATGCAGAAAATATTCCTATGTTGTCAAAAGTCACATATTGTGAGCACCGAAACAGTCACAGCTTAACGTAAAGGAAAAGCTAGCTGTTTCAAGCATGGCTATAACAGCTTTTACTCACAGTTTACTCTCATTTACAATTTAGTTAATGCCCCAACTAAATTTCCAGCCTTCAAATAACATTTAAATCCTTATCAGTCCTTTTCAGTTCTTTAGATATAGATATGGAACTAAATAGCAGAAACTAATAGTATAGCAGTGATAAATTATGAAGGTTTCTTTTTGAATAATCAGCCTCTCAAATGAAGCTTGGTGCTTGAAAACAACTTAAAAAGTGCAGCACTTCTAAAAATCACTTATCAAGGCAGTAGTGCATAAGATAGATAACCTTATATTTCCATTTTCAAATGTATTTTGCAATGATTTTCATCATGGAGGTATGTGAGGATGTAACAAAATTATTTATGCACCTAATTTTTCAAAAACTCGACTTTAAGACTGTTATCCATAATTTTTAATGAAGCAAATTTAGCAAAACCTGCTCTCTCTGGGGAATATAGGAAGTCTGTCAGAGATACCCATTAGCATGAATCAAGGTCTACCGCTTTAGCCTGGTGGCATTTAGACTCACAGTCATTTTCCTTTCTTCCCTGGCAGTTTCCCGTGCGTGTGGACAGTGTGGGGATGCAGCTTTGGCTCCTCAAGATTAACTGCGCTGCTCTGACTGACAGCTTCATTGATAATCTTGTAATCTAAAGGGAGAGAATGATGGGTGCTGCACACTGGCGTGATATGCTCTCAGAAGCCTGTATTGATGCTTCTGCTAAAAAAGTGCACAACTGTTTTTTCGGGTGCTCTTGTTATGTGGTGTCATTGCTTGGTTTTTGGCTGCTTTTTTGTTCTGTAAGCCAGCTACATCAAGTGCACTATAGAAAGTGCAAACATGAAACACCTGCTGCAGGTGAATAAGAACTTTAGACTTTCAAGTAAAAAATAATTAGGAACAAATTGCAGTGTCACGCAAAACACTATCTTTTATGATTCAGCTGTTACTTTTTTATTTGATAATTAATTTACCAACCGTATGGTTACAACTCTGACACAACTGGAGTCAAAAATGTAGACTTGAGGATGCGTAGTTGATTCTTATTTTTGCTTTGAAAACTAATCAGGTTCATAATATCAATAAAGGTGTCATATGAGTTGTTCTGATACATTTCTGGATTTATAAGCAAAACTATAAAAGAGTTAAGATTGCCCAGCATATGCCTCTGAAATGAGCAAACCACGATCCCTCCAAATATGATCTTCCCCTTGTACAGCCTGACAACAGCAACAACAAACAAAAAATCTAAAAAGGCAGATAATGTTATTTAACAGTAATTAATGAGAGTGATTAATGAGAGTGGTGAGGCTCTGGAACAGGTTCCCCAAAGAAATCAGGGGTGCTCCATCCCTGGAAGTGTTCAAGGCCAGGCTGGATGGGGGCCCTGAGCACCTGGATCTAGTGGAAGGTGTCCTGGCCCATGGCAGGGTGGTTGAAACAAAATGATCTTTAAGGTCTCTTCCAATCCAAACCATTATATGACTCTCTGATTAAAGATACTTTTTTAATTTACATAATTTTTGCATTTATCCAGTAATTCTCAGCTGGAAATGTGTCTGCACAAAATACAATCTGAAAACACAGTACGTATAGTAAATTTACCACAAAATAGAGATCTCCTGGTTCAGGGGTGATATATGTTAGCAACCACTTTTTAAATCAACTCTTTCCATTCACACATGATATCATCCAGTCTTGCTGCTTATAAGTTTATACTGTCACATGACAGAGTAAACCTAAGCAGAAGGAATAAATTTGTCTTCGTAACTGTCCTTGCAACATTCCGTAGACCTGTCACCTTTGTTCTGTGCAGACATGGCAGGAAAGGATTCCATGGGTTGCTTAGGAAATTAGACTTTCCATTTTATCTTCACTCCTAGTAAAATTCCTATTACACAGGTCTAAGCCATTTATTGATCACGCCTTATCTAACTTAGTTCAATTAAATCATAATTTTGCACATTTTTCAAATCTGGGTTAAAGATCCTGTTGCTCCACCATGATAAATTGCCATTGTTCAGATAGCATAACCTAAGCAACTTGGTTCTATTCACACAGTGTCTAACAATAAAGCCCAAGACTTCACATATAGCTCAAAAATTTGTCAATTTCACACTTGATTTTCCACCTGCTCTACTTTGCAGTCTTCATGCATCTTGTTCATCTTTATACTTTTTGCAGAATTATTTTGGGTCAAACCATTAAAAATAGCAGTATTTTAAAAGTTCCTTGATGTAAACAGTATAACCATTAAGTCAGATTGTAGTGCTTTTGAGTTTGTCTTCCTTTGGATCAGTAGTTTACAGCTATTTCTATATTATAGTATAAAGAAGTTCGAAATTCTTCTTGTTTAACTGTAAAGAACTTTAGTTCTGACACCACCCTATACCAGGGACCTTAGAGCATGCCTGAAAATACGTGTTATAGGTGCTCTTTTTATATTGAAACATTCAGAGAGCTGCCCTAGGCATCCTTGTGCCTTCTGTTCTGCCATCCTCTGCCAGTAATCCTGGCAGAGAAAATCTCTAATAACAAACTAATAAGAAGTCCAGTTTTTAAGCTAAAAGTACATTTACGCTATCAATTAACTTAGTTCCCTAGTTTATTCTCAGAAACCCATTCACTTAATTGTCTATTCAGTTTCAAAGTCTCTCCTGGAGTGAAGCAACTAGTGCTTTCCATGAAGATGAAACTTAGGTTTGAAATAAATAAAATATGTAAGATAATAATTGTTTCTCTCACACCAAGAGATACAAAGTGTGGTGCACAGAAGACCTTTCCCTTCTGTGTTGTCTCCATCGATGAGATGAGTGCAGTGGATTTTGTTTACTCTGACTTTAGCAATTCTTTGGACAATCACAGCATCCATGAGCATACTTTTGACCATAGTATCTTTGTACACAAATGGAAGAGAGTTGGAGTGGATGGGTAACCTATAAGGTGGTTTGAACACTGACTGAACACAGGGCTCAAGGTGTTGTGGTAATCAGAAAAAAGTCTAACTGCAGCTGATTACTAATAGGATTCCCTAAGAGCAGTGTCTGGGGCCAATACTGTTTAATAACTTCATGAATGACTCAGTTTGCAAAGAACACAAAACTGATGTAGAAAGTCATTAATACACCGGTGGACAGATTGCTATTCAGACACACTGACAGACTGCAAAAACTGATTGTTAGTAACCTCACACAGTTCAACAAAGGCAAATGCAGAGTCCTGCACCTGTAATGAAATAAACCCATGGAACAATAGTGGCTGCTGGACAACTGATCAGAAAGATGACCAGTTTTGCAGAAAAGGAACTGGACATCTTGCCAAAGAAGATGAATGAGACTCAAGTGTTCCCTTGCAGTGAAGATACCAAACTACATAGAGGACTATGCAAGCAGATGTGAAGTCAGGAGGTTGAGGCTGATTTCTATTCACACTTATGGGATAACATTTGAATATTGTGTATAGTTATATCCCAACACAATAAAGAAAAAAAAATATAGAAATGGGCCTGGTGGAGGACTGTCAAGGTTGTCAGGAGACTTGAGCACATAACATACAAAGAGGAGATGAAATCACGGAACGGGTTTGGTTGGAAGGCACCCTAAAGATCTAGTTCCAACACCCCTGCCATGGGCAGGGACACCTTCCAAGACACGAGGTTGCTCAAAGACTGATCAAACGTGGTCTTGAACACTTCCAGGAATGGGGAATTCCTCTCCGGGCAACGTATTCCAGTGTCTTGTTGGGGAGCCCAGCTGGTTCTGGGCTCCCTGTAAGCTAAGATATCGAAGATGGAACTTTTACACCTGGCAGAGGGTTAACCACGGAGAGTAAGGACTGCAACACAGAATGGGCTTTCTGTCAGGCATGCTAACCTATAGTATTCAGACATGTGTCTATGTGTCCAATCATGAGTTGTTATGTTAGTGGTAAACCAGTGGTGCCTGTATATGTGTCATCCAGAATGGTATAAAGTAGCTACACTGTTGTAATAAAGAAGCTGCTGGTATCTTGAAACCGTGTCGTGAACCCGCCTCGACCCATGACAGTGTCTCACTCCCCTCATGTCAAGAATTTCTTCCTAATATCTAGTTAAGCCTACTCTTTTTTAGTTTAAAGCCATTTCCTCTTGTCCTATCACTACAAGCCCTTGTAAAAAGTCCTTCTCCAGTTCTCCTGTACTCCCCTTTAAGTACTGGAAGGTGCTATAATGTAACCCCAGAACCTTCTCTTCTTCAGACTGAACAGCCCCAATTTTTTCAGCCTGTCTTCACAGGAGAATTGCTCCCGCTTTCTGATCATCTTCATGGCCCTCCTCCATCTGCTCCAACAGGTCTATGCCCTTCTTATATTGGGGCTCCCAGAGCTGGATGCAGTGCTCCAGGTGGGATCTCACCAGAGTGGAGTAGAGGGGCAGAATCACCTCCCTGGACCTGCTGTCCACACTGCTTTTGATTCAGCCCAGGATATGGTTGGCTTTCTGGGCTGCAAGTGCACATCGCTTGGTTATGCAACATCAACAGAGTCAAGACCTTCTCCTCAACATTGCTCTCTTTACATTCTCAGCCTAGGCTGTACTTGTGCTTGGGTTTGTCCTGAGACAGGTTCAGGACCTTGCACGTGGCCTTGTTGAACTTCATGAGCTTGTCCCAGGCCCACCTCTGAAGCCTGTCAAGGCCCCTCTTCACGACATCCCTTCCTCCAGTGTGTCGACCACACCACACAGCTTGTTCTCATTGTCAAACTTGCTGAGTGTTCACTCGATCCCTTTGTCTGTGGCACAAACAAAGATGTCAAACAGTGACAGTCAATTACATCTTCCAATAACAAAGGAGTCTAAGGCTCTGCAAGGGATTACCAGAGAGACAAGACAGTTTGTGGGGTTGGTGAAGCAAAAAGTGAAGGAGATCTCACAAACAGAATTGAGTTGGCAAGTGAAAAATGTTGAAACTGCTGTGCCTTTGCAGTCATCAGTGAAGGTGACATGAGGAATACACTAGAACGTTTCACAATGGGTATATTAGCTTGCATTTTCTTTCACAACTGTGGGGGAGCCCAGCTGGTTCTGGACTCTCTGTAAGCTAAGATATCGAAGATGGAACTGTATACCTGGCAGAGGGTTAACTACGGACAGTGAGAATTGTGGCACAGAGTGGGCTTCCTGTCAGGCATGTCTAACCTATAGTATTCAGACATGTGGCTGTATGTCCAATCATGAGTTCTTATGTTAGTGCTAAACCAATGGTGTGTATACATGTGTCACCTAGAACTGTATAAAGTAGCAGCACTGTTGCAATAAAGGGTGCTGGTATCCTGAAAACCGTGTCGCCTCCCGCCTTGACCACGACAAATAGTGAATCCCGACATGATTGCGAAGGAAGATAGAAGACAGAACTCGACGACTTTGAATCGAACGAATGTCGGCGGATTTCTTGGGAAACTGCTCGCCAGGAGGGTCAGATGGCCGCTGACCTCCTCGACTCGTTTCACTGCTTCTCAGCTCGAGAGATCGTATGCCGCTGAGCTGCCTCTCGCTGCTGCTGAGACTTTTTCGCTGCTGCTGAGCCACTGCCTTTGCTATGCATAATCCCGCGGGCAGCACGTCCAACCTCTGTCCCGCTTCGCTCAGCTCCGCTCCGCTCCCAGCTTTTCCGCAGGGCTGCTCTGCTCCACCCTGGAGCGTTTCGCCATCCCGCTCTGCTTTCCAGCTGCAGCCCTATGAAAACTGCGTAGCTGTGCGCGAACTGTATGGCCGCGTACGTAATCTGCGTGCTGCCGTGCCCTGCTCCTCCCATCCCGCCTCTGTGCAGCGCGCTACCCCTCTCTGTGCTCAGTCTGCGTCACTCCGGCTTCGCTGGATGCCCCTGGACATGCCCTGAGCGAGCTGAGACCATGCCCGAACATGCCCTGACCCAGCAGCGCCGCCCGTTCCGAGTGGAGCGGTCTCAGTCTCCCCCACAGCTGCCTGGCGGGCTGGTTGCCCCCCTCACCCCGCTCAGCCTGAACTGTTGCGAAATCGCCGTATCCCGGCAACCGCTGCTTGTCAGCTCTGGGCTCCTGCAGAGCAGCATTCCAGCCACCGTTCTGCTTCGTTTTTCGTCGCTCTGCTTGTAACTCACATAAGGACCTCCTGAAGCAGTCTAGAAGGTTTACACGTCCCAAGTGAGGACGGAGAGAGATAGCTCTAGAGGAGTCATTGGAGGCAGGAACTCCAGTGTAATTTTTGAGAATGACAGGAAAGTCTTTAAAGGGCCGTCCCAGACATTTTGAGACACCTGTTTGAAACAGATGAGCCACTGGAGAATAGTGGGTTCCATGTTATCTAGAGAGGATGACTCTATCATCCTGTCGTGGCAGTTACTGCTAGAGAAACATGGAATCAAGCTAGTGCCCTGCTCCTGCAATAAATGCTAACATGGAGCAGAGACTAAGGAATACCAGGCCACTTCTAAAGTTGCTTTCAGTGTCTGTGTGTGGGATGAATTGAGCAAACCTTTGTTCAGAAGTTCCACACATAATAACAAAGCACTGAAAGACATTAAGAAGTTAAAAAACTACTAAAAAAAAAATTAGAAAAAATAAAAAGAAAAAAATAGAAAAATAAAAAATTAAATAAAAATTAGAAAAAAAAAATAGGGGGGAGGAGGGATACAGGGATACCTGCCTGTTCAGCTACTTTTTGAGGAGTCGTGATCTTATCCTCCAACAGACTGCTTTCTACCTGCCTGTTGCACACGCACAAGCTACATGGACACCTCATCTATGGACGTTCAGCAATGAGAAGAAGGAATACCATTCCTGTGGACTGATGAAAGAAGGACTATTGGGGTTGATTCTTTGCCTGTGTGTGTAGTTGTACATTGATATTGCCACGTCTCTGGTGCACGGGGTCCTGCATTGGATAATGCTGGCATTTTTATAATACAAAAGAGGGGGAACTGTGGGAGAGCCCAGCTGGTTCTGGGCTCTCTGTAAGCTAAGATATTGAAGATGGAACTTTACACCTGGCAGAGGATTAACCATGGACAGTGAGGACTGTGGCACAGAGTGGGCTTCCTGTCAGGCATGTCTAACCTATAGTACTCAGACATGTGGCTGTATGTCCGATCATGAGTTGTTGTGTTAGTGCTAAACCAATGGTGTGTATACATGTGTCACCTAGAACTGTATAAAGTAGCAGCACTGTTGCAATAAAGGGTGCTGGTATCCTGAAAACCGTGTCGCCTCCCGCCTCGACCGCAACACACAATAAGTACGATAAACTACTTTGAAAAATACCCCTATTAAAGTCATGATTCAAAGTCAGACTATAAAGGCTTTTAGAGTAGAGAAAATAATGTTTGAGTTAGAATTATGATACTATTTATGAATTGGAATTAAGTTGTGTTTTAATTCTTTGTATTCTTATAGAGATGTTGGGCAGATTTAAATATTTATTTCAGAGAATAGAAACAAGACCCAAATAGGCCCCTTAGGTGCTTCCAGTTTAGTTTTCATGATATCTAAAATTAGCCTCTTGAGTGGTTTAATGAATACAGTCAGACATCTAGGCTCTTTAAAAGGCACATGATGAAAGAGACATTCTGCAAACAGCACAAAATAGACCCATGGCACCCAGACTACATGAGTCAGATGTTTATGCTAGATACATACAGGAGGACCACAGCTGGAGTTCCTTTCTGGTAGAAGATAGCTCATGTCATGACTTTTTTTTTTTTCTTTGAAAAAGAAAATTTCAAAGGGTGACTTTGGCCACTTCCTATGAAATATTTAAGTGTTGCAGGTGAGTACAGTCCTCCCTTGGGAAGAATATACCTTGGATTATAGCATAATTTTTGTCTAATATTACCCTAAAGGAATTTGTAGCAAAAGTCTTCAGGATTGCTTTTGTTTTGTTTTGTTTTGTTTTGTTTTTCAAAATAGATCGTAGAATTCCATTAAATAATGTTAGAAATAAATTTTATATTATGTCTTATTTTTAGTACATTTATTCCAGAAAATTTTGTATTGGACATAGAAGTAGGAATCGCTGTGATTATTGTACCCTTCCTTACAATACAGGAAATAGAATTCTGGCAACTAAGTCCTCTATCAATAATTTCTGCCTGAATTATGACATTTCTTTTAACAAAAACAAAACCCAAAAAACCCTCAAACTTTCCCAGCACATCCCTAGCATTATGAAATGCTCCTATTGTAACAAATCAGATTTGATTTGTCTAACTTGTATTTTCATACATTAGACATTCTTGACCATTGTTAGGGTTTGTTGACTGGGAAAGTGGGTCTAAGATTATTCTTCATTACTAAAAATACTATTAATCTGCTTCAGCTTTTAACCCATGTATTTGTTGTCAAAGAGCTGTATTGGGAATGGTTGTACCTTTGCATCCTTTCCCACTCTGCTGCCTTGGGTTTACGCTAGTGAACTCCAGATCACTGTACCTTAGCTGTCTCCATTAAAATGCTTATGTGTTTCTTGATAATTTTTGGGCTGGGCCATCTTAAACTCTCCCAAACAAGTCCTTAGAGCAATTCAAAATTTAGCTGGGGTAAGGGACATATTTCAATTATTTAACTACTAGCAAACACACAGATTTAATGTAACCATCCCATATTTTTGCTCTGAGGAGAGTCTAGTAGCATTGATTCAGCAAGTATTCGTCTTGCAGCCAGAAAATGAATACCTAAAAATTTAGTCCTGTATGTAGTCAGTTGGTTGGAGGGGAAAAAAAAAAAAAAAGGCAAACAAAACCACAGCACACAAACCCAAACCAAATAAATAAATAAACAAGCCAACAACACCCCCACCTCCAAGGTGTTTATAGCTAGGGTACAATACTTCTCTTTCTTGGTTAAATAATGATGGATAAGTGTAGCTAAATATACAAACAGTATTGCAGACCTACTCTCACATAAATGCATGATGGAAAGATTTAACAGAGGTAAAACAGAGAAAAGTCAGAATTACACTACCTGCACTGTCACAATTAGAAGGACTGAGTGTTTCATCCCCATGAAAGCCCTGGATTTACAGTAGTCCCTCATACATCATTTTTATAGTATTTTAAGCTGCTGAATTACCAGCCTTGGAAATAGCACATATTTCACATGAATTCTCACTGTGGGGTCCCAGTACTGTGTCCAGGAATCCCAGAGTCCTTCAGACTCCTTATAGGCTTCACCTAAATAGCACTGAGATCAGCCCTCCCATGGCTACAGAGCACAGTCTAGCTGTTGTGGATTTTAGGTATGAGTCACTCAATAAATATGTTGGACCTGCAATTAATCTGTGACCAGCTTCAGTCTATGAAGCAAAGTCTTCTGTAATATCCACGATCTTTCTATTACTGTGACTTGGAACTGAAAGTTTGAGAAAGCAGAGAAAGGATTTTAATTGGAAATCTTTCACAAGGTTTTTGAATACTTGAGAACAATGTGAGACCTCCGAATGTACTGAAAGGGCTAGAGTTTGACAAATGTTAATGCTTTTATATATTCACATACTTAATTCACAAATGAGCAATATCGATTGTTTCTTTAATGACAATGCCAGGTAGTGGAGTAGAGGTGACATGTAAATTGTCTTTTCTTCACTTGACTTGAAAATGGATTTTGCCATTATGAGCCATTGTTTCTATTCAGTAGGCAGTTCACAGTTGAATGCATTAAGAACACAGTTATCACAGAATAATGGTGACATGAACATGTTTCACCTTTGTAAGATTGTACATTTAAGCTTTTTTTCAGAGTAAATTGTATTGATTTAATATATTTCACAAATGTTCTAACTTTGAAAGATTTATATAGTCAGTACTTTCAATATACATGTTAACTGAAAGCTTTTTGCTGTTAAAATTATAGAAATGACCTTTGCTTTCATAGACTCCAGCTTTTGAGTGCTTAATATAAGGTACAGCAGCTATCTAATAGGTAGAATTTAATTTGACTGTTTTACCCTCACTAGTGTTACACATGGATTGGCATTTTGCCCATTTTTTTCTGTTTATTTCTGACTTATTTAATTTTCTGGATCTTCTTTTTGTTTTGTTTTGTGAGGGTTTTTTAATCTAAGAGCAAGGACCATACTATATAATTTCTTGTACAGAGTTAATTTGCATGTCAGAAGCAAACTTATAGATCAATTAACTCACCATCCTAAGCTATATGTGCAAGCAAATGCTGCCTCTGAAACAATAATTATTAACAAATATGCTTCTCTGTCGCCCTATTTTTGGAATATTTTTCTAATAAAAGACCTAACTTGCTCTAAGTATTGGCAGTCTGTTAGCAAAATGCTTTGCACCCCTACTTAAAACCTACCAAAATTACTGAAGTATGTGCTACATATGCCACAGTAAAACTTGGACATGTTTCTCTTCGGTGACTTTCCAGGACCAAAATCTTCATTTGTATATCTGACCTAAATCTTAAAAGGAGGGTAATTTTTACCTAAGTTAAATAAAAATCAAACAAAATAAAGGCAAATGTTGCCTTATCAACTGTTGTCCCTTTCTGACAACCTAAGACATTTCAATGAAGACAATTCTGAACAATTTTTCAACTTCCTATATTTTATGTCCTCCAGTAGTCACAGGCTTAGGCCAGTGACCCTTGTGTTATGCCAACGAAACATGTGTCAGTTTTAGCAAGAGTAAATTCAGGACAAATTTTGTCATATCTTTGCTGAGGGAAAGGTAGTTTCTGGGAAACTTAACACAGTGTGAGTTTAGAAAACTTAATTCATTTCACAATCTGTTTCAATCTAAAACTCCTAAGTGATGATCTGGACCATTTGATGGGCTTCCCAAATTGCTTACATCTAGTCCTACGCAATCACTAAGATTTGGAGGTCAAAATGAAATAACAAAGCAACTGGATTTTTATCTTCTCATTTGATTTTATGAGTTAAAATACAAAACCATACTTATACATCATACTAATCTCATATTATTTATGCCCAAAAGAAAAGAATGACACAGATACCTGATTCCTACTTTACCTTGGCCTTAAATGGTCAAGTCTGCTCTCAGTCTTGCCAGTCTGAAGTGGTCAAATATTATCACAGTCTGCCTGGAAAAGAAGAACATCCACACTTGGAGATATTTAAAACAAGGCCAGTTGGATCAGTCCTCATCACACCTCAGGTTTCCAGAAACAATTTCATTCTGATTCCTCCCAAGAAAACCCAAATCAGCAGTGTAAAGGGTTAAGCTAATGACACAGGAAGACTGATTCCAAGAGTTTCTTTGGAAATGAACAGCCAAAAATTTCTGATGAATTGTTCTTCTTATTTTCAGCTCAGAATTAGAGTCATATCCATAATGTAGACCAAACTGGCAAGCACCAACCAGAGTTGAGAGAGCCATTTATAAGAAATGAAAAAAGAAGAATGATCCAGAATGAACAGGAGCATATGATGAAAAGTGAAGATGCAAATTGAAGAGGTTAAAAAACAGGAGGGGGTGAGGGGATGGATTTGACAGACAGAAAGGGAAAGGAATATGAAACTGCAAATGGATGATAAATAATAGCAGCCCAGCTAGAAAGGAAGAATATAAAGCATTGAATGGAAACTGCTTACTGTTATCACCTTTGCATTCTAATCTTTGTAGCTGCAGAACTCAGAATTACAGCACATCTCCCTACTGTCTCTATTATCATCATTCTTTTTTAATCCACTTTCTGCCTGCCTGTCTTATTACCCTTTCATTCAAAAATATGGCCTTTGACTGGCTGATTTGGATTTGTCTCACTTAATATGACCCTCTACCTTCTTTTCATCTTTTCTCATGGATCAGATATGTCAATATATATTGCTGTACATAAGAAAGTATATATAGTTACTGGGTTTTACCATTACCTGCCTGTTCTAAATTTAGCATATTACAGAGTCTGAAATATCTGAGACACTGTTATCAGTACTGTCTGGATCCTTCATGGAATATATGAGATTTAGGATGTTACTGTTCAAATAGCTGAAATATTACAAATTCCAGCCTGCACCTCACTCCTTTTCTTTAGCTTGATCCCTTTTTGTGCCGGTAGTTGAAATGTACCAAACAGATTCCCTGGATATACTTGGAACTTAATCGCATTAGAAGGAGATTTGCTTTCCTGGTGCATTTACTGCTCATCTCAGATTATCACACACAGAGAAATAAAAGAAAGAGAAATTAGGATATATACCTATCTGAGTAATATCTGCCACCCAGGAAGCCATATATTAGTCCTATTGATACAACAGATAACATTACCACCTCAAAGATATTTAACTTAGTATGCTTAACCATAAACATGTACTTGCAAGAGCAGGACTCATTAAAAATATGTTTAAATACTCAAATCCTACTTAAGAAGAGAAAGATAGCATGACTTACTGAGTCATCTGGATCCTCATAAGTCTACGGGATCAGACGGGATCCATCCCAGGGTAATGAGGGAGCTGGCAGAAGAGCTTGCCAAGCAGCTCTCCATCATCTTCCAACAGTCCTGGCTCACTGGGGAGGTCCCAGAGGATTGGAAGTTGGCAAATATCACCCCAA
>JAYRBT010000114.1:102705444-102719168 GCA_036023395.1 Myiotriccus ornatus
AAACAGAGATTGGACGTGGCCCTTAGTGCCATGATATAGTAATTGGAGTTGGATCAGGGGTTGGACTCGATGATCTTAGAGATCTTTTCCAACCCAATCTATTCTATGATTCTATGATTCTATGACTGTTACTAGAAGAGAAATACCAAAATTTATTTATAACTCCAGAGATTTAGTATTGTGCATTTGTTATTGCCATGTTTGTACTTGCCTCCAGCTAATAAAGTCCCTTTGAAGAACAGAATGGATGTCTTTGACTTACAGGGATACATGTGATGGGATACAGTATACATAAACCACATGAACACTTGTAAATTAAGCAATGTTGGATTTGCTGTCTCACCCTTAGGTTGGGCCACATGCTGACTACGCCTTTGTACCAAAGGACTAGTTGGGTAATGCCAGCTGGCCCTGATCCTACCCGCAGCAGGGACCAGTCAAATAAGTTATCAGTCTAGATGTAGGTATTTTACTGCTCATGCAGATCACTAGTTTAATTTACTAATACTGTAGCTATTGATTTAACAACAATTTGGGAAAACATGACCAAATGTGCATTTTTCTGTCCAAATTCTCTGAGCTTCTCATAATAAACCAAGAAATAAGAATTTCTGGGTGTTGTCTATATTATCTGGAAAAAGGCATCCCAACATGCTAGATAGATTGAGTTCTAAAATGTTTTCACTGACTATGTAGTGAGATGAATTTGGTTGTCGGAAAGTCAAAGTATAAACAGCTGATTTCTAAACTGCAGTAGTATTAATCCTTTTCTGGATAGGTGATATTACTCACATTTCAGTTCATTCAGAGCTGGAAAGAAACTTCACGAGATCATGAACATTTGTTGTCAATTCTAGGAAGTTTGATGCAAACGCTTTTCTTATTTGCATTGTGTAATATATTTAAATAAGCTGATTTTTAGATAAGTTGTCTGTCTTGAATAAATCGATGTGAAAGGTATTTTATTCTATCACATGATGGAATTAAATCAAATGGCAAAAACTTAGGGAAAAGCATTGCTGTATTTTAAGAGGTGCATGTCAAGGATTTGTAAGGTGCATCCTTCTGTTCCCACTGACTGTGGTATAGCACATTTGCAGTGGCACATTACTGTCAAAGGACTGAAACTGTCAAAACAGTTTCACTGTTTTTTTCAGCGAAAACAGTTCTGCAGCCTATAACTGTTGCAACTATATCAACAAAATGTTTCTATAGCAATTCGTTGATTATATTCCCAAATGTTGTATCAACAGCACTTAAACAAACTTCAAAGTAAAAACAAGATTTTTATTTGGTATGCATGAGTATATTTCCATACTGTATATTGACAGTCACAGAGTCATCTTCCTCAAATTCTCTTTTACTCTTAGGATGGATGGGAGGCCTACACTGGATTGCACAAACAAAATTAGGATCACAGGAAATGAAATCCATCTCTCATGTTAAATGGCTTATGAAAAAACAGGCATAGGACTCGATGAATCAGAAACATATTTTGTTCACATTTTACTCATATCACTCTTCCAAGTTAAGCAAAGCAATCCAGAAACCAGGTAAACATTACATAAGTAATTTCAAATGTTATTTTCCAGCTGCTTTGGGAGACACAAAATTCACCAAAAAGTCATAGCAGTTTTTGTAGCCCAAATTTTTAATATAGAAAAAGAAGGAAAAGGAGGAAGAGTATAGAGTAAAGCAGTCAGAAGTGAAGGAATATCAGTATAACAGTTTCTAAAGCAAATATAGTGGAGATGCTTTTTTTGCATTTGGATTTTGATGCAGACTTTAATTACAGGTTCACGTAGTGGTTTTTTCTTTACTGTTGCTCTCTGCTCAAAGAATGGCAACTGTCCATGTAATGAGCAACTATTCAATAGCTGTTTTCTCATTTATGCCCAATGAGTGGTTCAACACATTACTTACTGCACTTTATTTAAACCCTGCTCTGAATACAGAGTTATTCATTTCCTGTGGCTTTTTTTTTTTCTGGTACTTGTCAGTGTAGATCTGAGTGCTCTACTTAGACTAATGACCACTTCCACAACCATCTGATGAAATTATCATCCCTATTTTACAGATTGAGAACTGAGGCACACAGATACAAATGTCCAAAGTGCTCACTAATTTTCACATTCAATCAAAGATACACAGAACCTGATTTTGTGAAGTACTAAGAATTACACAGCAGTTTAGATGTTCAAAGCAGCATCCCACAGACAGCCACGGCAGCTGTGAATGTACACAATCTCTGCAAATCAGACCCTAGAGCCTCAATAGAGGAAATATTTAGAAAATAAGGATCACACAATTATGTGTGTCTACGTGGTATATAACAGATATTTGAGAGATATCTGGGACAGGAATGAACAATTTGGATGCAAGAAGAAGCATAGTTGTGCTAATGCAGCATCCTAACGTAACTATTTAGCTGTGAGAAGTAGGTTGTTTCAAGCCTGCTGCATCATTTTGCTGATCTCCTCTCACCCCATCTCATGGTCTCCTGCCTCACTCGCTGTACACCTGATGTCTTCTGCAGCAAATGACTCCAGAGGGCCTGTGACGATGACAAGGAGGGCTTTTTGTAACTGCACAGTCCTGAGCTATTCCCCGAAGTGCATCCTTCCTCTACCGTGGATGAAGCAATGCTCAGTGGAAAAAAATAGTATGTAATTATGTAACTCTATCAAAAAGCCTGGGCACTAGGAAGACAAATTTAGACAGCACCACCATTTCTTTGATTGCATAATGGGCAGCTCACCTCAGCAAAATACTCTGGTTTAAAAAATAAATTAAAAAAAAATTTCCTTTTCCTAGAGAAAAAAAAAAACCACAAAGAAAACCACCCCAAAACTGCCTGCTATAAACACCTGTGGATGATTTTAGTGCAAATGATGCAAGCTTGGCAGAATTAAGAGTAACTGAAACGGAGTCACATATTTATCAGTTTTGAAATATAATTTATTTATTTAATTTTTAAGTGTTAGAACTGCATTTAGTATTTTGACATATTAGACAGCTCTTTAGTATGGAGTGATACTTACTGAGACAGAGATACCATCATGACAGTCTAAGGATATGAACACTTCCTTTGCATCTAGTTAAAACAAACATATCTAATTGCTTCGTTAACAGTGATCTAAACGGTAAGTGTAATTAAATATTGTACCTTCTTAAGTATATTTGGATGAAAGTATTCTGAACAGTGCATAATTTCATAATGAAAGAAATTTCTTTTTTTCCCACCTAGAATTTGGATTACAAATGTAAAGAAATCAGCAGTAAAGACATTTTTCAATTTTCATTTCAGTTTTATTTTTCGTTCTCATTTATCTTAGAGTCTCATGACATATGAACATGGAGTTTTCAATCTTGCTTCTTTTTTCCTCCAGTTTTAAATCAGGAAGCTAGCAAATGTGCTAAGCAAATTGATGAATTTTAAACATGAGATAGATCAGGAGCTTAGCTAAAGTGTTGGCCTTTTCACTGTTTGAAATTCATCAGGTATCTGTTCCAGAGCAGTTTTAGACAAGAGGATCATAGGGATTATCTAACTCTAGAGAACATTAATAAAACAAAGGATTTTCAGCACCTAATAGCACTATTATCTTCAGAGTTTGGGACCATTAAGGAGAAATATTTCAAATACATGTAAAAAATACTATTGATGGTCACAGCAAATGAAAACAAGAGCAATGTGTTTACTTATCAAGGAGAAAAGAAGTGAAAGGAAATACCACAAGTAATAGAAACTTATCTATATTAAAATCTACCTCTCTAAAAAGCAGATTTGATTTTGGGAAGAATTCGGCTCAGGTAATTCAGATACCTGACTGGCATGCACTCTCACAAAACTCCTAGCTGCCTGACTTGAGGGTGAGTTGTGTTTGATGATCCAGTCTCTCTATCACGTACTTAATGGATGGAGAAAGAAATTGTTGAAAGAAGGGACATCTCCCATTCTGTGTTCTCTCCCCTTCATATCAGACATCTCTACATATACACCCACTCCTTCTACTGGAAAGTAATGGGAACCAATAGAAAATATTAGGTTTCTCTGCATATTTGGAATGTTTTGAGAGCAGCATTTTTAGCCTCTTAGTCAAATTCCAGCTGAGATAACAGTAATAATAAAACCATTTACCCAAGCAGCAGACCTCAATTGCTGAAGACCAAATTCCCATCACGCAGCACAGCCATATAGTCATGAAGTATCTATGCCAGAATAATCTGTAGCCCTTCCCTTGAAATCTCTATGCAAACAGATGGCCCATCGAGGACGGAGCCTAGAGCTGGGCTCGCTCTCTTCCCTGGCTGGCAGGTTAGCTAATTACTCAAGGAATGACCCCAGCACAGGACGAATAACTGAAGTTTTGCTCAAAAAGCCACTCATTTAATGAATGTGTCTATAAGGTTTAGCACTGCAGTGCAGCAGGTAGGCTACATGATTTTCTGGACTTTTAGTGGATTTTACAACTCTAACTCACAATTTGTTCAGCATTCAGGAAACACCACATATGCTTGCAGTTAAAAACACTTGTTAATAGATGAAACAGAGTTTGATAAATGAGCGAGATTGTGAAATATAATCAAAATAGCAAATGTCTACATAAAAACAGTCGAACTGATGTACATAAAGGCGTATTTTAATATTTACAACCCTTTAGTGCTTCCTGTAGCCGTCTTGGCAATGCTTTTTTGACTTTGCCCCAGATCATGGGAATGTAGTGTAAAATAGGCAGTAAGCAATTGCTCATTATTTTGCAGCTGGGAGTTAAGGGAGCTAACAGCCAGAAATTCAGCTGTGGTTACAGACGGGCCTCCACTGTTTGCCTGAGTCAGGTGGGGAAAGAGAGAAAAGTCATGGGGGAAGTTTTACTACATGGAAAGGAAATTAGGAATTTGTAGGTATTCTGTAAGGAAAGTTAGAAAGAAGGCAATAATGCATATTAGAAGAGAGGTTATAATCTGAATTTTAGAGTTAGAATTAGAATTTAGAAGTGTCAGAGAAAAGAAGGTGCACTATTCATCTCTTTACACCCCTGTGTGTGCACAGTTGTGGGGGTCCTGTCCCAACAAAAACAAAACAATACAAACCAAACAAACAAACAATGAAAACCCACCCACACACACACAAAAAAAAACAATCAAAACCAACCAAACAAACAAACAACAAACACAACTCTAAAAGGGAATATGCTAACTGCAAATTCAGCCTCTGGAAGTGATTACCCTACAGAGTAGAGTTTCTTTATGAATTAAACCTTCTTGACTCCATGCTATAGAAAATGACTCTCAGATGTGGAAAATCTCCTGGAAACCTGCCTTCCACCCACTGTTTATGACACTGTGAAAATGCTGAGGAAGCATTCATTTAAAACTGGTATGTCTGTTAGCTCATATTTGGCATGAGGCAGTGCTGAAACAAATTCATTCATAGATATTAAATATACTGAGATAAGGAATATATGAAGTGCACTGTGTGCCATATTAATCAGATGGAAGAGACGTGATTAAAAATAGATGTGTAGAGAGGTAGTACAAGGCTGGACCAATATTGCAAGAGGGAAGAAAATATAAATTAAGGTTTAAAAAACTTAACACTGTTCATCTGGGCAAAACTGAAGGTTATGTACTCCCAGGTTGTTCATGCACTTTTGGAAATTCTACTTCAGTGTGTCTGTGCACATTTATACTGAAAAAAATAGATTTTTTATCAGAGTGAAGTAAAAAAAAAAAAAAATTCAAATTGAGGTCTTCCCTATTCCTAAAAGATTTTTTTGTGTTTTGTAGATACCAGTCAAACACTCTAAGTAATACAAATCAGTTTAATTCATTTTGAATTCCTTGGGACATTTCAACTCCTTTGTGTAGTTCATGTGCTTAGGAAAAAAGGCCCTAGTCATCTGCAGCTGACAAAAACAAAGCTACATTGTAAGTTAAAACACAAAATGGAAAAATATTAGAATAAATTAATTTCTACTCTGAAATTAGTTAAATGTCATGTAGTGGAATTAGAGCAGGATGGACGTTAAAGGTGTCAGCAGTGTCAGGGGATGAAGTTGTGCTCCACCTCTCCTTTATTTCTTTAATCTGTAGGAGTTTTCCCCCACACAATCTGTGCTGCAGTTAAAAAAAGCAGTATGTTCTTGCAAGCGATAGTTTGAGTAGACAGTTGTTTATTCAGCTGCGTAGCTTTTCTACTAAAAAGAGTCCATGGCATGAACTAAAATTTCTCAAAATTTAAAAATCTCTAAAAAAAAACATTTTCTTCAACTTTTTTCTCACTCACCCTCCCTATTATTCTACCTTTATTACAGACCATCCATCCTCTGTGCTGAGTTCACTAGGAACTCAGAAGTGAAATGCAACAGGTGTCAGATTCTTAGTGTATGTTTGGCCAACTACACAGGTCAGCAACTCTTCTAGTGTCAGAAAATCATCCCTCTCTGAAATGGAAGAGAGAAATGAATTTTTAAAAGAATGGTTCGCTTGCAGGTTCTACCACAGAATGAACTCAGAGGCCCTCTTATGAAGTTAGATTAGCAGGTGCCATCTTTTGTTTATATGTTTGCTTTATTTATCTGCAAATATTATTAAGTCCATTGCAACAGCAAAGCATTGCCAATGATGTTGCATAGATATATGGAGCTCTTAAAGATACTACATTCTCTTCTTCTGAGATGTGCCGTGAATGCCTGGCATCTGCTTTGGTATTGATGACATCCTTTCCCATCCCTTCAACACTAGTTGGATTAGGACAAATACCTTTTATTATAAGTGAAAAACATTCAGTAACTAGTTTGTTTTCCGCACATTGTTATCCAAATTTTGTTGAAAAATCTTGCTGTAGGAGACTTACCTGCATAGATTGTACTGTGTCAAACACTGAGCCATGGGAAGTCTATAGATAAACTAATAGAAACCACTTGAAAGGCACATATAGTTGATTTTAAGTAGTAATTTGTCAAACACAATATGCACTGATTTTAATATGTCAGACTGTATTCCCTTAAATGTGAAACACTTACTTTTGTTGACACAGAGGTTATAATATTAAAGAATGGATTTCAGTGAAAATCCTTTTTTCTGATTGTGTAGCTATTAGTATTGTGAACGATTTTATGCTTCTCCAGTTTTGTAGCTTTATAAAGCACTGCTTTTGTATGCACTCCCACACACACACCCACATGCATAGACAAGACTGACCCTTGTAGCTATTAATATTTGGCATGGAGATGTTTTATGACTGCATGGCTCATTTCTTATAAACTAGAAAGCTCATTTTGATAAACCTTTAATTTAAAAATTTAACAGATTTGTTTTTATTCTCCAAAGAATTAAAAAAAAAAAAAACCTTCAAAATGGTCTCTTTTTTCTCCGATGGAAAAAATAAATATAAAATTAATTCAAAAAAACCCAAAATTTACTAACCAAAACACTGAAAACAGGAAGAGATAAGTCCTGGTCATACTTACCTCCCACTTCATGGGCTTTAACCAACTGTAAAATCCCCACAACAAAAAGCAAATTGAAGACATTATAACATTCATAAGTCAACGATGTTCTCATGAACAAAAAAGAAGGGGGGAAGGCAAGAACAAGCTATTATATTGAATTAAATTGGCCTGATGATCTACTATATGACATGCATTTTGCACAACGGGACACTCCTGATATTTAACAAAGTAACATCAAATTTGTGAAAAAAGAGGAAAAAATTTAAGTGGATCTATGCTAGACATATGTATGTACAGACAGTAATATAAAGCTGCTTGCGTATGCATGCATATATATATACACAAGTATACATTCTTTTTCATGTACTTATGTGCAGATACATATGAATGTATATCTGTATACATCAATGTTATGTGTGTCTCTGACTATTTCACATTGCTATAACCGTAGAGTTTCAGTCTAGGACTCAGAAAGTGGCTATAGTCCAGAATTCTGGAAGGTAAGAGGGTATTACAGGAAAGCATTACTGTGTGTTCACTCTATTCTTATAATCTTTTACTAAGCATCTGCTTCTGGCTGCTGTCAAAGACAGGATATTGGTAGATATTGAGTCTGACCCCACAGTGCTGTTCTTGCTTTCTCACGTAAATCATTTTTATTTTTAATACCTCAAAGTAAGATCCTGTCATATAGTAAAAAAATATATATTACTCAGTGCCTGGGCTCTTCAAGGGCTGTCTCAATACGGGACAAATGTTTCATAGTGGTGCCTTATATTTCAGATGTTGAAAACCTACATGCTTATGTAGGCCTTCAAACAGGGATCATCTCTCTTCCTTCACAGCTTTAACTCTACATGATATTGATTCAGCCCTGCATCAGGAGCAGTTAAAAGTTATTTCATGCAACTACTGAACTCGCCCTTTCTTTCCCACTGATGTCCTTGCCACAGGAACATACTCCCACAGGATCATGACACACCATTACTCTTATAAAATAGGCTTACAGCTCAAGTTCCTTCATTTTCCCTGGCTTCACATAAGTTTGCTCTGACAGTTTGTCCATAAAAGGATAATCATTTGTGATTTTGCCTGCTTACAGAATTGCCTATTGGTCTCAGATTGACATTGTTTATTATTTAAAACAGTTAATGCTGTATCTCTGGCACAATTCAGCATAATCGACCACCATCTTTCCAGACTGTCTTCTACTTTTTCTTTCTTGGTTTTTCTTCCTTTTTTCCCCCTCCATTAGTTAAAATTGCTATGGCAGTCTCTGAGTTAAATTCATGCTTGGGGAGTATACAAAAATTCCCTTAATTCAATAATAATTTCACTGTTAATTTGATTAGTGAAGATAACCTTACAAAGCTGGTACTTCTCCAGTTGAACCATTCTGAGCTGGAGGATCTTTTATGCACATACAGAGATCTTTTCTATTTTAGCAAGATGAATAGTTAGAACTAAATATTTTCTAGTTGTCATCTATCACTAAAAAAATTCACATATATGTATGTATACATATTTATACATAAATGCACAAATAAATGTATACTTTCTCTGTGCATGAAACTGTTATGATGTTACAGACTGCAACAGTAATTTTTACAATGATTCATAAACACTCTGGTTCACTAAGATAAATAAAATTTAGGGTAGAACTTTTAAAAAAATCATATACGTATGACTTTTCATCCTATTTGACTAAATTCAAGCTGTGTGTTAGAGACTGCATACTTATTAGTATGCAATATACTTTCCTCCTTTCTTTTTAAGCCTGAGTCAACACAGCCATGCTGTCTTCAGTAAGTGCTGCAAACATTCCTTATTTCATAAAGAGACCTTTTAAATTTTAAGTAACTTGCATATTCTTAAAAGCTAGCAAGATGAGTGGTAATTACCATGTAGATTTGCAGACATTAGTAGGAGACTTCGGTCTTCTACTCCTGCTGATACATGCTAATTAGAAAAAAAGAAGAAGTGATATTGTTAGCAATAATCTTGAACTCTTGTGTGGATACAAGAAATAACATGACACTGCTGGGTCTTTAACTTTGAATAGCACATTACACAGACAGCAATGCCCAAGTTTAAAAGAAGGAGATGCTTTTAGAAGAACCTTCCTGGACTGGTCTCTTCATTACTTCAGAATGAGTAGACCAATGCTCATTTCCATTCTAGTTAGTCATTGTTGTTTCCAAGATAAAGATTAAATTATCCCTTTTATGGCAGAATCACAAAGAATAGCTGAGATTGGAAGAGA
Organism: Myiotriccus ornatus; assembly: GCA_036023395.1. Classification (NCBI taxonomy): domain Eukaryota; kingdom Metazoa; phylum Chordata; class Aves; order Passeriformes; family Tyrannidae; genus Myiotriccus; species Myiotriccus ornatus. The sequence continues at coordinate 102,715,165 of JAYRBT010000114.1, forward strand.
GCTCTGTAAATCAAGTCCAGCTCAAGGCTCAAGGCTCAAAGCTGGTCTTGTGAATTAGCAAGATTTTAATCTTATGAAGACCATGTTAATTTTGTGTTATAATGCAGTACCTGACCAAGGTGAATAACTGAAAAAATCTTAAGTATGGTATTTAAATCCTGCTGCTTCTATTAATCACACTTGTCATCTCATCTTTCATATGTCCATGTTGACTTCTTTTCCTTTCACTGTCTATGCAGTACATGTTCATTTTATGTTGCCTGGGAGTACATGTAAACTCCATTTTATTATTTTAAATATTCTTGCGGACAATTTTTCACTTCTTTTTTTTATGAAATTAGTGAAACTCAAACTACCTTTCAGGTTTAAGTTTTCAACTTGGCTGATTTAAAAATGCTGATTTTTTAAGTTGCCATTTATATATACAAATTTAGCAGCAGTTCTAAACAGGGATGTGTTTGCCCCACAGTACCACCCAGAGCAGTGTGCAAGTTTTAAGTCCTATGACACACTTCTGTAGCTCTGGCTTGCCATGGAAAGCTGAGACAGCATCCTCATTAGGGAAAGTTAGGAACTAAAAGGGTAATAGAGAAGCATGGTACCTTGTTTTTACCTCATCTTATTGTCATGACAGAGAGTCATCATCTTCACTCTTCCTAACAGTAATACCCATAAAATACTATGAAGAAAGAAAAATAAGAAAAATGTCTGACCTTGAATCCAGCTGCAAGCTTCCCAAAAGAAATGCTAGCCACTAAAAAAAAAAAAGTGTTCTTGCTTATTTTCTTATATCAGATTGATAAGGAATAAATTAAAATCACCAGTCTCACTGATGTCTGAAAATGCATAAAGATGCTACTCACAGAAAGTCTAATCTATTTCAGGCTGAAGGAAGACCAAATGTCTCAGCTGTGGTCTCTGGGTCATATCTAGCTTAGTTCCACAGTGATCTTAAGTCATTATCACCTGGCAGATGTCTCCCGACCCATCAGTTTGTTTCCAAACTTCATCTCCTATGAGATGCTGAATTTCCTACATATCCACAGCACCAATGCAAGGCTTGCTAAGCAGACAGTTTGAGAACTGAGCAAGCACAGACACCAAACAACACCTCTGCTCTGTTAGAAATGGCTTCTTCACAGCAGACATGAAAGCTACGTAAAAAACCTTACTGAAAACTTGGACAGTCCTTTGCCTTTGGATAGGCAGGAGGGGCAGGTTTCTAATGATGTCATTAAAAATCACCCTAAAAATGTCACTGTATGAAGGAATGCAAATTCAAGGCTTGAGGGGAGATGGGAGAACTAACGGCCTTTCTATTTGTTTTATACCCATTTTGGAAATGTGAGAGAACTGCTTCAGAATTAAATTGCCTGATCCTAAAAAAAGCTAATAATCACCAACTGCCATTGAAGCACTTAATTCTAATTAATTCCTCATTAACACCCAGTTAGGATGCCACTCCACATATACCCAATAGGAAGAAATAAATGAGATGAACAATTGATATTCTGCTCTACTGTATAGGCTTTTATTCCATGAAGCTGTGTTTAGCATCAAGAGTGTCTCATCTGACAGTGTCAGAAATCACCTCAGTGTCCTCTTTGTGTTGATCAAAATAGATTTCTCTAATACTTTTGAAAAAAATGTTATCTCAAATTAGCATATTCTCATGCTATGAAAGAATCTGATACTTTAAAATTAATTTTAACCTCTGAAAAAGTGTTATGGATTTAGAATGATCATTATTTGTTCTCTAAACTGGAGGGATATTGTACCAATTTCTGTTAATTGCATTTTGTGTATGAATGGAAAACAAAGTGCTTTTTGAGAATAGGCATTGAAGTCACATTGTTAGTTCAATGAACCTTCACTTCTGATAGTTTGGCATTGTCTGTAAATGTCTCTACAATACTGCTAGCTCCAGTGATTTTACTGAGAATCTCACAATATATGGTGTCTTAACACACAGCTGCTGGAATCAAATCAGCTTTTACTCGATAAAGTAAGCTTCTCCCCCTCATGTTAGCAAACAAGAATTTAGGGAGGGGAAAAGGGGATAATTGTCACAGTACATTTGGGTTGGTAGCATTTGTCTAACATCTGCACTGAACCAATATCTATAGATATCTCTTGCTTGTGTTTCTATTTTATTCAATGTTAACCATGGTTTTGGAAATCTTTATGTACATCACTTGATTCCATTTTACATTGATTCAAAAAGAAAGACTTGCATTCTGAATTCAATTTCTCAAAAATTATGGAGGCTTGGAGACTTCACACTGCTTGAAGTCTTGAGGCACCATCACTGTCTCATAAGAAACATTGTAATAGTGTTACATGAATCATATCTGTAAATATTTGATCATACATATCCTAATGCATTCTAGAGATATAGCACTGACAATTTATAGAGTATAGATAGATTTTATAAATATGTGAATAAATATATACAGGTTTATACATGTACAACTTATAACAAGCTACCTTGATAGCTATGGAGACATATGCTCACGTCTTATAAATATCATGTCTTATAAAATGCAGGAAAAATTGAAAAAAAAACAATCTCATGCTCAGAAATATCAGTATTATTAAAAAAGCTTGTTAGTTTAATTTCTGACACAGTTAATTAAATCAATAATTACTGTCTACATTGGACCTCTGAGCCAGAGTTAAAGTCAGAATTTCTCACAATCCACCAAACAACATTATTATGAAGACTTTTAACTAAATTAAATTAATCCTATATTTCTAGATGTGGACATTTTTCATACCATCGGATGACCAGAACCATCAAGAAAAACCCATGTACAAATATCTGGCACAGATAGTTCTTAAAATGTGGTAACTCTGAAAGTGAATTCAAATTTATTTCATTCAAAACATATATTCTGTGATAAATAGTGTCCCCGGAGCCTCAGAGACGTGGCACATCCAAATAAAGCAGAAATTTCTTCATGATTTTCTTGTCACTCTCCAACACAACTCTATATACCCCCTTTTTAAATAATCTACTAGCATCTAATATAAATGGACCTTCTCACAACAATTCCCATAATAAGGACAAATTTTCTAACCAGAAGGACCTTTCCAACTAGCTGGAACCACATTTTACAAGGACTATTAATTGAGCCTGTTGCAATTAGATAATTAATGTGAAGACAAGTATGTGACAAAAAGGGTGGATTTAAAATTTTTAATGATGTATCATGAATTAGACAGCAGAATGCAATGAGAAGCTCAGCTTTCTACTCCCCATATTTCCTGCTTAAAAAATTACCAGTCCAAAGATTTTCAGTGGCTGTTAGAAACATTTAAATGTACAATTTCCTGGTCTTAATTCAAAGCATAATAAAATACTTTCATGCGGTGTCACACATGGAAATGCATTAATTCTCTCAGCAGATATGGGCTTATATTTAAAAAGAGTACATCTATCAGATGCTACATTTTTCACAGATGCAGAAATTCTTCAGTGCTATGGACTTTTCCTTTTCTTTATAACCATTTCAAACTCATTTACCTATGAATTGCTCCATCGGAATTCCAGTGGTTTGAGTTACCTCTACTGATGCAGTCCTGGAGGATGGCGTGAATTGTGCTTCTGTTGATTTTTCATGAAACAATTCCTCTGACAGCAGCCTGGATTTGATGGAGTAATTGGCTGATCCTACAGTTGTGACTGAAATACCTGCCCAAAGTCAAGGACAAATGGAACTGCCTCTGAGACATCTTAATGCTCAAAGAATTATGGATTTTCCACTTTGACATATTAAAGTTTATACATACTGTGTTTTTGTTTTGTCTGAACCATTTTCCTGATCAGATATTGAATATTTTTCATATATGAATATAAATTTTGGAAGCTCTAAAAAAAGGTTATTTATCTACCTATATTCTTTGTAAGATATACAGCGTTAGATATGCAGTGTTTAACATCCTGCTTTGCAGAGGCAGCTGAGCTTTTTGGGCTGGAAGTCAGCTTGAAGAAGACAGAAGTT
>JAYRBT010000114.1:102719907-102778443 GCA_036023395.1 Myiotriccus ornatus
TGAGTTGTTATGTTAGTGCTAAACCAATAGTGCCTGTACATGTGTCACCTAGAATGGTATAAAGTAGCTACACTGTTACAATAAAGGGTGCTGGTATCCTGAAAACCGTGTCCTGATCCCGCCTCGACCCACGACAAATAGAACCAGTTGCAGTTGCCTCCCCCTAACCAGCAACCCCATGGTGGGCTCCTGGCACCTGCTTTTCAGTGAGCCCTCAGTGGACAAAGTACTTTTAGGAACCAGCTTGTGGGCTTTGTGAACAAAAGTAGGTCCATTTGTAGTTATCACCTTTCTGAAGCCCCTCTTTGCACATAATGCTAATTTTGCAGGCACTGCATAGCTAATCCAATCTTGCAGGGGAGCAAAAAGGCCTCTCTCCCCACTAAATGTAGGGAATTCAGCTTAGCCAGATGGAAAGTCTGTCTATCGCTGATCTTTATCACTCAGAAGTTTTATGTTCTAGACCCACTAATTACATGTGGTATGAGACCACAATTTATTCTTCCCTGACACCCACCTGGTGAGTTTGGGGGGACCTGACAGACCCCTTCTGGGGGCTTCCACAGCCAGTGGAGCTGTCAGGAATTCATGACTCCACCCCTGAATAGTTTTTATCTGCTAAGGTGCACTCCACAGTCATCCAAACCTTGCTGTGAACATGTTGCCTTCCCTCTGAGTCAAAGGCACATTCCTGTTAGGGCTTGCACCACAAAAAAATTGTCTGTGCCACTGTATTTACCCTGTTGCTTGAGCATCTGTAATTGCTGCAGTTGTATCATATTGAACAATCATCCTCATTCATCAGTCAAGTGACATTTCCAGATTGCAGGGACCATGAGAAATCTTAGAAGGCTCCATTCTAAAATATACTCACAAAACAAATGCCAAAGAAAAAACATAAAGGTGAAAAGCTTATTTAAAGTCTTTGGTTAACAAGACAGAGTCAGGTAAATTTTCTATGCAAATTTCTTGGTCTTCACCCAAAATAGGTAGTCATAGGTAGCAGCTACTACTTTTCCTATTAATGCTATTGTGCTTCTAATACTCAAAATACCTTCAGTTCTCATTAACCTCAGGAGAAATCTCTGATTTAAGTGAATTTACTTAGAGATTAATCTGGTAGAATAAAACCCAGGGTAGGAGGAGAGGGAAGGGAATGTTGGGGAAACCATTTTTTCTAAATCCACTATTTGCTTTTAAAATACGATTTTAAATTAACAAAAATTAGAAGAAAATAATTTTGGAGATAGAATGTCTTAAGTCACTTAAGTGTAGTAAAAATGTGGAGAAGCTTCTATCAGCAGTTTTGTTATTTGAAATAGCTACAAATACAGTAAAGTCGAGTTTGTAGGGAACTTTGACTCCATTCAATTTTGGTGAAAACAGTAAAAACAAAAAACAAACAAACAAAAAAACCCAAAACTATTGATTGAAGTGGGATTTCGAATAATACCTTTTTTTGTTTAAAATTGTTGGTTGACAGTAACCTATGCTATCACTACCAAATATGTCTCTATCTTTTCAAAATGAAAGCTGAGCTACATGTCTTAACAGGAATCTTGACAAATAGCATACAGTTAGCTGTTGCTTAACATAGAGTAACTCTGCCCTTGTCCATCATTAATCTGTCTTTGTCATGTTGCATAACTAAGCCTGGGAAAACACAGGAGCCCAAGGCACACCCAAGAAAGAAATGAAAGCCCAGTGAGCAAATGAGCTTCTGCTAATCATCACATAAGAATAAATTTAGAAAGCATGATGATTCGAACACAGCTAAGGAAAGTTCTGAAAATCTGTTCTCTTATTGAGAAGAAGGAGATGGAAGAAAAACATTATGTGAAAAAAAGATTAATTTAGAAGCCTACTTGTATATAATTCTTTTAGTGGGATAAATAACACTAGGAAACACAGAAATACTATAGATCACTGTGTCCAAATGTGACTGACCCAGGAGGAGTTTGATGCATTTCAGAGAAGGGGAATTGTGCAGGTACCCTGAACTTCCCAAGCTGGAAGGACTGAACTGGTAGCAGGCTCATACAGATCAGCTGAGCACTGGCTCTGACTCCTTCCTTCCTATTGCCTCAGGCCCTCTGCAGTCAGAAACTGCAGGGTTAGGAACATCCTGGGCATTCCCTTCACACTGAAAGTTGAGAAGGAGCTCCTGTTGGAGCTGAATTTTAGTTGTCAGCTCAGCTTCTGCCTGCAAGGCTGTGGACAGTAGGCTCAGGATTAGGGAAATTTTCAAACAAGGCATATATCTCACTGAGACAATCAGAAAATATATACTTTTCATACTTCAAAGCAAACACCTTGATTTGACCACAGGAAATATAGCTAATATAATACACAATGACCAGCCACAGTTCCCGATCTAACTTAGTTTCTAGCTTTAAATGAGCCTCTATAAAGCTTGGAAGTTACCTTAATATTCTCTAGTTCATATACTTGCAACTTCAGACAACTTTAGAAAGTTATCCAGGAAAATGAAAATCCCACCTAGAAGTGAATCTAAGCTAATACCCGCGAGTAACTGCAGGCATTTACAAAGCAGGAGTTGATATTTGAACTAGTGGTCTAGACAGCCGTGATAGTGAAGAGAAATAGGTATTTCTCAGTGCCATTCATTAGTTCCTAACACGGATTTATAAAACAGGCATGGAGAAAACTTGGCATTTCCAGTGCCTGTTTCTCCCCACAGACTACATGATGAGGCTAAGCCCAAAATGTAAGTGTTTCTGTAAACATCTAACAGTAGGTGATAATGAGATCCATCTCCGCTAAACGAGGCTTACCTTGCTGCACTTGCTGTCCGTTTTCTGTTTTATGTACTCCTTGTGCATTGCTTGGATGCTGTTCAATTGTTTTGATGGTGTGTTAAAATATAAAATGTTTCAGAACTCCATGTCTTATTCTGGAAAAAACAGTGAAACAGGGAACCATTACACTCATTTTAGCCATCTTGCATCATTTCAGGTAGAGATTACACTTTCATGACTGCTTGGTGTTCACAGTGCAAGGCATGGCTATTACACTCAATTTTGAGCTGTGCAGCCCTCCTGTTTGATTTACACACATATTAAAAAGTGAAAAATTATGACCTTTAAAATGCATCAATAGGTGCATTATTACTGAAAGAAAATAGAAAAAAGAACCCTGCACTTCTCAATGTATCTAAGAGAGTAATACACAACTCAAAAATTCAATATTGTTCAAAGCTTTGTGGCTGTAAAAAGAGATGTGCATCTCAGTCGTGTTCTTTATTTCTTTGTGCTTTTTTAGTTTTTTCCTGAAAATTTATCCAGGAAGAAGCATTATCTTTCCCCACTTAACTTCTTCAAAACTAATCCAGCTTCAGCAAACCTTCACAACCAAGTGAAAACCACAAAAGGTTTAAAAAGGAAAGTTGACATGTACTGTCTGGCACTGCTATTAAAAATTTTGTAGTATCTTTTAGAAGTTCTTGGAAATTACTTCATTATTTATTTTTTTTTCTTTTTATATCTTTGAGCTGAATTTCTGACAGACATATTAACACTTCCTTTGTTCATATTTGAGTGCTGAATTATTTTTAATTGCCATGAACATTCTGCCTGCATGAAAGAACTAATAAACCACTACTGTCAACTTCTGGATGCATATGTTCTGCTTATACATGAGGTATCAAAGACTGAGAAGAGGAAAAATTTATTGGAAGTAAATTAATATAAGTGGACTCAGGGGCCTTTTAGAACATAGGATGGATTACAATTTAAGAAAAAAATGCTCATTTCTCCATAGCCTCTTCAGAATTTTCAGCCTCTTTTATCACATGTCTAAGGAAAAGAAACAAATTTAACCTTTCCACATAATGGCCAAAATAATGCATTATACTTTCTCTGGGATTGAAACCACTTTTCAAGCTCTATACAAGGGGGGGAAATCATCTTAAAAATCTCCTTCTGTTAACATGAGGAAAATACTTAAAATAAAATTTCTACTGATCTACCAGAAAACAATTTTTAATTTATAAAAATAGCCAATATTAATATTATTCAAATACTAATTACATATTATTCAAATAATAATTACAGGTTATTGTACAAATACTAGTTACAGGTTGCAGACCTAACCATGCCATGTGAGGAAGTCTTCACATGGAAGTTGTGTGCAAATATAAAATACAAAATTTATTACAGGATAGTCTGGCTGTGTTGACCTGCTGGGATTGTTGGCCAGGAATAATACACCACTTTCACAAGTTGCCTGAAAGGAGAAATTCTAGTCCTTGTAAGCCCAAGCTTAAAGTCATTCCTTACTTCAAGACAAAGCAGAAGTAAAATTGCAAGCAGCCACTCTTCTGTATCTTCATGTGGAAGGGCTCAGTAGTCACACACTGCACAAGACAGAAATTGGAACGATACTTGAAATCTGTAAAAGAGTCTATTTTTAATGTACCAGGATCAAATTAACTTTGGTAATAGCTTTCACATTATATCTATTACTACAGGCCATGTACCTCAGTTAGTCCTTGCTGGCATGTCATATTCTTAAACCTAAATGCATAATCTTTGTTCTTACAAAATTTGTCAGAAATTGTAATTTAAAGATATAAGAAAGCATTTAACAGTTTAGTTAAATTACAGCCAGTAATTTCACCTGGGAAATTTAAAACTTCAGAATGAGAAGTTACTTTTTAATGAAAGAGTTTTGATAGAAAGCTTGTTATGCTGAATGCTTTATTTTTTCATTTTAAAATCATATTGAGTCTGACACAATTAATGAATAGCGAAAAGTATCTTAATAGCCCTTAACCAACAGGTCAATGCTAAGCTATTTCTCTGACCAACTTTTCAGCTCAGCTGAAAAGCTGTGGCACCAGTGCTGCAGAGAGGCTGTACCCATGGCTGTCATTATCTTTCCCTTGGTGAAAGTCCAGCTGGCATATGTGCCAGCGTGCTGGATCAAGGCCTTCCACAACATCTCCGAGGCAACCCCATAAACTACTGTAAGGTTTGATTCACTGCCCTCTGATAAGCCACCAGGCAGAAGGCTGATAGAAGGATGTCTTGAACATTTTATCTCAGATCCCCCTCTATTCCAAGCCAGTTCCTGTCCTTTGTTCCCAGTGTGGTCTTCCAGCGGGTTAGCAACCGGGAAAGTTCCTCAAACTCACCATTCTCCTATGCAGCAGGAAGTTGATCTCAAGAACTTTGCTTATATGACTGCATAAAACACGGACAGGACAGAGACAGGTACTGGATTCTTATAATCCGTATTTATTGTCAGCAGTCTCACTAGCACAGCTTTTCTCCCTGCCACCTACCATCCCCCTTAAGCAACCCTGGGCATATTTTGGAGGGACAGTAGCACAGGCAGAGGACTCTTCCCAGAAGATGCAACGCATCCTGCTTGGACTGTGAGATAGTATCATCATACACACACACACACACACACATATATGTGCACACGCACACATTTATATATAATTTATACACATGCACACACACGCGCACACACACACACACACACACACACGTGCTCTGCTACTTGTCCTCTGAACCCAGCACAGCCTCTGTCTGGTTCAATAACCCAGACCGAGAGGTTCAGTACTTTCTACCCCACAAGAACAAATGCACTTTTAGACTCATTCATGGTAAAGAAAGTAAAATCCAGTATTTGGAGTGTTTTCAATGAAGAAGACGGAAAACTTTCATAACAAACACAAAATAAATTGTTGTTTTTTTGGTTAATTTTCTTTCTTTTCTTACACTGAACCCTTTCTCCCTTTTCCCATTATAGACGAAGTGCTAAAAATGCTAACTCTGAAATTGTACTCACTTTACCTTTATCTAGTACTCTTTTTCCAACTCCCAATCCCATACCAAGATTTGCTATTTAGGAATTTTATCTGTGATTGCAATAGGAGCGGAAGAGGCACCTAGGCAAAAAAAAGAATGTATAGATCCATTCAATTAAAAATGAAACCTGGTAGTCTAACATGTTTTAAATAACTAGAACAGAAACTTGTATTAAATATAGTCACTTCTGAGAAGTAGAAGATAAGAAAATAAAAAATACTACCACTGCAGTCTGGAAAACAGGGTATTCTTTAGTTAGGTTTGCTTGTCTGAGTGTGTTTTCATGCTTTGCTTTATTATGTGTTATTACTTAAATTTGAATTTCCCTACATCTCTCACCTTAACTTTCCATTTATTTACAGTTCTCTTCTGAACATATGCATTGTCTTCCTTGCCTGAGTCTCTCAATTTGTTTGAGCCACTGTTATATTAAATACTTAATTAGTTTACTTCTCAAAAAAAAGTTTATCATTTGGCATGGATGAAAAATACTATTGGGGCAGAAAAAAAAAAAGAAACCACACAAAAAGCAGCAAACCCATAGCCAATCATTACTTTAGAGTAGTTGCAATACTCTACACAATAACTCAATAATTTCAAGACATTAGCAAGGTCACAATTTTTGATCCTAGCTTTGAGCTGTCATTAAACTCAAAAGGAATGATCACTCAGAGTTAGAAAAACAGGGTCTTTGAAACATACTCTTTTCTTCCTGAGGCTGTGCTGTGCACTAATTAACTTTATACTATATTATTTGTCAGGTTATTGCTTAGTTATGACAACATCAGCATTGATAATCTTATGAAGTATAGGTCACCATTAGTTAATTATGCATGATCAAATCCAGGAATAATTTCTACATAGTAAAACAAAGCCTTCACAGAGGATGCACAGATGTCTGAGCTTAAAGTAAATATGGATATTTGGGGTCAACAGACTAGGCATGGTGGTTTAGCAAGATATCCACCCAGGAGTAGGGACACACCTAAATCACAGCAAACACCTCCTTTTTAGTTCTACCTTTTAATGAAGTTATTCTATTTCTGATTTAGTCTATTTGGGTCTTTTTACCATCCTCCATATTGCAGCATTACTGGTTTTGCTGCCAATTTTATTAATGTAGCTGCTATCCATAAATTCCAGCAAAGCTCAGCTTGTAAATTCTTCTTCTGGAGGTATTCCAGGCTAAAATGCATCCTAAATTGGTGGCAGTTCCACTGGGCTACTAGCACACGTGCACACGAATACCCACACATGGATGCAACATACACACAATCAGTCATTCAGAATGACCAGCTATGAATTAAATGTATATAGCCTTGAACAACAGTTTTGTTTCTTTTGTGCCAAGAGTTTATTCCATTTGGATTTTTCTTGATTCTTCACTCAAACTCAGAAACTTACATTTATTTATATTTCTGGGTTGCCCACCAAAAGAGGACAGCATAATAACTGTGCCTCTCTGTAAAAGCACCTAACACCTAACAGCCAGGTGAGAGTCAGCAGCACAGCTCTGCAGCCCTGGGTGACGCACTCAGACCTGATACACTGTAACACTGCTGGTCTACTGAGTATTGCACCTCAAAAATGGAACAGAAAAGATGAACCATCTTTCTTTCACAAACTGAAGCTAAATACCAAAGCAGATGATGATAAAACAAGAAACTTCAGTCTAAGCATTGTAAAGAGTCAGAAAAGAGAACAAATGCTGACAAAGAGGAGTATTCTAAACATCAAACAGATATTTATGTCATTTCTGGCTCTGCTAACACGAATTAATTCCAGTGGAGCCTGTAATACCAGTTATACAACCTTGGATTACCACTGCTTCAGTGTAGAGTGGATGGAGTTTATGGCAGCATCTTGCTGTGTCTTTGTGTGCTGTGCTCGAACTGCTGTAGTAGCATCGTTGTGATTATTAGTTCTAACGTTCGCTAAACATTTTCACTGCCTCATCTGTTTTATGACTCTTGCAGTGAATGTATTCCATTATGATTAGTAAAACAGGGGTATTTAGAGAAGTATTTATGGATTAAATTCTATTAAAGTTTTAAGAAGAGGATATTTCTAACAGTGCTTATTTATTGTATGACAGATATCAGCCACAACAACAAAACCAAGAAGAGCTGAATGCACCAGCTCCAGCTCACTTATACTTACATTTCTTATTAAAAAATTTATAATAACTCTGCTGAATCCCAGTCTAAATACACATAAACAAGGCTGAATGCATGTACACACATTGAAAACAATGGTGCTACAGCCATTTACACCTTTTCAGCATTTGTCTCACATTGTGTTAACACATCTCCTAGTGTTTTTCAGTCCCAACTTGGAATAGTAGGTGTTGTTCCATGAATCATGAATTATACCCAATTACATTGGTTTTCTGTTGTGAAATATTTTTCACAGAGGAGTACAATGAGAGTAAACCTAAATGAAACCTTAATCTCATCTCAGGTAGAACAGCTTGAGTTAGAAGTAGTTTTACTGAAACCAACAGCACTAATCTCCATTGCTTTGTAATGGATAAATAAAGCAGAACATGGACATTTTATACTCATTTAGTACTGGACCATGAAACAAGTTAATAACAAGGAAAGTCTGCCACAGCCTTTCTACTCTTCTTGTTCTGGGTTAACCCTGATGGTTTGCTAAGCACCACACAGCTGACTGTTCCCTTCCCTTGCTCCCAGTGAGATAGGGAATGAGGAAAGGAAAAATAAAAGCAAGAAAAATTTGGCATCAAGATTAAAAAAAAAAAAAAGTTAATAAATGAAGGATATGTGGAAAAAGAGAGAAGAAACAAAAAACCCCCAAGTGTTGCAAAGGCAATCACTCACCAGCTCCCACGGGTAGAACAATGCTCAGCCAGTTCCCAAGCAAAAGACGGCTAACCTCCCTAAAATCCCCTCTTTTCCCTTTAATTGCTAAGCAAGGAATCTCTTTGGATAGTTGAGGTCATCTGCCCAATCATCTCCCCTTCCAACCTCTTGTGCATCCCCCAGTCTAGTCTCTGGAGTGGGGCACAGTGAGAAACAGAGAACCTTGATGCTGTGCAAACACTGCTAGAAAATTAGTGCATTATCAGTTCTGTTTTGGTAACAAATCTAAAACATAACACCATATGAGTTCCTATGAAGAAAATTAACTCTATCCTAGACAGACTCAGTACAACTGCTTTATTATAAATTGGAATCATTCTCCTGGTGGTTTATATTTTTGTTAAATTTAAGCTGGAGTAATAATAACTGGTAACTGAAAAAAGGAATCTAGCTTACACACTTCAAAGATTACCTCTGTGTTATTTGCAATTGTGTTGCTTAAACTATGTTATTTAAAAACAATTGACTTTCATTCTCTCTTCTCAGTTTAAACTCCTATTAGCCTGTTTTTAATCAAACTCTGAAGAATTACCACTTTCACAAGTGTTCCAATTTAGGTTGGCACTTTTTTTTTTTAAACAAACCAGTCAAATTCCTCACCGGTCTCTTCCAACTCAGCATATTTTGTGATTCTGTGAAATATGTGTGGCAATGTATAGCATGTGTAGAGCAAATGAACCATAATGGACACTTTAATTTCTGTTTACCTTAGCACTGATAAAGCAAACACAGCAATTCTTGTGGCTTTAGATTAATGCACATATTCACTAAAAGTATAACTTAAGTTAGTTTTCATGACATTTTTGGAACATGGAACACACTTTAGAGTTCTGTGCTGTGCTCTGAAGCATCAGTGACTGGTCTTCTTTGGAGGGCAGACCTTAGGACATGCACTACTCCAAGAAGAGAAGGACCACACTGCTAACATAGGCCATCCTTATTTCTAGCTATGAACACAAATAGTAGAGAGATATGAACAGAATGTTGGTAACCAGAAAAACAGTTCCAGAACCATTCAGGGGCTGTTATTGTTGGTGTGGCCTATTACTGGGGTGCTTCCAGGAGATGGAAATTCTGCTTCCAGACCCAAACTGAGTTGTGTGGAAGGCGGATGTTCACTGGGCTTGACCATACTTTCCAGTCCTTCCAGCTTCAGGGCTGACTCAAGGAGGAGCAGCTGAATTATCTTATAGCTACAGCAGCATCACATATCTGTGGAAGGCCAGTGGAAGAAGCAGCAGTGCTGCAAAGGAGACATTTGAAATCTGTTACAGATCTCAGGAAACATTAACACTTGCAATTACCATTGTTTCTAAAAGAAGAAAGCAGTCCTCTACAAAGGTGCTACATTACCTTGCACAGAAACATATCACCTTTTGCTAGCTGATGGTTTGGGCCTGATATAGTCCTTCAGTATTAATTTTTTGTTTAAGTGGATTACTGTTGTTGCTCTCTGGCTGGAATGGAAGTCTGATGACCATCAGGTGATTTTACTAATAGTGACCAACACTGTAGAAGGCCTATGGCTTCCCTTTTCATTGTTATTTAGAAATACTATGGCCAGACTTTCATTATGCATTCTACTCTTTTTTTATTTGACCACTTTGTGCAGCTGTGATACTGTCTACAAATAAATAAAACAATCAAAAGAATATGATGCACATTTTAATTTGAAGTGGAACAGTATTTGCAATCAGTTTCCCCTTTACCCAACAGACAAAAAAAAATCTCCAGCTCCCAAACTATCAGTCTTTCCATTAGCCATTCACAATCCCTTATTCCCCTTCCTTCTGCCTCTCCCTCTCCATTGCAGGCATCATAACTCTACCAGCCATGTTTTAAAACACATTCTCTAATTGTTCCCATTAACCATCATCACTAAGACATTTAATTGCTTCTTCTGCAGTTGGTCAACATATTCGAATTGTGTTTCATTTAATCTATGTCAAAACCCTACAGAAAGTCCAGCTACCATATACTTCACTTTTCTGTTTATTTTCCAGTGCAGTATGTGTTATAATGTGCTGCATGCTGAGAATTCTCAGTTTATAAAGTACACAACCAAAATCATTGCTTAAAAGCTTTTGGTGATTGCTTATGCCTCTCAGTCCTAATGCATCAGTGAAATCTTCGGAAGAAAATTACAGTGTGTGGAGATTTTAGAAAATCCATATTGTTTATTTGTTTATTCATATTCAATGTAGAAAATAATCTCACATATTATTATTTCTATTGAAGCCAAAAATCTCACATATTGTGCAGAAAAACGGAAGGCAGTGTTACAGGGATTAATAATGCATCTAATATTAATCTCTTGGTAAAATTAAAGATGAAAGAAACAACATAAAAATAGCATGAAAGTTGAGACATCAAAACACAAAAGCATGGGCATTCCTAATTCAGACTGCCATTTCACTTTTATTACAGATCTTTTGTTCCTAGGTGTGTAACAAAGAACAAATTCAGAGCACCTTTGAGCCAAATTATTGCATCCATTTATGAAAAAAATAAATCTATAGTTCAAGAGCTTTATTAAATACTCAATCACATACCAGTAACTTACTGGTGCAGGAAGGTAGTAACATAATGTACTGTTGAGGCTCTCTGACACTTTATATTACAAATCCCTCCTTTCATTGCTTATAATTTTGCAAAATATTAATGAATTGGGATGAAATTTCCTATGACAGATGCCTGCCTGAGGCTGTTTCTTTGGTGGGCAATATTCAATCAAACAACTCAGCCGTTTGGGGAAACTGAATTAGGGGAAAAATAACATTTAAAAGTGTTAGCTATCTCTTTGCATAAAGACAAACCATGCTTTGAAGCCCAGACAGCACAGTTGCAATCAGGGTGCTTTTTACCATCTTCTAAAAAATAAAAAAAAATTCTACTAGCTTTGAACATGAAAAGAAAATTATAACCCTGTGCCTACATACTCTGGACAAAAGCTTGCTAGGATTTGTTTTGACCTAACACAGTTCTCAGTGCTGTGCACAGAATCGCACATGTTCTAGGCCTCAGAGTGACTGAGGATGCTGCACATCACTCGACCATGTATGAGTCATCTCAACTGAATGAATGAGCACACTTAATCCCTCTTGGTTCCTGCACATCACGTCTGCAAAAAATTTGCTGTAGCTTGCCCATGGCTAAGGCGGAAAGGCTGGACCAGGATGATGTTAACCAGACACCAGACTGAAAGACAGAGAACCAGAATCTCCTGTGTGGGTAATTAATATTCTACTGGCAAAAAGATGCTCAAAGAAATGAACGTAAAAAGTATCCACTAAACATAGTCACCCAGTCTGAAATACTAACTTCATTCTTTATTTCTCAAATGCTGAGTATCATAAAGCTTACTGATATTAGTTCTTTTCCACAAAACAACACAATATCAGAGTCATTTCTGGGGGTAAATGAGATCATTTCTGGTAAGGAGATGCCAAATGATTACTAATGTGAGTAGTACTGCAGCATTCAACGTTCTTGATGACAAAGGTATCTATTTTCATGAAAGTAATGGAGAAAAATTAAGCCAGCAACCAAATGAATGAATGTCAATGGATGGGGATGATAAGATGGCAGTGAATTATCATTCATAAGGAAAACTGAAATACTTTGGGTTTTCCTTAGCCTTACCAGATGAGCCTGCTCCCAGCCCTCTGCTCATACCAGCCTGGTTTCGCAAGAAGAATAGCTGGGTAACAGCAGGCAAGGGATTACTTAGAAAAACTAGATTATTCAATCTACAGAGCCTGAAAAAGGGCCCAAGGCTGTAGAAGGGTTGGCTAATGTAATTATAAAGTTGCTTCCTAACTATTTAAAACACAGCAATAACAGATCATGCCTATTTTTAAGAAAGGTAAAAAGGACAACCCAAGGAACTCTCACGTGGACACACTAAGTGCATCCCTGGTGGGATGGAGGATGCATATCCTCCTATCATCCACTTATGAGCATGAAAAGGACAAGAAGGCAATCAAGATCAGCACAGATTTACAAAGGCAAGTCCTACCTGACCAACATGATTGCCTTCTATGACAAAACGATGGGCTGGGAGGATAAGAGGTAACAGTTCCTTTAACTTTCACTCCACTAAGGCCTTTGGGAATACCTTCCTTCCACCCCATTCTCGTGGCTGAGAAAGTGTGGTGGGATAAACAGTCTTTTAACTGGGCTGAAAACTGGCTGCAGTACTGGGTTTCAAGGCAATATTCAGTGGCTTGAGGTATAAAGGTTGGTAATGAAACAAATACTCTAGGGTTTGAAAGAAGTTCAATATTGTCTCCTGGATGATGAGGCAGAATGTTCCCTCAGGAAATTTGCTCAAAAACTGTTTAACACATCAAGTGATACAGATTCAGCTCTAGGGGCTTTGAGAAAAGCAAAGACTGGGCCAACAGAAGCTTTGTGAAGCTCAAGAGGGAGAACTCCTAAATTCTGCATGTGTGGTGGAATGACCTCACGATGCAGTACTGGCTGAGTGGCACCTGACCAAAAGATCCTGGGACTTACAGTAAGGATGAAGCTCAGTATGAGCAGAAGTGCCATGCCAACATGAATAAGATCAAGTGCATGTTGGGCTACACTGCTAGAATTGAGGCCAGCACTTAACATGTCATTCTACACAGCATTGAAAAGGCTGCAACTGGAGTGGCATATCCACTTTTGGGCTCCACGGCTCAAAATGAACGTTGGGAAACTGTAAGGGGTCCATCTGAAAACAAACAAGAGCATATGGCCTACAAGAAGTGGAGGGACCTGTAAGTCTGGAAAAGAGGAGGATGAGATACAAGCCAAAAGAAACCTAATTCTTGAAGAAAGGCAGTTAAAAAAGATGGCCAAAATGTGACAGACAAAGAAGCATCTCTGACAGGTGGCAGCTTGCGAAATTCAAATTGTATATTATGAAAACCTTTTCTCACCATACAGAGAGAATAGCATTGGAGCAATTCCACAAAGTGGTGATATATCTATCCTTTCTAAGACAAGGTTAGGAAAAGCCACAGCTGATGTAGATCCAGGATTGATGTTAGCCTCACTTTGAGCAGGAAGTGCATTACATGGACCACCAGACACCCCTTCCAGCTACCACCTCCATGAGTCTCGGATGGAAAAAAAAAACCCTTCTGCTAAGTCTTAGTCCTTCCAAATAGTGTAATTCAGGAAATCTGAATTGCATAGGAATAAGAACACAGCTAGACAAACATTACTAATAATTTCCATGAATACATATCCCATTCTTAAAAGCTCTTACAGTAATTATGTTCACAATTCCCTTTTCACTCCATTTCCAGAAATTAATTTTACCTGGAGAAAGATTCAGTGAATTCTAACTATTGGACATCAGCTATAGCAAGCAAATTTTTCCTCTGTGGTGGACCATCTATTACTTAAATCTTATTCTATCTCTCTCTGCAGAGTTTAACTTCTCTTCAGGGTCTTTCAGCTTATACAGAAAGACTGCTCTGTCAACAAGAGATTTATTGATACAGAGTTCTGCTAAGATGAAAAAATTTCTGAATATAGTCACCAGGGCAGTAAGTTGTAGCAATTCACAAGACTCACCGATTCCAAAATTTTAAGGTCAGAAACAGGGATGTGGGAAATTACCTTATACTGTAACAATTTCACAAAAAAAGGTGTAGTTGGGTGACAATCTAAATGTGAATTAATAGTGCCACTCTGATGCAAAAATGCACAACCATAATAAAAGGTAGAAATAATCAGACTGCCTGTAAACAATTCTTCTGTTCTGCTCTGCTCTGTTCAAGCCTCAGCTGGGTTTCTTTTTCCAATATGGGGCACCACAGTTCGTGAGAGATTTAAAATTAAAGAGAGCTCAGTGGAATAGTAAGAACAACCAGGATTCTGGAAAATATACCTGTTTAAAAAAAAAAAAAAAAGAAGGAATTCCGACTCTTTAACCTAAGGGGAAAAAAAAAAAAAGACTAAAAAGGGGAATTTCTTCAAATATATAAAAGGCTGCAAGTAAGAGAACAGGAATAAATTATTCTCCATGAACTAAGAGTTAGAACAAGAAATGATGGGTTTAGACTGTAACAATGTTTGAAATTAGGATTAAAATGTTAGAAAACTCTAACACAATGGTAAGAACAGTGAAGTGCTGAAATAGATTTGCTGGGAGGTTATGGAACCTTGACTGTAAAGACCTTCAAAAGACAGTACGTGAGCTACCAGTACTCACAGAGATATTGCTCAGGAAGGGTAGAGATTAGATAATGAATATATGAAAGTGTTTCTTTTTATTTTTCCTTTGACTATATGGAAAAAAAATAACTTTATTTGACTGTTCTATAAAATACAATGAGCATTAGATTGCATTGTTCTATCTTTTTTTTTTTTTTCCTAAGAGTTAATGCTTTTTTGTTTAAAAAATATAGTGTTTTATTTCTTCCTTGGATATCATTTGGTTTACCTTTCTTCCAACTATCTTGTATGGATGGAACTTTATCCTGAAACCATGAAAATTCCCACTATTTCATTTACAAAGAGGACTTAAGAGAGGAGTTTCAGTTCTGTGCCACAAACATTTTTGAACTGTAAGTGCTTTTCACAAGCCTCTGCTCATGAGCACAAGTAGTAATCCAGAAATTTCTTATGAAAACAAGAAGCAATCTCTGTTAATGGAGATTATTCAACAAACATTTTTTCTCAATTAAACCATTTGATAAAATAGCTATTTTTTTAATAAGTTGTTTGTGAACAGAAGGGAAAAAAGAAGTAAGAATG
The DNA here is from genome assembly GCA_036023395.1 of Myiotriccus ornatus. Taxonomy (NCBI): domain Eukaryota; kingdom Metazoa; phylum Chordata; class Aves; order Passeriformes; family Tyrannidae; genus Myiotriccus; species Myiotriccus ornatus. The sequence continues at coordinate 102,735,389 of JAYRBT010000114.1, forward strand.
ACAAATAATGTGTCAAAGAAATTATTCACTAAGAATCATAAGCCCAGTTAAAGCTCAGAAGAACATACATGATTTACACCACTTTCAGTTTAACTTACTACAGTTGTTTTTTTGCAGACTCTTTCCTCTTTATTAGCTTCATTTATCTCTAATCCTCAGTTAGATGCATAATAAGGCTTAATCATATTTGGTGAGGGAAAGTTATTAAAGCCCACTTCTCCTGTTCAGGTGTTGCTGGGGTTGCAAGGAATTACCAGTTTCTGGTGTGGAAAAGCATTTCATGTGTCCATATCATGTAGGACTATAGTCATAAACTCAGCTCACATGCTGCTGTCAGGATGGTTTATTTAAAGCAGCTACTCTTTTTTTTTTTTTTGGCAAATACTCTGCATACCAAGAAATATATTACTCAGTTGTCAAAAATATTTTTCAAGTCCAAGTTAAATTCAGGAAAGGCTTTCAGTCCAAAAATATTCAGAATTTTTGCAGATTCTAAATATTTTGTTTTGACATTAGCATTTAGTCTTTACAGTTAAGGATTAAAAAACCCCACATCTTTCCACTCACTTATGCTCCATATTTAATTGTCTCCTTTTTCCAATTAAAAATGTGTGTGTTTAAAAAAAGTCACTCTTCAGGTCAAAAACACTGACTTAATAGAAAACTACTTTTTTCATAGGTTAAAGTTTTCTTCAGGGTGTTTTGGGGTTTCTTTTGAGTTTGTTTTTTTTTTTTTTAATGTTGGGTAAGGCTTTGAAAGCAGCAGAACTCTTAAGCTGCCTTTTTTTTTTTTTTTTAAACCGAGCTAAAAGAATAACTGGCCATATCAGGGCTCTACAATTGTAAATTTCATCATATTCTGGACATGGGGTTACCATAGCCTCAGGTGATTATCCCCCTACAAAATGGTCACAGAACAACAATCTCCACAAGCTTATCCCAGGGATGAGAATCTTCAAAGGCCTTTTATCATTAGCAATTCTCTCATACTCTGCAAGCACAGCATAGGGGCTTCATGGGCCGTGCTTTCACGCTCAGAATTTCATCAGTATTGTGAATTATTATCCCCCAAACTTGATGATGTCCAAAATAACGTAATTCTTACAGCACTGTCTGTAAAACATAAGTGCTAAGGAATAGGTAAGCGAAATGAAATGAGCATGCAATTATATTACTTAAATTTATTTGTGTTTAAAAGTACCCCCATATCCTGTATTTGTTTTATTTCACTTACACATCCCCTGCAGAGATGTATTAACATCATTTATTTCATCAACAGTGTTACACTGTCTCCCCAGACCAGCAGTGACATTGCACTACTGTCTTTCATCTCCTAAATTTCCGTCTCACATCACCACAGATTGATGTTTTTTCCCTTGTAAGGAACATCTATGTTTCCTATATTATTTATCACCCAACTCATCTCATACAAATTTTTATCCCGTTAAAGGTTTGAACAGTCCCCAAAGGAAACAGACTTTTGAGAATTACTGTGAACAAAGAGACATCCTTGTCCTACATAACCAGAATCAGGCAACACAGAAGGTAAAGTGAGGTGAAAGAAGTACGAATATTCCCATTGACATAGGTGAAGGTAAGTAGTACAGAGATTAAGGGATAGAGTCAATAATGGATTTAAACATCTAAAGAACGATTTGGAGAAAATGGCAATGTTTAGGTAGAAACTGTAATCTGAAAAGAAAAGCAACAGCTGCTGCCTAAACTTGGAGGCACTTATACCCAAGAGAGACTGTAGATTTAAGTTTACAGGAGGTTAGTGCTTCACATTATAGGCATGCCTGAAGTTTCCTGAGTGTAAGCAGCACAGCACCTATCAACAGGGGCCTGCTGTGAACTCCTGCTAAATCCCTGGAGATCCTCCCCAGGGCTCTGTGCTGTGTTCTGCAACATCAACCACCTACCGCAGGCTGAGAACAACACAAATTCGTGAGAGTTTAAAACACGCCTGCCACAAATTGTGATGCACTTGACCACCCATTCTGTAATCAGCAGTCAAATCTGAAACCAAACACAAGGAAAGTAGGATCTCGTTATTTTTTCTGTTTTGTAGGAAAAAATGAGGCACCTATTTTTGGAGGAACATTCTCATCTCAAGGCTATTTCCATTTTTACATTAAGTAGTCTTTGAACTACAGGTATAGGAACCCAGCTTTCTTCGCCTTTAGGTGAGTACTCTAATCTCTTAGTTAAAAGTTTTGTTCATGTTCACTTCAATTATTTTCTTAACAAAGGCAAGGTTACAACATGGGGTTATAACTGGAGAATAGCCAGATAGCCTGTATTGTGTCTTAAACAGTAGATGCACTTAAACTGAATGACAGTTTTAAACCACTGTGGCTTCATAAGAAACTGAACCCAGGTTTTCATACCTAGATGAGTAATATGGCCATGTTTTAAGCAGAAGAGTGCTTATAGCTCTTTAAATAATAATAGATGGCACCAGCCTAGCTGTCATTGACATGACCAGGGTCACTAACAGACTTTGTACCGCGACTAAGAGTAAAACAAACAGATACAAACCCAATTTTGTCTCAAGTCAGATTTTTTTTCTTTCCTTTTCAGTACAGCTTTTTTCTCTACTAAAATCAAATTAATTTCTGCTTTCATTAGAGGGGGGAGGAAGAAGTTGAGGTAAACTACTGCCATACCTTATGCAACTTGTCCTGAGTATATTCAAATCATTCTGCATCTTCTAAACTTAGGGATAAACATAAATTTTGCAAGGCTTTTTACTTACGCTATTATTGAAGCAACAACGCAACTAAGTAAAATGAGCTGTAGTCTATACTCATTTATGCATTATACATAAAATAGTATGCTACAGCTCTAAAAAAAACCTTTTGTAAACAATAGGTTTATATGGACATGATCATCAAAAAAAAAAAGGTATAAAGATAACAGGTTTAACCTGCAAGTCAATTAGGTCAGCCAGACTTTTTGTCAAAAGAATGATATATGAATAGACACTATCCAAGAGGCCAAAGGTTATTTAGAGGCTGGGAAAATGTTGTTTGAAAATTACTATTGGAAATACTATTGAATTTACAAATTTGGACCACTCAATTTTTGTTAAGCAGAAACTTCTTTTTAATAGCATCACAGTGCAATCTCAATGATTTTATTCAATACTTATACACCTTAGCAAATGGAATTAACTCTAATTGTATATGTTTGTCATTTCTAAGCATGTAAGGCTATATTCTTTCTTTGAATGCAGACAGAAATCTCAATGGATTCAAAGAAAACTGTGGGCATGTATCTCATGACAGCCTTTTCTGTATTATAGGCAGGATGATGCTGGTCTGGGCACAAAATTGATATGAATTTTGAATTATTTTGGTCTCCAGGATTGAGCTCTGTATTTGAAAAAGAAAAATAGAAGCTCCCTCAAAAAGGTATTTATAAATAGCAAGGCATGATGCCATTACTGAATCTAACCCTGTAGCTCAGTCAAAAGGGTTCAGCTAACATCATAAACCACAAGAGTAAAGCTCAAACTGTTTATGAATAGCAACTGTCATACAGATTGAATTTCTTCTTTGCTATTCAGTCAAGGGGTATTTGTTATTGCTTATAATATTTAGAAAGTAATTTTCAAGTTCAGGTATTGAAAGACTCACAGATAAAAAATATTTTATAAAATATTAACTAAGCTAATAGAAAGAAGCATTGGATGCTCATTTTATTTAAACATTTAATTTTCATGGGAGTCCTTCAGGGCAGCAGAAATATCATACATATTATTAAAAATGAGCAGAATTATAATAGAATGTAGTTACAGAACAATGACTTAATAAAGGATCCCAAAGCACATATGAAAATGGAAAGAGCCAAGGAAATAACCCTGTTATAATACATGCAGGCAGATATTAAGTTGCCTACAGCTTTTCAATTTAAAAATAATAAAGAAAGTATAGTGGACAATCTCTCCAGTTTTAAAGGGGAAATCAAGAAAACGTCATGTCATACTTGAGAAAACATTTTGCCTTTTCTTTTTCAGTAGCTTGGAAAAGAGGTAATAATAAGATAATCATAATTAAGTCATCAGTGTGGACTTAGATACATATTTATTATGTATTTCTCATTAGGTCATTTAGGGACAGACTATCCACATCATCAGTGGAGAGTCATACACTGAAAATGTCATTTTTGTGAAGAAACCACTACTTTACTCCTTATAGTCTGATATTTTTAAAAATATTTCCAATCTATAAAACTGATTCAAGAAACCCCTGCCTGCAATTGCAAAATATTAGTTGAAGAAAGACATCAAAAAGTTGATTTGCCATGTGACATAGTTCACCTAACAAGACTGCATTAGAAGACAGTTACAAATACTTTTTAATAATTTTAAACTTTTTTTGGTTTTCTGTCAGCTTATTTTCTGAAACTGCACTAGTTTCTGGATATATTTTTTCCCCATAAAAATGTCATTTTTATTTTGGATTTATTTGTAGCTAGAGGAGACTAGAAATTTTCCTACTAGACTGCCATTTGCATCCTCCTTTTACAGAAGGAACAGTGTAACCACTTTTATTAAGCTATATCAAAATCATATATTCAGAAGGGACGCATATTTGTGACTGTTTCAGTTTCAGAGTACCAGCTATGAAGTACCAACACCTTTAAAAAAGATATTTTTCATCTGGCAGGTATTCAACATCTTGTTATAGCAGCGCTGCAGATTCAAACTCACCCTATAACTACATGATCACAAGATCAGCTATGAAAGAAGTTGAGGGAGTAGGTAGTTGGGGTGAAAGTTTGCTATCAGCTGGAATCCTCTTATTCATGATTAAATATAATGTGAAACTTTGTCTTTATTGAAAAGAAACAACCAAACAAACAACCCCAAGCTCAAACTCTGAATAAAAATTCCCTTATTATACTGAATGTACCCTGACCAATACATAATTAAACTATCAAATTTAAGATCAATCTTACTTTAGGAAGAGCTTTCAAATAAACAGCTGCTGCTTCTACGGCTACGATCACTTGGTTAGGTTCACCATAAGGCTAGACAATATTTTATATTATTCCATAACACAGTTAAAAAGTAAAATGAAATTTATGTAAATATTATGAACTTTTAGGCTATGTTCCCAAACCAAACAAAAGCCTGCATAAGTGTAAATACTGTGCTATGAGTAAGCAAAATTTCCCTATTTGACTGGGGTCATGTCTGCTTAGAGGGTTCTGATGTTGTTGTTGGTTTTGTTGTTTAGTTTCTTCTGTCTCTATATGAAAATGGTGCCATGTCAGAGCATTTTGGGATGTTCAAAATGACTCTGAGAATTAAATAATCCCAGAAATAAAAGGATCAAGAAATAAGAATCACTATTAATTGATCTAACTGCATGCTCACCAACATCAATTCTTCAAAAGTTAATAAAGGATATTGTTGTAATCCTGGGGAAGGCTTCTTTGCATACAGTAGTAATTTAAGATATAACATCCCCTTCTCACCCCTCCCCCACAAAAAAAGCCCTATGCATTCAGTTCAGTTTCCATTTAGTGTAGAGAGACAGACATCTAAATGAAAATATAGTCCCTCAGTTATCTTTCTTTCATACTTGTGCCTGAATATGATGCCACTGTCAGGACTCCAGAAAGATCTACAAGCTCTTCCCTCACTTCCTTGGGGTTTGCTACCTGTTCAAGATCAGCTCCAATAAGATGAACCTTGGATAAGATGTCCGGGAGAAAAGCAAATTTAATGAGGAAGAGCTTTGAGGAGGCTTGGATGGGGCTCCAGCGTTGGGCCAGGCTGCCTAAGTTGGGACGGCCTTGCCTGACTGCCATGACCTCCCCTGGCTCGGCCTCAGCTGGTCCTTTGCCAGGCCAGGGGGGACTACACTTGGGGGCGAGGGCATCCCCAGCTCCCCAAACCCTTCCCCTAGCCAGCATCCTGCCCTGCTGCTCCCTGAGAACTTCAAGTGATGAGGCTTCCCCAGGAGCTGGGTAGAGTCTAAACAGTTGGCTACACAGGGCCAGGCCGTGGATCCAAGGGCCACTGAAGTACGATTCGTACTATTAGTTGGCAGCATGGCCTTTTGAAAAGCTTTGGCATGGGTCAGATACTATTCTACCATACATTTTAGGGATTAAAATGGATTAGGAGGAATTCCTAAGAGGCAGTTTGGATGCAGCCATTTGGTTGCAGAGTTTAGAAAGTCCAGACGGACAATTATATGGTTATACTGTACCTCAGGGCCAGAGAATTTTACTTACAAGTGACCCTGTGAATGCGAGAACCATGACATCACCAGAAGCCAATAGAAGAGCAGAAAAAAAGGCAACAGGAAAAACTGACCACAATTATCTTCTTGAGTGAGATAAAACACCACTGGATAAAAATGGCAAAAGCTGTCCAAGGCTAAAGGACCAAAATCACAGAATCACAGAATAGGTAAGGTTGTAAACAACCAGTGTGGCTCATCTAGTCCAACCTCCCTGCTCAAGGAGGGTCATCCTAAAGAACATGGCAAAGGATTGAGTTCAGAAGGTTCTTGAATATCTCCACTGAGGGAGACTCCGAAACCTCTCTGGGCAGCCTGTTCCAATGCTCAGGCACTCACACAGTAAAGTTTTTCCTCGTGTTCAGGTGGAACTTCCTGTGCATCAGTTGCTGCCTGTTGCCTCTTGTCCTATTGCAGGGTACCACTGAGAAGAGCCTGGCTCCGTCCTCTTGACACCCTCCCTTCAGATATTTGAAGTCCCCTTCAGTAGTCTCAAGGCTGAATAGGCCCAGCTCCCTCAGCCTACCCAAAATCTCATGACTGTAACAGATTAGTTAAATTGAGAAACTGTACTTAGTTGTGCGGTGTGTCTGCTGCTATATGGCTAGCAAGGCACATGTTTACCCAACAGCAGGGCACATGTTTATCCACAGTATTCCAGATCAGAACATTTAGTCCTGCATGGTATACGGACAACATGTATGCAAAGCTGTTCGCAAAAAGTGAGCAACTCTACCATTGACTTTTGTTGTGGTCCAGATGACAGGTTCCTCAAAGGACCAGCATCCCATGTATCTGAGACCTCAGGCACACTGAGACGGTAACAAAGGTATATGCACAAAAGAAGTACATATGGAGTATGCCACTCCAGAGAATTTCAGGTGAAGATCCTTCCTGATACCCTTTGTGTCTGGATACCTATGGGCAGTCCAAACTGCAAGCTGAAACAGAGAAGAGCTTCCAGGCATCTGAGATTCAACATCAACTGAATTGTAATGGGCTGATTTCAACAATCTAAACTTTATAACAGAGAGGAAAGTTCCCCTCCTTATCATCACTTATTTTATCTCTGGTTGTTTTTTCAAACACATTTCCCTAAATTTTTCTGCACAAAATATTCTCCACTCGTTAAAATCAATGGTGGTTTCAGCTCCACTTTTAGCAACAGGGGTCCAAAGCTCCCTCAGCTCAAGGCAGGATGATAAGAACATTTAAAAAATAAGGTTTTAAAAAATAAGCTACTGGGTATCTATTTTGTTACATATTTTAAGAGTTTTTCACTGTATTAAATTAAACATAAATGCAACGGTGACAAAATGCCAAGGATGGAAAAAGGCACAAAAAGAAAAAATAGCAATAGAAAAATGTAAATTCACAACCTCAGAGTAGACCAGGACAGAACCAGAGATATTATCAGATTTCTTTGCTTGGAATGTAGAAAAAATTTTTAGGGTTAGTAACAATGAACTAGGGTTAGTAGCATCGCAATTCCCATGTCCTGGTGCAAGGAGAGATTATGACCCTGGTTAATGAGGCTGAAGCTGGTCAGTGTGAGTGTGAACAGTGATGCTGCACTGCCAGTGCCATCATCTGAGAGCAGCCAAGCCTGCACTCACTGCCTTGCTAAATAAGACCCCATGAGCTCCCTGAAGTTAAACATCTAAAGGAGATGATAAACCTATTAATCAAATTAGTTAGGCAAAACAAACATCTCCAGTAGTGTCCTTTAATCACAGCTATATATAAGTATGCTTATAAGTTTGGGGGGTTGTTGGTTTGTTGGTTGACATGTTTTCTGGGTTTTTTCTAAGGCAACTTCTTGACATGTATTAATTCAAAACTGTGATTGAAGAGAAACTGAGGGAAAAGTTCTTCTTGAGGGGTGGAGGCAGAGCATGAAGAGAACTAAAACGAAATGAGAAAATGGGTATTGGAGTTGTACTGAATAGAGGTCATGGAGAGATACTGATTGTAAAGGATTGTGTTTCAGCAAGAGACATAATACCCTCATTGATCAGACTTGCAAAAGCACAGAAGGCCCCCCAAAAAATGGTTAAAATTTGGCAAGAGTTATTCCACCTAGTTAGAAGTACAGAGCCTTTCTTATACCCAGACTCCATCCTTCTGCACCTGCAACTTGCTGAAGCAGTCTGTTCTCTGCTATGTTGCATGGAAAGGATGAAATAATGCTTTGTTTGTTTAGAACTATCTAAAAATTACTCCACATAGCCTTGATGATTGGCAAACGTGGGAAGTGTGAACTGTGCGAGTGCAACCTAGAAAGATGCAGACTTTAAATGGGAAAAAATGTAAGGTGTTTATAAAACAGAAACTGTTGATGAAGGTCTATGGAAAACGGCTTTCAATTTGGACTAGCTTTAACAATGAAGCACATGAACAGTTATAAAAAAAGTCAAAATATTTAAACACTGGTTTACAACCTTAACTATAAACTTATTAGAGTGTTTTCATAATTTAATTTAAAATGTTGCAGTTGAGGAGGGTCATGCTGTAAAAGAACATATAATTTCTGACAATCATTAGAAAAGTATTTACACAATTCCAGAAATAAATAACATCCATCTGTTATACTCAGTCCTGTGAAAGTTTAAAATGCATATTTTAGAAAATCTTTTTCTTTTTTTTTTCAAATTAGCTTTCTAGTTTTACAGACACTGAATGCTGCATTCTTAACTGCTGTAAATCAGCTTAATTCCTGTGAGTCTCTGGCCGTAGCCCCAGGTGTTTGAGACATGGGAAGTCTGTAACCATCAACAGATTAGTATAATTGCCACAATGAAAAAATAACTAATACCAGTCTTTGAATGTCACTAAAAACACCCTTTTTTCTCTTCCATTTATGTTGTGATGCCTTTGTGTATGTTTAAAAAATGATGAGAACAAAGAGATGCCCTTCTAGAAAAACAGCTATATCAATATTTGAATAGCTAAGGAAAAGGGTCATTTTTCTAAGAAACTCAGTATTTGATCCATTTGAACTTGGTTATACAGCTTGTACCCTGAGAAACTGAAATTCACTATATTTATTTAAGGATGTACTTCTCTCTATCACAAGAATAAAGTGATGGCATTATTGTTCTCAGTTAATTAAACCTGAAGACTGGGGAAAGGACAGCAGTGAAGAAAGATATTATCCACTGAAACACTGAGAGCAGAAATACTTATATCTAGATGACAAAACTATTTCTACTGTGAAGAAAGTAGTAGATTTACTTCTAGCTAAAAATGGTACTTTAATATGATTCACATCTGAACCAAAGAACGTCATTAAATTTTTTCATGAAGTCTTAAAATATTTAAATTCTCACTTTTCAGAAGTTTGCATGGTTAGAGCAGAAGACTAAGAGGTCGGAAGAACCAGGTTACAATCCCATCTTCAACAAAAACTCATGGGAAAAGGGTGGTCAAAGGGACTAACAACTTCTGAGTTCCATTTCCATAATGTGCAAAATTAGATGGTTAAGTGTGCATTGTTACTGGCTACTACAGGTGATGGATTTTAGATTTCATACATTTTCCAAAGGAATGGACTGCTATTGTCAGGCAACCTCATATTTTACTTAAACCATAGAATGTCTGAGGACACATGTCCTCAGTCACATCTGAGGACAATCCACAACCGCTACTTCGTTCAGATGTGGAAAGATAAATAAAATCATTTCACCTAATGCCAACCATCAAACATTCCAAGTTCACATCTAGGCGATGGCAAAAGACAATGGCAAGTCACCTTCCTTAGGGCAACTCCTAAAATAGGAGGCACAACAAGCAAGAGAAAAAGCCCTCTGGAAATGCCTGTCTCTCATCACCGAAGGGAAACCCAGGCTATCAGCTTAGACCGCTCAGGTGCAACCTGAGGTGGCTGAAGTGAGGTGAGGAGGCGCCCAGCTCCAGCCTCGAGGGCCGGAGCAACTCTTGGCCACGCGCGCCCCACCTGCTGAACCTGGGCGGGCTAGACGGATGAAAACGACTTTTTAAAAAAATTTCTTTTTATTTCCTCCGGTGCAGGAGTTGGCTTTACAGCGGCTTCACGCGGTGGTCTAACGTCCTCTCCCCAGCAAGCCCCGTCTGTGCAGCCCCGGGGCAGGCGCGGGTCGCGGTCCGGGGCGCGGCGGGGCCGTGAGGCGGCCCAGCCCCGCCAGCGCCGGGCGCGGCGCGGCCAATGAGCGGGGCAGGGGCGGGCTCGGCAGCGGCGCCGCCGGTACTTAGGGCCGCCGGAGGGGCCGGGCCGCACACAGCGGCGCGGGCGGAGGAGCCGGGCGGCGGCGGCGGGGAGGACAGAGCTCGCGTCCTTCTGCGGCGCCCATGGGGACAGGACGACTTTAAAGGAGTTAGGGGGGGTTCTGGCGCTGGGCGACCACGGGTACGGAGGGGTACGGGAGGGACCCCTCGGGTGTGGGGGAGGTGCCGCTCTCCTGCTCTTTTCCTGTTCTTTGCCGGGTCCCGGGCGGGCTGTGGGGAGCGGGCGGGCAGGGGTGCCAGCCCCGGGGGCTCCTCCAGCCGCCTCCCCGCAAGCAGCTCGGCTCGGCTGTGCTGGCAGAAAGGAGGGCTCGGGACCCTCCGGCCAGACCCTCCCGGAGCCCTTTCCCCCCCGCAGGGCGGGGAGAGGAGACTCCCGGGGCAGCTCGGTCCCCCCGCGCAGCGCCGGCGGACGGCGGGAGCCTCCTCCTCTCCCGGCGCTGGGAGCGGGCGCTCCGGTACCGTGGGGAGAGTGCCGGGGAGTCGGGGCTCTGCCCTGCCCCGCACCGCGGGGGCAGCGGGAAGGATCCGCGCTGGAAGTTTATCCCTTACACGGAGGGGAGGGAAGCAGTGGGGGAGGGATGGGGGCTTAGGGCGGAATCGCTGAAGTCTTTTGTATGTGCCTTGATTTATTTTTTTTTTCTTCCGTTCTTTCTTCCCTCCGCTTGCACTCTCCTTCCCGTCTCTTGTTCTCTGTCTATGCCCACCCCACCCTCTTTCAGATCCGGCGATTCCTGCCCTCGCCTCGCCCTGTCATTGATGGGAAATCAACTGGATCGCATCACCCACCTGAATTACAGCGAGCTGCCGACCGGGGACCCCTCGGGGATCGAGAAGGACGAGCTACGCGTCGGGGTGGCTTACTTCTTTTCGGATGAGGAGGAGGACCTGGACGAGCGAGGCCAGCCAGACAAGTACGGCGTGAAGGGCTCCGGCAGCCCTGGCCAGGAGACGCCCACCCACCACCTCCACCACCAGCTGGTGCTGAACGAGACCCAGTTCTCCGCTTTCCGCGGCCAGGAATGCATCTTCTCCAAGGTCAGCAGCGGCCCCCAGGCTGGGGACCTCAGCGTCTACTCGGTGTCAGCCCTGCCTGCCCTCTGCAAGCCGGGGGACCTGCTGGAGCTGCTCTACCTGGGGCCGTCGGAGCACCCGCCGCCGCACTGGGCGGTGTACGTGGGCGGCGGGCAGATCATCCACCTGCACCAGGGGCAGATCCGCCAGGACAGCTTGTACGAGGCGACCGCGGGCAACGTGGGCCGGGTGGTGAATAGCTGGTACCGCTTCCGCCCGCTGGTGGCGGAGCTGGTGGTGCAGAACGCCTGCGGGCACCTGGGCTTAAAAAGCGACGAGATCTGCTGGACTAACTCCGAGAGCTTCGCCGCCTGGTGCCGCTTCGGGAAACGGGAGTTCAAAGCCGGGGGGGAGCTGCAGGCGGCTGCCGGCACCCAGCAGCAGTACTATCTCAAGATCCACTTGGCAGAGAACAAGGTGCACACGGTGAGGTTCCACAGCCTGGAGGATCTAATACGTGAGAAGCGCAGGATCGATGCCAGTGGCAAACTGAGAGTGATCAAAGACCTGGCTATAGTGGATGGGAAAGAATAGAGAGGAGCAGGAGTACATGGCTATCTTCTTTCTGCCCTGCCCGGGGAGACCAGCCTGCCACAGAGACAGGAGGCTGCACCTTCCTTCCGTGGGACACGACTGGAAGCAGGATCCATGGCAACATTCCAAAAAAACCAGCGTTCTTTACGCCCATAGCCAGTATTTTGTTTGGCTTTTAATAGCATTAATGCTGAAAGAGCGAGAGGGAGGAAGAAAAGGGGGGAGGTGCAGGAAGGCTGTTCTCAGAGTACATGGACAAAGTCTCTCCTGTCGATTGATGTTGACCATTCTAGCAACATGCCAATAAAATTTCAAATTGAAATTTCTTTAATTTTTATTTCATGGCTTTAATCCATGATAGGTTTTAAACATCTGGGACCGTGGACGTGGATCTAGCTTAATGAGATTCTAGCTAATACTTGCCTTGCAGTCAACCAAAAGTATCAGTCATACTTTGCTAACTGGGAGAGGAAGGGGGTGTTGGGGTGGAGGATAAATGCCTGTTTGTTTTGTTTCTCAACCTGTTGCTTCAGCCTGTAGCTGCAACCCAAATGTTGTCCCAGCCGACTCTGGCAAGTAATTTACGGAGGAAAATACTTTCATATTTCTGGTTGAAATCTATCATATTTAAAATATTTGCCTTTCTTTCTGTTTGCAGCTCCCTGCTAAATGTTGTCATAATGCATAAGCTCTTTCCACCTCTTCCCTTCTCCCACCCTTCCTGCCTTTTTTCTTCTGGAAAAAAAAAAAAAGTTGATGAGCAGCTGTTTTCCTCAAACTAAATTCACTGGTTAGAAGAAGTGGTGTATTTTGGAGAACAGTATACTCTGTGTTGCTCCTCAGAGATCCAGCCTCTAGTATCTCATGCTTGAGCTGTGGATTTGTATCGCTGTAGTGATTCTCACTGCACCACTGCTTCAATACCTCTTCATGCACAGGTCAACAGAATCCTGCAATAAACAAATAATTTTGAATTCTGCATGTTGCCTCTTTGAAACAGCAATTTATTGCATATTTACTATTCCACTTAAACAAAGTAGATGTAATGTGGCCAAATTCATCTTGCATTTCAAATTCCCAGCAACTTAAAATTCTGAGTGTAAGTTTAGAAATCCACAGCAGCATTTAAAAGATGCCTTTTAATGTGATGTGAGCAATGCATTGTCTGTATTTCAGATCTTGTTCACTCATTGCTTAATTCTAAGTTTTGAATTGAAAGATCAGAGAATTAAATATATATATCTTTTAAAAACTGAAACAAGTATACTGGGGCATTTCTTTTTATTATTATTCTGAGCTGCATACAACTTGTAATGAGCATTTTGTCTTTGCATGTTTCAGTACTGGAAAGAAAATGCATTTGTTTTTGTCCTCTCTTCCCACATCAATGTCAGACAGCAGAAGAGAAGTAATACCCCTCTTTTGTATCTGTGATACACTCCACCCCCTATCCATGTACTGTGTTTTGGTTTTTTTTATATTAAACAGTGTCATAAGCAACCTTGTTACAACAGTAACTTCATTTCTACAAACATTTACCTCCCATAGCTGAAGCTGTGAGGATGGAGTGTACTTCATTATAATAAGTGTCAGCATAAATATTTAAAAAAAAAACAAACAATCCCCCCCCCAAAACCTCTACCCTCAAACTGCACCCTCTCAGTGAAGGTCATCTAACTGGCTTTGTACTTTCTGATACACTTGGAAAAGTTATGTGGTAATAGCCAGTGTTACTCTTATCCCCTCCCCTAAAGTACCTTGTTTTGTACAGTATAGGGAAAAAATGTGAATTGCAATTACTGTTGAAATAACCTCAAACCACAGGATACCTTTTAATAAATGTGCAATGTTTTAGCTTTATACAGGCAATATTTGCTGTTTGATGATGATAGCTTTTCCCATTACATGAACAGAATCTGATACATAGTGGTTGTGTATCTTAATTATTTTACTCATTTCGATCTCCTAAATTGTCTGTTAGAACTGGTTTTCCTATGCCACTTGGTGGGAGTGCTTTGGGATTGCAGAAGAGCACTGGTTTTACAACAAGGCACTTAAAAAATTAACAAGTGGTAGGAGAAGAAAAGGTGGGCAAAGGCATTTTATTCTAATTTTTCCTTATAAAACATATGCTTTAGAGATATGAGGTTGTAGGAGTCAGGGAGAATGGTATGAAGAGGGAATAAGTAACAGTGTTAATGAATGAAGGCAAGAAGGATGAAGGAGAGTCACGGTGTTATCGTTGATTTCTGGAATGCTTTTTCTTCAAATTGCTGTTAGATTAATAGCACGGCATTAGGCACAGGTTCCTTACAGGAACAGCATTGTACATCCTCACTAGTGAGAATTTAAAACATGCTGGCTTTAAACTTTTCACTGTGCTTTCTGAATACTCCGTCGCTCTACTAAACCGTTTTAACTCTGGATTTTTTTGTAAGGATTTACTAACCTGGTTCATAAACATGACGATTTTCCTTGTTTTACCTAGCTCAATGTAGAATGGTATTTTATAGTATATAAAAGAAATGATAGGAACTAGTGTGTGCTTATTTAATCAAGAACTGTCAGAAGTCTTTGGCATAACTCCAAATTTGTACAGATAAAGGTACAACAATATAAGACCTTTGTCCTTTGCGTAAGGACTGGAGAAAATATACTGGAAATAGTACAGGTGGTATTAACCTAAGATGTAGTATTGCCATGACTATGTTCAGGTAGCAGTCTGTAATTAACAACAAGGGTACGCATACACTTTATTTTGTTGTTTTTTCTCACTAAATTTCAGTCCAGAGCTATTGACAGCAATTGTTCCTGATTCATTGAATCCATTGAAGTTAATGAAAAGGCTTTTGCTGACTTTGGTGAGCTTTGGATCAGGTTGTAAGAGGTGGTTAAAATTTTTGGACCTTGAGGAAGAGTGAGATTTAAGATGACACTTCAGAGACCAGAAGAGCCACCTTTCTGAGATGGCAGACGGGACACAGGCAACACTGAGAAAACAGGAGAAGAAAACAGACTAGCTCTGAAACAAGCAGTGTTAACTTGAGATGGCAGTAGGGAATCTGTGAAAAAGACTGAGTAAAAAGCAGATATAAAAGGTTGTTCAGTGCCTTGAAACAAGAAATGGAAGGCTAGGGCGCAGTCAGATGCAAGAAAGTCAATGATGTGAATGACTGACAGGTAAAAAATGTAATTGATTATACTCGTCTTTCAGGATCAGTGGCCTGCAGGAGTTAACATTTCCATTTCTAGCAGTAAAGATATTGACAAATTGTATTATATCTATGGAATCTGTTTGCATTCTTCAGTCTTGCTACCTAGGGTAAATATTTACATCTCATTCATTCCTCTTGAAGTACTGACTTGTAATATGACAGCAATGTCAGGATACTTTGCATGTCTTTCTTCTGTGTCACGTTTCAAGCTTTCTGTTAGTTCTTTGGGTAACAGTTCTATAGAATTTTGCTTATACACAATTTTCTTTCTCTTTTCAAAATGCAGTCTTTTGAATAGCTTTGAGACTACCGTTTTATTAAAAATTCAGTTTATGTCCTCTTGAAAAATAGAGAGCTTTGGGAAATGTTTTCCTGTCATGACCAAAATGCTTATTGTTTGTTGACTGCATATTGGGAGAGGGCTATAAGCATGGGTGGCAAAATAGGTTTTGCCACTGTCAAATTTTGTCTCCATCTCCGTCTTATGTTTCCAGGTTACTTTGTTTTCATTCATTAGAATTCTTTTTTTCCTTCCAAGTTTATGGTTGTATTAAATTTAAAAAAAAAAAACCAAAAAAAACAACCTCATAGGATAATTTTTATGGCAATATGCTATTGATCCATATAGTGGATTTCAGGTTAAAAGAAGGTGCAACAAGACGTGGCTCTTGGTTTGTGGTAGAGTGTGAACAGTCTTAATTATCCTGCCTCATTTCACTTAAGTGTCTTTCATATTCAGGTAAGTAATGTGCAAAACTCTGCCAGAGTTTATAGACCTGTTTATGTGATATATTGAACATCTGTAACTCCAGCCAATGTTTGCTGGAGTCGAAGGAGTGCTGTATCTCACTCAAGACACACAGCATCTTGTGGGATCACGTACCTCAGCCTGCCCAGTTCCCCACCCTCTGTCTGCACCTACAGAGGAAGTAGCAGTCTGGGGTAGCTGCTGCTAGTTTCAAGATTTACTTATTTTCTATGAAAGATTTCTACTAGAGCAGCTTATGGACAGGGTTCTGCCTGTAATTATACTTGGATGTGACTAAAAAGTTTTGTGTGTTGCTGCTTATGGTGTGAAGACAGTGTACTTTCTGGTTTAGAACCCAGGAGAAAGATGGAAGTCCAGTATCAAAGAATTAATCCAGAAATATGTAAGGAGGTATGGCTGGGCTACCATGCTGAGGGCAGGTTCACTTTAGAATTAGGGTTTAAAGGATCATAATATATGACTACAGTGTGATCAAGTGCTGCTCTTAGTTCAAGTGTCAGTGTTTCCATGGCAGGTCTGGAATTTATTTGCTGACTTTATTATTATGAAATATTTAACTTTTCTGTACTTTGATTTCAAATTTGACATGTAAAGCTGCCCTATGTTCATAGATCCTCTAACACGATGTTATTTTTTCTGTCAGTTTTTTTTTTACAGTTTTATTGTCAAGAAAATTAATTAATACTGGGATCAAGTACTTAACTGCTTGTAAATCAAAAAGAGTAGTGTAGATGTTACATTGAAAAAAGGGAACGAACTAAGAATCTTCTGTTACTGGGCATACCCGTGGATTTGTTTCAGATTATATAGATATAATCTATACAGATATAAACTGCCAGTGCTGTATTTTTTAAAGTGGTTGTGGCTTTCTGCATTGTATCTTTGCAAAATAGTATTATCTTGTCTAAATAACCCAAATCCCCAGTGAAGTTTTATTTTTTATATTGAAATGCTGTTGAAATTAACAGTTACTTTATCCATATTTACCTTTGAGAAGTAAACTAGACTTTCTTTCCTAGAGGATTTATAATTGAGGAACTAGTAATATGCACTTTCATTTCTTAATTTTGAATATTTTGTGAGCAAAATGTATCTTGGTGGAAATGTCTAGAGGAACGATAGAACTTCCATAAACAGAGGCCATTCAAATTTAAAATATGCCTTTATTTTTTTTTCATATTTTTATTATGGGGCCTTGGGGCATTTCTGATTCTGCAGATGATCCCTCTAAGTAAAACTGTTTGCAGGATCAGGATCTTTAAAATAAAAGATCTATCCCCTTCATGTGGCATTTATTTGGACTAAAATCAAGGAGTAGGACTAGCGAGGATCAAGATCTCAGCAGCAACCTCCTGTAGAATTTTGTGGAAGACTCGTGTGTGATGTCTACCAGAAGGGCCTTAATTATGTTTTCTTACTTGTACATATAGTAATCATCTATGCAAATTGGCATTTTCCCAGGTGAAGTGGGTTAATGCTTTTCAAACATCCCTTTAACTTTCTCTTGTGTGTCTGTGTGGGTACATGTGTTGGGCACAAAGAGAAAATTGAAGTTTAGAGTACAGGCTTGAGCTTCTGAAGTGCTGCAGAGCCAATATCTTCGGCTGTTTTGACAGGAGCTCAGGTGGACTTTGGAACCAGTGTGGGTGCCAGCAGGAAGGGTGGGAGAGTTTGCAGTTAAACTTCAGGCTGTTCAAGGAAGATGTTCAGACCCAAGCTTGAAATTCCATTCTTTCTCTTCTCCAAGGTGTATGAGGGTGAGTAACTGCAAACCCCGCACATAAAACCGTTCACACTTTGGAGCCCCATGCTACTGCCTAGGCAAAATAGGTAAGTGTAGTGTCTCAACAGCCTTAAGTAAGGAATAATTTTTCAGTTAAAACACTATTGGGATACAGTGTGGCATTAGCAATCCATTTTGAAAGTCACATTTTTCAACTTGTAAGCTAAACAGCATAATGTTTATAAATGGGAGACCTCAATAATCCTTCTTTGTAATTTCTATACTGCAGAGGTAAGAGCTTGTTCCCATTTCGTGTTAAAAAAAAAAAGAGTAACCCTGATTCGAGAAAATTATCATGGGATACAATTTGGAAATAAATTAATCAATCAAACCCCAGATTTAGTTTTGACATGACACTATCACTACTGCAGGTAAATAAATGGCAAATATCTAACAGTGTGAATAAATACAATTTGCTACATTGTGACACTTCTTCACAACAGAATATTTTATGCCACAGAAGGAATATTTCTTGTATGTTATTCAAAGTGAGTAAACATATCACAATCTGGTCTTAAAACAGATCTCTTTCCATATGTCCCTATTGTTTCCATATGCCCTTTCAGTCAGCTGAAAGCAATATAAAAACTAAACCTGAAAAATATATTAATTGTTTGTAAATATTTAAGAAGAAATTTATATGCATATTGACATATAACTAATAGATGTACTTGTATATACATAAGATTTGCGTATATGCAGATATGCAATACATATATTATGCATACACACACAAGAAGTCTTGAATATTTTGTTAGTGTTGGTAACAAATGGCAGTCATTTCAGTATTATCTGGGCAACAGATGGATACCCAAGACTTCTCTGACAGGATTTTAACACTATTCAAATATTTGTTCTGTAGGGTGTGCCCATGGTCTTCTGACATCAAGAGCAGTGAGTTAAATATGTGGGTTTTGACATATTGCTACTTACTGGAGGAAAAATATCAAGAAACACTACACTTTGCAATAAAGAAGTACCCTTTTAGAATGAACTATGCTGCTACTGACTTGTGTATTTATAAATAAAAGAATGATGCAGTGAAGTATCCATACATTTCTCTTTGGCATCTTTAAATGGATAGTGCCACAAAGGGTTTTCATAGTTTGAATGTGTTCCCCCTCACTGTGATACTTTGGAAATTTGCAGTGTTCATTGTTCAGACATGCTCAACTATTGTTGTGTAGTTTTGTTCTAAAGTAAAGAAGTGGCTGGCATTGATATTTCTTGGCTTTTCTCATCTTATGTTTTTTTAATTGATATGTTTATTTCAAAGACTAAATGGTGGGACTTTGAAGAGCACTTACTATTGATTTGGCACACTCCATTGAACTCAAAGTTCTTTGGGCCACATTTAGGCTAGCACTGACTGCTTTTAGAAACTTTACCTAATGGATAGCGGAAATCAGCTCTGTCAAGACCTGTTGAGTTCTTTATGTGGACTGGATTGCTGAGAGTTGCACTTTGGAGACCCTGACAAATGAAATTTCATTTCCAGAACTAGAATAGCCCCATTATTCTGTGTCCTCAGCCATGATGTTTTTGTCACACCTTATGAAAGATTATGGATCTTTTACTATTTTACCAAAATTCTTCATCCTCATCAAACCACCTGTGGTGATACAAAGACCTTTTCGGTGTACAAGCCCATCACTAGAAATCACTGTCAGAACTGAATCCTTGTCCAGAGATTTCTGTGTTTCCAGAGGCTGTGGAAGAAAGAGAATTCACTCACCTATCCTGCTGAAAACCTTTAATAAAAATATTTGTATTGCTACTGAAAGTAGATCCAGTGTAACAAATCATGGACCACCATAACATTGCTGGTAATTAAAACATTAGACTGAGCATCAGCAACAGTTACTTTCAAAAAAATTAGATTGCATGTTAAAGTACAACTTCACTGAACACAGATGAATGCATTAATCTTTATCAGAGACTATATGATACAACTGTTAATATGACAGAGCCCTACTTTAGCTTTAGATGCAGACCTTGTTACATATGTCTGCATCTGACAGGCTTTCTGTATTAGTATTTCCAACGTGTGCTGACTTCATACCATTGATTCTTCAGTTAGTTGTAATCAAAGGTCATTAATAGTGAAAAGTTCACTTTAATTGACCCATCAACTAATTTTAATAATGGCAATATAAAAGAGTGTCAGGTGCTAGACTCTTACACAAAGGGTTAGTTAATATGCAGATTCATCCTGGCAGTAATACTGCCTGGGTCCCATTAGCTCTAGCTAAGGGCTATAAAAGAGTTTCCTACTTTATCTCCCAAGTTGAATAAATAGGGGAAAAAAGATTGGTAGGAAAAAAAGACTCTAATAAAAAAAGTCATGCTCAGCAGAAATCTTGGGCTGTTCTTTCATACTTGTGCTTTTGTATACAGATAAGCTCAGAAACATGCAGATAAAACTTTCACTGTGTTAGGAGCACCAATTATAGAAATTATACCCTTTAAATTTTGGCATGCTAGAAGCCTGCATACATATGCTGAATAAAGAGAATTATCTTTTGCTTTTCCATTTCACAGCATGCTAGTAACTTTTCTTAATCCATTGGAACCCAAAGTTCACTGTCTGCTGATAATATACCCCAAGAGCAATAGAAATGTCAATTTTTTGCATACTGCAAGAGATATCAGCACTGAAAACTGATCTTCAATTTCATTCTCCTGAAAGCCTTAATCTCATACATACTTTTGAACTTTTAATGACTTTCCTAAGAATAATGTCCAAGATAACATGAATGGAAATAAAGCAGGAACATAAAATGTCAGAGGAATAATTTTTTTTCATGTTCAGCTGTGGACTGTCATATATTTCTTATTTCCTTGAAACAGGAATAAGATTTGTATTGATATTTAGAGAGCCATTTGATTTGCAGCATTCTTTGATTAAAAAAAAAATCAGGTGTGCTTTACTATAACAAACAATGCTTAGGAAAAGGAATACATACCAATTTGACTTTAAAAGAGTTATCATTTTGGCAGGAAAACTCGAGTCATATTCTTTAACTATTCCAAACCTTATACGAACTAGCTGTTTTTTATTGGTTTTGTTCCCAATGTTGCATCTTTTACAAATATGACTAGTCATTTGTGGTGCCTCAGCTTCTCAGTATTTCACTGAAGACCTCTCAAACTGGTTATTTTTCCAAATATCACCAAACTTCTGCTTCCTGAAAATAAAGTCCCCAAGCAGACTCCAGTTAGAAACTGAATGTTGAAGATAGATTAAGTAGAACTTGGAAAATAGAGCTCACATATTTTAAAAAGCTTTCATAGCTGTAAAATAAATCTTACAAAACATAGAATTTGGTATTGTATCCTACTAAACATTAAATATATTAGGATTTTTAAACATATAGGTTAGCATAGTGTATTACATATAAAAAAAGAAGTAACTGCTAAGCTATTTATCTTAAAAATGAACTCTCTATATCTTGAATTCAAGATGTAAAGTTTGAAAAGGTATTCCTTAAATCTGATTTATGAGCTAATCTACCCCTTCTGGGTGAGGTTTCCATTAGCATTCAAATTAATGTGTCTATGTAGATGAATGCTTGTGGGATCTCTGTTATTACGTGGGGATTTTTTGAATTTTGGTGGGAGGATGTCTGTGTGATCGCAGCTAACCCCTACAAGGATACTGGCTTCTCTATTATCTGTACATTGAGTGGGATCATTAACTGTTAACGAGGAAGAAGACAGTAGAAAAATCAATACAACTCTGGTCAGAGATAAAATAAGCCAGGGGTGATAGCTGTGGGAATGATCCTTCTGCAAATGATTTTGTCCGGTGTCTGAGTGGGGGGAATGCATAACTGATGATGCATGTGCATGATGCAAGTGCAACAGGGAGTGCAGATAAAAATCAGTTCTAGGAGTTACCAGACATACAAAATAGTGTGTTGGAAAAAGCACAGTGGAACACATGGTGAACCTCCCATTAGGGCCAGTAGTGTCACATGAGACTGACAAATGGTCACCCGTGGAATGATATTTAGAAATGTTCTTGCCATTCCCACAGTGTCAGTGTCACCAGGTGATGTTAAGTATATATAGCCAGTCTTTTGGTTAGCTGAGAAGCGCTCCATTCACTCTCAGGCCTTGGTGAAATGCAAAGTTTTGCCACATAAAGATCTGATTCACCTGATTTCAATTATCAATATAGACTTAGGCTTTTTCAGTAATTAATGGGAACTGAATGTCCGAGCTATGTCATTCTCTGAAGACACCTCAATTTCCAATGGCTATAGGAAATGTTTAGAACAGCTATTGTAGTTAAGTGAGATGAAAGCAGATTGAAAGGCTCTAATCTCACCCCTCCTCCAGTTTTTCACCTAAAAGTTGTACATATAGTCTAGATTACTTATCTAAGCAGTAGAAAGAGAGCCATGCTTTCAGAGGACAACTCATCCTATCTCTACTCATATGTAATAAAATCACACACTTCTCAAATGCCTTTCCCTCTCCTGGTTCAGTGTTTACATAACTAAGATTAACTAATGGAACAGCTAACAAAGATGAGATTAACTGAGAAAAAGAAAATGTCCTGAAATTACAAGCTTTCTTCTCTCCTGGACCAATAAATCTTGGTTTACTAGGCTGGAGAATGCAGTGTAGTCCCAAAACAGTGACAGTCTGAGATAGGGTATAGATAATACATAAATCCTAGTATTAAACAAACATTACATTACAGATAAATTTTGTCCTAACTGTAAACAGTATATTAATAAAAAAATAGTTTTAAAAATTTAAAGGGTCTGAATCATTTGCCCAATTTTAGTCACATAGAGAAAACAAGAAAACCTTCTGCCCTCTAGAAAGTTTACAGAACTCAGTCAATTATTTTAAGGATTTCTCAGGAACTGATTGCCAGAGCATCTGGACATCTTGCAATAAATTAAAAGCAAATATTAATTACACAACTATCCATTCAGATGGCTCAATGCACTTTAGCTGCCTTTTATTTGTCCCACAAAGGACCAACATACTGACATGTTAGTTAATTGAATGCTTGATTGAACAAGTAAACCTTACACTACACGACAGCCTGCCAAATTTAAATTCAGCTTGCCTGGTGGCCTGCCAGAGAAATAGATTTCCACTGTGAGAATTCACCACTGGTACCTTAGAAAATGTTAATCTGATGGCTTGTTTCATAAGATGTTAACTTTTATGAGGCGATATAATGTGAGAGGTGTTCTAATTTAAAGCTGATTTCCATAACACTTGAAGTTTTCAATATTGTTAATGAAATCTTCAAGCATGCCTGAGAAAAAATTATCAGCACATATTTATGGATTTGTGTTTTATGCTAATTATAGCAGATTCTGTTTAAAAAAAAAAAGAAAGAAAGAAAGAAGAACCGATATATTCTATATTTGCTGAAAACTCAGCATTAATTGGCGTTAGTCTTACCTTAATCTTAGGCAGCATACCTGCAGACAGGCAGAAAAGACATGGCTAACTAATACAGATTATATTTAATATGATGCCTTTTATTATGAGGAAAAAAAAGCTCATTGTCTGCTAGAATATCAGCTAGGTAACTTTACTAGTGAAGGCTTTATTATGCTGTATTTCTATAGATGACAGAATATCTAATCAGCCAGAGATATATTTACTTGTCTTCATTGAAACTCAGTTTAAGTTAGTGTTAGTGATGGTCAGTACAGCAAGGAGACGGCAGATGGCTTTGAGGAGAGTGAAGTGTAAGGAATGAATGTAAACACTTGTGTTTGAGTTAATGCATTTCAAGATTAATAGCTCAGCTTAGCTGTTATTCAAATCAATGACAAAAATTATTAGAAAAATGTAAGAGATTGTAACAGAACTCTGAGAAATCTCAGATTTTGAAGTTGAGGCTCTGATTTTAAGCGAATGTAAACTGAAGGAAGGTGAAGTTAAGACAGACTTAAAAGCAGGCAGAAGACCCAAGTTCCATACTCTTAATAGCACTGTAATTTCTCAAGTGATTAATTGCTGTATTTTGTTCATATGTTCAGGACTTATTCATTAACCAGATTCATGTTTAGTCATTTTCAAGCAGAGGAAGTAGTTTTCTCTTCTGTAGCATATAGTGTAGTCCACTTTCTAATATCATCTGAAAAGTTTTATTTAAAAGAATTCACGCAATTCCCACAGTCTCCTCTGCTTTATTCCCATGAGATGTCAATTATTGGAGCCATATGTGGCTTGTGAGGGTCTGGTGGCACACAGAGTAGAAGTTCTGTGAAATCTATTTACGTAGAGCAGAAAGATTAACTTTTTTGAGGATTGGACATAGTTATTCAAGTGACTCCATTCTTACAATTCAAAACCGGTTCACTAGCTGGGGAGCTGTAGTTGAAAAGTCCTATAAGAAATCCATCTTTCAGGGTTTGAAACTGCCAGTTTCTATTAGTGGCAATGTTGAATTCATTTCCCCATTTGTGTCTAGTACTTTTGAACTAATTGCCTTCCTGTCCTCAAACTTCAAAGTTAGTGTAGCTGTTGCTTTTCTTCAAAGGAAAGATAATCTTATATGTTTTGATGGTAATGCCATTTCATATTCCGTCAATGCAAATCTCTTTGACAAGACTGGTGACCTGCGGGTGAGTGCTCAGGCAGCAAGTGGTAAACCATTTGTCCTCCTTGTCATGTTCTTAGATCAGCACATTCCTCTTGCAAAAGTGGAAATAAAGGCCACAAACTTTCAAAGACTTAGTCTTTGTAAAATCACAGAAACAGTCACGTCTTTGTCTTTTCCGAAGGTACCTTACTCTTGATCTGACAGTCCCTTACAGACAGTTCTTTATAACTTATATAATACATTATATATTATATTGTATTATTTATTATATATAATGCTTCATAGACTTGAAGCCCTGCCTTTCCTCACTGTCAGGCAGCTTTGGAAGCTGGTGAAAATGGAATTAAAAATATTTTCTGATAAGTGCAATAAAGCAACTTGATAAATGAATTTTTGACTCAGGCCTGAATGGTTACAGAAGTAGCTCTGATGTGGACAGCATTTCATTTCCTCTTTTGCCCATGATTATTTCATCTTACTGTACAGTCACCCACCCCTGGCCTCATTCTGGAGTGCTGGACGATATCTTGAATGCAAAATGTCTGTCACTATGCAGGGAATCACATAAAATTCTGAGGCATTAAAACAGAGTGGTGTTCTTGCATTCACTGTTATATCATCCTTGAAGGCAAACGTCCCATACTCCTGGACCCATTCCAAGTGCTGTTAAATACATATAAATAAGGAGCAATTGAATAAAATACATGAACATCATGTGGAGCCATAATCAGAACCCAAGTCTGCCTGTAGAATCTGGCAGAGTTCAAGCCAAAGTCCATCAAAGTCAATAGATACTCTTACATCCATTTCAAAGGGTTTTGAATGAAGGCCAGACTTGATTCTGAAGCTCTCTCTAGCCTCAATTTGTTCATGGTTATAGGCTGCCTGTAGTTGCCATGGCACAGAACATGAAACTACTTAAAATGAGGGAGACATTGAAGTGCTAATGTTGCACAGCTCTCTAGTATCAAAGGTGAATTTAAGTCATAAAAAACTCTAGCTACCTTTTTGCAAGTTCTTTTCTTGACTTCTTGATTTCCCAGTATTGAATTTTAGGTCATAGCTAACAAGTTTTACAATGCAAGACAATGACAGGAAGAACTTGCATATCCTTACTTCACTCCTCAACTGTACTTTTTCAATTTTGCTGTGATGGTATAAGCTCTGATTTATCAGATGACATAAATCACTTTATCAAATGCCATCAAATAATGTCATTTCCTATCTAGAAAGACAGATGAATAAAGGATAACCAGATTAAAAAATGTGATGCAGAGATCTTAAATGTTCCCTTCAGGAATTTCACACTTGACTGAAAATTATTAAATTAAAATGGCTGCCTGAGAAATTCCAACACCACTGCATAGTCCCTGTCTAAGTTATTCCTCTAGAAGCATAAAAAGAGAATCAAAGATAAAGCCATGAATGAAACTGAAATATCATTTACAGTAATATAATTTGCACCAGGTCTTTCTTTATTCAAAGGCTTGAACTTTATTATTTTTCTCATTACTGGAAGAATTTACAAATACCTTTAAATAATCCCATATTGGAAAAAAAAGTGACAGTATCAATCCTTGGAAAGACATGGTTAACATTTGGTTTATTAAATTAAACTAGTTATTCATTCATTAAGTCACTCATTATGAGTGCAGTTTAGAATAAATTTTGAAAATGTATATGAAAATATAAATACTTCAGAAATCCCCATCACTTTGATGAAAACACTTTTTCAGTTGTAAGTAGCTATAATTGGGTTTACTTCCAGCTTGCATTTGAGGATTAGAATATTTTAATAGGGAACCAAAATAAATCTCTTTTCTCATACTTTCAGATATCATGCTAAACTTCTGCTGATCAAATAATTGTCTTTTCATAATGTCTTCTGAAAATATAATTATCTGTAGATTTGGACAAATAATGGTGTTTACTTGGCGACTCTTGTCACGGTATTAAAACTAAGCTGCAGAAGTATTCACTTCATCTGATCTTCAAAGTCGTCTCACTCCATCAGACATAAGCAGCAACCAACAGCACGGTAAAATGTATTTGGATCTTGGGGCATGTTGAACTTTTTATGCCACTTGACAGTAATTTATATTGGGAAGGATTGTAAACTTCAAAAAAGGGATAAACATCTGCTATAGCAGTGCTAGTTCTCTAATTTTTTATAAGCAAATTGAAGTACTTCTAAAAAAAATGATTTGTTGAATTGCCTATTGCCATCCAGTTTAATATGTAACAGTGGATAGCCTCCTACTCACAGCACAGTGCCTGCTTAAGATTCTGAAGACCAAATAGCAGCCATACCATCTGCTCTTTGATTCAGCAGAAAACATGGGAGCAGACTGGGGTTTACTGTAAGTCCTTGTCCAACAGTTTTCTTCGGAGGTCTGCATAATATAGCTGGTCAGCTCACTCGGCTTCTCAGGCTCTAAAATGCTGCAGATGTCAACTCTGCAGTAGGCCCTACAGTTCATGATTCAGAATGACTTTCATCAAGACCTTGCTCCAGTGTAGAACGCCAAATTGGAGCTGAAGTTTTTCCTTCCATACACCTGCATTCAAGTCCTTATTATTAGAAATCATAGTATTTCTCTGCCATAGGAAGGAGGGAGGCAGAAGTGAGAAACAGTGTAATTGTAACTTTTATGCTTCACCATCCTGAAGCTTTTCTGGGAGAAGTGTAGGACTAGCAATACCAATTCTCATGAAGAGATCGAAACTGAAGGAATGAATTGAAACTATATGGAGATTTTGGGACCAAACATCATCAGAGGAATGACCATCAAACACTGTCTCCTACCAATACCTATTTTTTTCATGCAATGATATCAACACTAGAGTCTCCTTTTTGCCTGTTAGATTTGTCAAGGTTGCTTATTTTCTCCTCTTGTGTGTGTATGTGTGTGTGTGTGATTCTTTAAGTCTCTGAAGACTCTTGAAGGGCAGAAAAAAAACACACAAAAAAGGATTTCAGCTGTAAAAATATGTGAGCCTGACTTTTGTCTTGACCCTTAGCTAGAATGTTCCATGCTGCCTTAAGCATACCGAAGTACTGAAATCAACAACAAATGAAAAAACAACCCAAGCCCAACCCTCCTTGCTTTCTTCCCCACCTCACCCTGACATCAATTTTTGTATTTCCAGGGCCTATATCTTTTCCTGCTCAATTTCAATAGAACAGAGAGTCATCTAGTGGCCAAATAAAGGAAATTTGAACACATTTTCTACTCTGGAAGCCTTGCTTGTCCTCAGCTCTCATGGGCTACCTCAGACACTGACAGCAGATGGGAATCAGGCAGCAGTAGGTGAAATGGTTGTTGAATAAAATAAAAAGGGAGATAAAAAATCTGTCCTCTGCTGCATAAATAAAACAGTGCACTCACTCTTGATCATTTTGACATTAATGTCAGCTGAAAATTTAAGCATG
Source organism: Myiotriccus ornatus (assembly GCA_036023395.1). Lineage (NCBI taxonomy): Eukaryota > Metazoa > Chordata > Aves > Passeriformes > Tyrannidae > Myiotriccus > Myiotriccus ornatus. Next base: position 102,763,303 of record JAYRBT010000114.1, read on the forward strand.
GCTATGTCAGCCACTGTAGAGTACTGGGACTTAGAGTCTTAGCTTGACCATGGGGATTATTTGTGACTTGGTGACACCAATGGTTTAGTCTAAATGTTGTGTATCTGTGTAACTGAAAGGTAGAAACTATTCTGGGCAGGGAAATGAAAGTCTTAAGAATTTATCTTTTCGGTTTCCCTTTGTAGGTAAACAAAGCAAACTAACAAATAAGCACTAGGAAGTTTGCTACGTTAATAGTTTTTCTACTTTGTCCCACTGTATCCTCTAAACTGGGCTTCCTCTTCCTTTGATCAATGAATTGCTGAGTCTTTAAATTGAGTTTAAAATTTCAAACCTTAACAGCGAAATTTTATAACATTTCCTTTAATTTTGAAAGCAATTCTATCTTGCTAGATCAATCCATGTCTTTTTCTAACTCACTAACCCATCTTTTAACAGTGGCCAACAACAGAGACTGTTAAGACAGTATGTAGATATTTATCTTCTTCTCTCCTAATTTTAAAAAAGATACAATATTCTTTCCACTACATTAGTTATAATTGATTATAGTTCTGAAAACTCAGAGAACTTGAAAACATCCACTTCCCCTTTCTTTTCTATTAAGTTCCTGTCTTAGCACTTACCATGTTTTGATATCCTACCTCCATTTCATGATGTAAAATCAATTCTTGTTCTATGATACATTAAGAAGTTCCCAATCTACTTTCAATATACTGCTAAGGATTTTCTATTGTTAGTTTTTTTGTCACCATGCTAAGAAAGGCTAACATACAATGTTTTTAGTACGAGTTTTTCTAGGCCCCATTTTTATGACTGTCTTTTGAGTCTTTCATTTTAATAATGCTTTTCGTGGGCCTTCTAGATACATGATACAATTCTCCAAATGTTCTTGGCTGATTTAAGTCATGTGTTTATATAAAGACATTGTAAAGCTCCCTGTATACTCTTATATTTTTTATACATCTTATGATCTTCCATGCTTTAAAAGCAAAGTTGCATGCCTAAAGCAAATTCTTAAGCAATTCCTAAATTCTTAAGATAACTATTAAGGTTCCTTCCCGGATTTAGCTTTTCTCCTTCAGATTATAAATACTGGCAGGACTTCCACAGTATCTGACACAAATTTAGGGACAGTAAGAAAAGGACAGGTTAAGTGGTTTGGAGAGGTATCTTACACAGTTGCTCTAAGTAGTTTCTTTGTCCTCGGAGTCCATCTGCAACATCATGTTGTAAAACACTGAACTCAAGAATTTGGCAAAATACAGATTAACTTTCAAATTATTTTCATATAAGGATTTTTTTTTCTCCCACAGAGTTTAAAGTATTTTAAAGGTAAATTTTCAGATGAAAGAAATAAATGAATTGCATGTTTTCAATTATTAAATGTTTAGATAAGGTGTTCTACCTCAATCCCAAATGGTTGCAATAATTCAGTGTTACAGAGAAATTAAAATGGTTAAAACTCATTCATAAGAGCATAACCAACCAAATCACATTAATTTGAAAGATTTTCTGTGATCACCTATGTAATACTCTACCAGAGGTACTGCAAAAACATCTGAAATATCAGGAGTTTTGTTTGCAAAACATTACATACAGTATTTTAATGTCTGCTGTCACTATCTTCTATGTTTCTCTGCCTCCCAAGACTGCAATCAAAATTTTGACTGGCTGCTTCTTTTGATCTAGTTTGTTTTTCAATATGTTAATTTAAGCCAATGAGTTTTTATTTTCTTCTGTCAAAGTACTCACCCAGTGCCTGAGACAGGTGAGTTGTCCTGTGGTGCTCTGAGGGAATGGGCTGGCAATAAGAAAAATGCAGCATACATTTTGAACTATCACTGAGGAGGTTTGCTAAGAAAGATGGAGCAAAGGTGCTACTGTACCACTCCTCCAGCTGTGACAAATGATACTGACTGGCAGGAGAGCATTCAGCATGTTGCCAAAGCAGGAAAGCACAACCTTGGTAAGCAGGTAACACAAGAGTCCACGTTTTGTTCTTTCCTACTTCTCCTGTCATCTTGTCTTTGCTCTTTAGTTGAGGATCCATAGGGTCACCTCCCCAAGTACCCATGCAAGATACCTTCAGCAATCCCACCAACCAGGAATGGACACACAGCTGTATCTTTGTCAGATAGTGCTAGAGATGTGATGCCAAATAAAGAGAAGATAAGACCCCTTGTTTTCTTGGTTCTGCCCTAGTGATGAGAAGTGGCTAGAACCAGATTAGAAGTATATAACCACTTTTTCATTACACTAATGGACCACCAGAAAACCACAGGCTCTCCACAGCAGGTTTTTGGAGATCTTAGGCTCCAAACACATGGGAAAAATCTTGCATATATTCCAGAGAACATTCCACACTGTACAATCCCAGGCCCAGAAAAAGACTTAATAAATAATATGTTATGATCTTTATGTACCACACCGATAAAACTTGTCATTCAATTTAACCTTCAAAACATCCTCCTTGTCTCTCCCCCAGATACAATTTATGAGTTCAGCAGGGAATAGCATTATTGAACAATGAGTGTTTCTCAGAAAAAAGACAACATAGTGAGCTTGGAGAATAAGAGGCCTTTTCAGTTTTCTCTCACTAAAGCACCCTTGTAAATTTACTTGAACTCTGATGAGAAAAAGACAGCTGCATTCAAGAGGAGTAGGGCAGTGTGAGTGAGTCACAAGGAGCATTTATTCCCTGAAAAAGAGACAGAACACAGTTATTTTACTCTATCATCAATAGGGGTTCAAAATGTTGGTGGTGCTGGCACGGACCTAACTGCCTGCTAAAAAACTGCAAGGGACAATAATCTAGTCTTGCCTTAGACATGAAAACATTAACATTTCAGAAGCAGTATCACTATGTGATTTCAGTCTAAAAATCATTTCAAGGAGAATGCTAGTGTCAAAAAGCTGGTATGGATAGACAAGTGGCTTACAAGTATTTCTAAAGCCTTCTCTTTGTTATTCGTTTTCCTCCTCTTCTGGATTCTTAGGGAAATATATTCTTTGTGTCCATTTATAACATCTAACGTGTTATTATCTCTAAACTGAGTGGCAATTGAGTCAGGCTGTCTTAAGCACTCAAAAAACTGTTAAATAAATAAATAAACCCATAGTTTTCTAAGGAGCAAATTGACAGCAGAAGAATAATGTGAAATTTAGTCCTTAGGGAGGTAAAGAGATGTGGGACTTCATTTTATAAAGGTTTGTTGTGATTAGCATTATCCACAATTACATAGTAAGTTTTTCAGAAAGTCCTAATGGCAGTACTAGTGGCTACAGAACTGGAAAAGCTCAGCCTACAACACCCAAAATCTGACAACTTACTTTTATGTTTTAGTAGGAGTGATGCTGTCAGAGATAGTGGCTAAAAAGCTGTTAGGAGAGCATGTGAGCTGCTTTACACACAGGCTGAACATCACTAAGATGTGACATTCCTGTCTTCAGTCACTGAATCTGCTGTAGGTAAAATGTTTCCCTGTCAGCAGAGGAATCAGCTTGTGTTTTCACTGAAGTTAAAAAATATGCTAGGCTATGAAAGTTTGTAATGTTTGACATTGACTCACTTTATACTTTGTTCACCCATCTGTGCTCAGAGAACTGCCCATTTTGGGAGTTACACAGCTCGTACTTTTCCAGGCAATTGTCAACTTTGATCTGCTGCCAGAATGTTTAGAGGGCTGAACAGCTCAGAAAGGGAGGAGTTTCCAAGTCATGAAGTAAGGATTATGCAGAAATATTATTCAATGCAGGATTTTAATGTTTGGCCTATGAAGCTGTTAAATATCAGTTGCAGGACTATGGAGAAAATGGAAAATCTAGATCTTCTTCAAATCCATATAGAATCAGTAACATAAAAATAGCCATGATATCATTATTGTTACTATTTTCCTCATCATCCCTCCCAGTTGCTGTGAGAAGGCAGACTGATGAGTGAGACCCACCAGGATCTAGACCTGTAGGAAGCAGCTTACATTGGCCACCACCAGTGGCTCTGAGTGTGGAGAGATCCATGACTTTTAGAGGCCTGAGTCTTCATCTCAGTCACAAATAGGATCTCTGTTTCTCACATGACAATAATTCAACTTATATGTCTCTGTTTAAACCCTCCAAGACTTTGAAACAGCTTGGGTAACCTGGTAGGGAACGACATCCTGATGTTTTTCTTCCAGACTTGAATTATGTATGCAGGATTTAAGAGCCAAAAAATTATATGGAGAGTTATGTATCCGATAAGGAATTAATGTTAGTGTCTGACTGGAGACTGCTGGGTTTGTTTTCATTCTAAAAATTTGTTTATTGTCAAAACTCTTTCCCCTTCAGGTGCTTTTTATTGATGTTCTGGGTTTTTTTCTGTGCACTTGTGAAGATTTAATATCATTACTGCTTGTTCAGAAAGAATCCTCTCTGTGTAACTTATATAACAAAAACCATAAAAATTCAGTGGAAGGGAAAAGATGAATATCCAATATTTTAAAACTGTTTGAATATGGAAAGTATCATAATAAAAACAACAGATTCTAGTGACAGCCAAAGCAACAGACACATTCAGTGTTTAAATTAAATGCTTGAAAGCTCTAAGGCTCTTCTGCAAATGTGCTGTTTTTCTGTAAGAATCTGGTGGGTGTTCTTAGCCTTTGTAATTTTGGAACACACCGATTCTGTTTTTCAATGAAATGGCATATTAATCTACATAGAAGACTGGTTTCTTATTTTTCTGAAACCAGTGGAACTCAGATGTAAACCACTCTCTGTCTTTTCTTTTTTATGGAGGGGGGAAATAGATCTATCAAAACTTTGGAGATCTGTTGTTCATGATTATACATGATTAGTATTTACACAATGATTCTTCAAAGGAATTCCATTTATTTATAGTTTTCATTTGCCCCTAGAAGTGTGTTAATCACTCTCTCCACTGTTGCCACCCATCTAAGATGCTGCTTTAGTCAGTCTTTAATCTCAGAAGGGCTTATCATCATGTTCTTAAAGCTGTCATAAAACCACCATCACTGTAAAAAGTTAAAATGTTTTCATAAATCTTTTTATTAACCTGTGAATTATTTTGGCAAATGCAAAAAAAATTTTCAACAAAAATCTATGATGATCCATGATCTGTTCTGAAAGGGACAAACTTCAAAGTGGAGAACAGCTCTGAGATTTCAGTCCCTCCACTATCTTTCAGACTCCTATTCATTTCATTTGATTCAGACTCTTTACAATTTCTTAATAGAAAAAGCAAACAACTTTCCATAATAAAACTGCAGAGATGTAGATTGTATGACTGTATAATGCAATCATGCACACTTCTTTTTAAAACTATGTGATTTTGTTCTGTTGATTAAAAATAAAGATATTCCTAGCAGTGAAACTTGAAATGTAAAAATTGCACAATTCACTACTCACTCATCTTCTGAGTCAACTGTTTTGTGTTTTTTTCTTTTTCTTGTTTTTGGTTATTTAACAACATAAAGCTCAAGCCCAGCTGGTAAACTTACTCAGGAGTCCTTTTTTCCGCTGAAAAATAATCATGTAAAACTTTCATTGATGCTTACAGTTTTCCAGCAAAGGAGATGAAAATTATTTGCAAATACTCTCTGCTATCTGCCTAAACTGTTTGCTCAGGTGTATTTTTTGTTAACCTGAGGCTCATGGGAGGTAATGGTCTGCACCTGCACAACTAAAATTAAATCAGTTTTCCTACTGATGTCACTGAAATTAGGATTTAAAGTGTAGCTAATTCCCTTACCACTCTTCATTGCCTATTGTCAGGGGAATAATTCAGGTACCTAATCATAGTTGTGCACTGCTAATTCAGGGTGTCTGAGGCATCAGCCCAGATTTGGCAGACATAAAAAAAATGTTATGAAAAAATCCACTCTATTCTGGAGTGGTGGCTGGGAGCCAAGTGGAAATGGTATCTCAAACAGCACTGAACATCCGTATTTCAGAACCTGATACTCGTTGCAGGTGGGAAGGACTGTCACCCAAAGGAGGGACTGATGTCTCAGAATTTTTCCATTCCACTAGAACAGGAAAATAAAATAGTGAGATGAACAGTTTTCCTTGCCTCTCTCCATTGTCTGTAAAGCTAGCCTAGATGACTATTTTCAGTTAGTCATTTTATTTTACATTGTTAAGGTTAAACAGTGCCTTATGTCATTAGAGTAAGCTTTACTAGAAATCAGAGAAAATTATTTAGGTGTGTCTGCCATTTATGAAGGTCCAAACTCCAAGTGAAAAAGAATAAGGTATTTGAGTGTAAATACGTGAAAAAAAGTTTAGTTTGAAATTACTCGAAGTAAATTAGAGCTGAGCAGTCAGAGCAACCACAACATACTAGTGAGTTATTCACAGACAATATGAGTGTTACAGCCCCCACCTACAGAGGGTTGCCTTTTTAGCTCAAGCTGGTTCATTTAATGTTCTTAGCTCTAGAGGTTCTTGGCTCAGTCCCTATTGTATTAACCAGGAGTTCAGCTGTCACACAAAGCTTGCAAACACAAAACATAGAAGGTAAAACAGAGTTCATTAATGATACAGAAGAATAAAGCTCCCTGTGCTAATGTGCTCTGTGGTAATTTTCTGCCCAAAAGGACTATGTGAGACTCTACACACCCTGTTTTGTGAAAGAGAAAAAGAACCCAAGTAGAAGTTGTAAAGATTTCACAGCTCCAAATCGAAATATTATAGTCCTCTTTCTTAGGATGATAACTTTACCCTCTCTGATGGAAGGCTAAGTCATATCCACCAGTAGGCATACTGACTTTAATTAAACTAGCCATAGAGTAAGGTGTTACTCAACATACGATTTTTTTTGGCCTTGCCTTTAGTTTTTGCTTCTGACAGTGAATCAGACATGGCACAGTAAAGGATCATTGTTTTTCTAAGACACTTGGGATCTATCTTAATGAATTGTATGCTATGATTTCAATGTTTCTCTTAACTTTTTGTTGGAAGTGGACATAATTAAATAAATGCACATAAAAGAATATACGAAGATAAGAGGAATCCTCTGATTTATTTTTTTTTTTACTCTGAAAACTGCAATTTGCATTAGGAGTCTTCCCAATGGGTCTATTTTTAGAAGTCTTTTGGAAACTATTTATTAATAGAGAGCAAGAACAGGAAAGTATCTTGTTTTTCTTGAGAGAGAATAAAAGCATGAACTACTGCAGAAAAGTGCAAATACAATACATGTTTTATGTAGACACTGCTCTGAAGAACAGCAGATCCTGTATGCCTGAGTCATCATGCACTTGATCCACAACACCTCTATTGTCAGCTGGGTCAGGAGACTGTTCCAGCAAGTGTGAATTAATCTATTTGTACAGCCTTAATCACTGAGCTGTGGAGAGAAGTCTTCAAGAAGAGAGTGATTTATCCCTTCCCTAACTCTCTCTAACTACCTGGAACCTTTATTACCATTCATTGCCTTGATATCACTCATATTCACAAATGGCCCAGGGCCATTCTGTGCTGACACAAAATAAAAAGCACAAGGAAGCATCCTGAGGAATTCACACTCTTATTTCAGACAAGAAGCAGCAGGTTGCTGTATACCTGACCAACATCAGTCTGTGGCAGTCCTTGAATGGAGGATTACAAGTCATGACATGAAGAAGGGGAACAAGACAATGCACAGAGAAACCCAAAAGGGCAGCTGCAAATGAGGAAAATAACACTGGAAAGGAGATTTTTTTTTTCCTAAATTAAAAAAAAATTAATGAAGGCAATGTCCCCATGTCTATCCTTTGATGCAGTTATATATTGTTCTTAGAAAGCAGTAAATTGTTCTCTCTCTTATTCACCCTCATTCTTTGTCTTCTTTTTCTCTTCCTCTCTCCTTCTCTGCCTCTGCCCTCCTCACTGCCTTTCTTTCTTTCTTGTTTAATGTTCAGTTGTAGCTTGTTGCTAATAAATTATTGTTCTGAGAATGCCTTCCAATTAGTGATAAATGACACTTCACACATTTGCTATTTGTTTGTTTAACAGCTGCCACTCTTCAATCTGTAGGTTGTAGGTGTCTGGAAAAATGCCATGTTTGTATTCTGTACAGTTACAGGTTTGGTTTTGTGTTAAAATTAGATTTTTGAGGAGCATTGAAATGCTCTGGTTATGGTCATTCGCTGCCAACTTCTGGCACCAGATACTTACTTTATTTTCATTTTCAAGAGACGACATGACAGAAACAACAAGACAATAAATCACAGTGATATTGCCTGAGTAAACATCAGAAATGTTGATCACAGCACAATTATAGCGGCCCCATCCTTATTTGCTGAGACATGCTGGCCATCCATGGGCAAAATTATGCTCTAACTTTTAAATTCCTGCTTAAGCTTAAACTTAAACCAGGATTATTTAAGGCCTTTCAAAGAATGAGTTGCTGATGAAAGAAGGGATAATAAATGTTCTTGGGTTTGGAGTTAAATAAAAAAAAATTTAGTAACATTCTGCAACTGGGTAGTGTTGAAATTTCCTAGCTTAAATAAGAAGAAACTCGGCACTGTAAAGATCTTTTTGAAATCCATTTTTCTCTTTTATGTACACATGAAGGTACATATATTTCATTATAAATGCATTATAATTCATGCATGCAATGATATTAAATTTGGAGTACCCCCTCTTCATTTTGACTTATGATTGCTCAGTTACTACAGGTTTGTCTTTGCCTTAGCTATTTTTCTTCAAGTTACTTTTCCTTACCTTATTAAACAAAGATCTAAATAAATTCCACAATCTGAAATATTTGACTTGAGACTGTCAATATACATTTCATAGATTAAGGCTATGATCACCAAGGCCTCAAAAACAGGTTATGAGACATCACTGAAAGATTTCAAAATGTTTGCTTCCTGCTTCCACTAGATGAGTCTGAGTGCAGCAACAACTTTATTTTTTGTGTCTTTTTATTGTGCAAAAATATGCAGAAACTGTACTTTTGATCAAATTAATAACATATACAGCTGTAGCTGAATCCTACATTTAGTGTTTATAACGCCAGTGAATACCCTTGATTACCCTAAGCAATCAGAAAGTTACTTCTGCTGGGCTGATCCAAAGCACTTGAATCTGCTGCTACTACTGCTGTCCTCTAATTACTTTACAGATGACAGTTATTCAGCCCAGTGTAGGGTACTGAAGATAAGTGCATAAATTACACTTTGTCTTGTTCGTGTTTTTTTTTTTTTAAGTACAACTTGGAAAATTAAATGTGAAATCATAATGAGTTAGAGGCATAAATGTTTTGAGACAATCCCGTCCATGAATTAGAATTTCATTACAAAAGGTTTCTCCAAAATATGAAGCCTGATATAGTCTGTAGCCTGATACAGAGTATTGACAGGAGATCAAGAATAGAAAGAACATTCACTAAACCTTTTTGTAAAATCAAATATAGAGATATTTTTAGATCAGTATTCACTACAAATAGCTAAGGGAATTGGACAGATTGGAGTTTGTTTATATTTGAGCAGAAATGAGTGTAGAGCTGGATTCAGAATCAATTAATAAATTGAAGAGAAACAAATTTCAAGGACCACATGGAATCACTCAAGAGTTCTAAATTAACTTAATTATGATTAAATACTTCATATTTAGACACATAAAGCACTAATGATGATAGGTAACTGTCACTTGCTAAATTTGGTAATAGAATAAACAAACGAACTTTAAGAAAAGGTTTGTGGACTGATGCAGGGATAGAGAGTTGAACAAGTAGGAAGATATATATGTATAAATATGACATAGAAAATTCAATATCAATAATTAAATGCTTTTCTTGCAGAAGAAAGCTGTGCCTCACAGAGCTGTTAGGTTTCTGTGATGAAGTGAAATAGCACATGAACATGGGCGATCCATTCAGACTTGCATACATAAGGCTCTTACAATTTTTTCACAACATTCTTGTAAAAAAAATCCTTAGAAAAATGAATTATCTTTGGTAAGGAACAAGTTTCATTTATAGATTAGTAACTCTTTACTATAAGCAAATAAGTTCAAGAAAACAAAACAAACAAAACTGCAATAATCATAAAAGAAGAAGGTTACTGGATTTAGAACATGGATTCATTGTATCAAAAAAAATAAAAATAATAAAAACAATAAAAATAATAAAAATAATTCAGTTACAGATATGAACAGTAAGGTGACAGAGTTTGCTGATGATACACAGCTATTCAAGAAAGTCAATGCTAATGCTGATTACAGAGTTACAGAAGTGAATGGGTAATAAAAGATATAAAAGATTCAGTGTTGATAAACGCAAAGTAATAAGGTTGGGGAAAACTGTATAAAATGATAGGTTCCAGATGAGCTATTATCACTTAGAGGACAGATTTTCAGAGTCTTTGTAGATATTTCTTAAGGAAATGCCTGCTTAACGGAAGTCAAAAAGGAAAGAAAGTTAAGAAATTGCAAGCAAAAGAAAAAACTTGATATTGCCACTACACAGTGCACCTGCATCCTGAATGCTGTATACAATATTTCTTAAAGCACAGACCAATACTAAAAAAACTATTAAAAAAAATAAAAAGGGAAGCACAACCAATGTATATAAATATTTCAGAGTCTATTAGTGGGCCAGATTAAAAATCCACTTCATCAACTACCTAAACCACTACTGGTAGGAGCTGGAGACTAAACTTGGGAAGGATCAGGCTGCCTTCAGTCTTTCTTATAATTTTTCTTTCCCTTTTTTCTGTGGGGTCACGAGCAGAGTCAAGGGGAAAAGAATGAAGAGTTCATCCAAAGACTGATCAAAAGCATGGGAAGTAACAATTTCCAAGATATCATACTTAAGAAGGAATCCATCTTTCTCCTCTGACTGTCCAGACAGACTAGGCAGACTCTTTTCCTAACTAAAGCAAATAAGACAATGTTTCCAAAGTTGGGCAACATGATGAAATCCCTTCACCTTTCTTCGTAACAAGGATGAACTTGATAGCATCAGTTTTTATTACGTTAATTAAGAGAAACTGATTTGTTTTCTCTTCCAGTTTGAAAATTAACAAAATATGATCTTCAGTTTTCCAAACTAGTTCACTAATACAGTGAAGGGGTAGATTTCTTATACTCTGGAAGGAGCAGTTCCTGAATAAGCCACAAGCTACATAACAACACTAAGGCAAACTCCCCTGGACCGTCTTAGCAATGAAAGAATCGAAGAGTGACAGACATAAGCTCACTGTACTCCAGAACAAAAGGTTGCCATCAGGATATTACTTCACTTCTCCTCTAATGGGAATTACATTGGGTCCCAAAATAGGAATATTATTGCAGTGGAGTGATGAAAGACAAATATTTGTAACAAGTTCTTGAAGTATCATCAGCTGGCGGAAAAGAAAGTCTTTGTAGAACAGAAGTCGGGTAATAATCAGTTGGCTAATAGTCATGCGAGCAGTTTGCTTGAGCTCAGCCAAAACAGATGTTCAGGGGACACCAAAGGTTCATTGACTTTAATAGTTTATATGATTATCTGAAAAACAAACAAACAAAAAAAAACCCGAAAAAACAAAACCCTCTCCCACTGAAAGATTTGAATTAAAAGTGGCAGGCTTTTTTTCCTCCCCAGCTTTAATCATCCTTGATTCAAATTCTTCTTGAAGACCTGAAGGATGGCTCCTGAGTCCATGCTCTGCTCTGCTTATCCACACAGGATCTCACAGGGTTGTCAACAACAATTTCTCACATACTAAAGCAAAGCCTGTAATATGGATACTGAGAAAGACACTTGCTTTTAAACATTATCTTGATCAGGAGAAGAAGCATCCTGAAATCATGATCTGCCAAATCTTCTGGACTGGCCAGAAAAATATGAAAGTACAGTATATAAGTCTAATGTATGATATAGATTGATTAAATGCTATGAGGAATTTGTTAGTGCACTGAATGTTGCAACTTAATGAGGTAAATAAAATACAGCCCTCTGGGAAAACACTGTGAGCATCTAAAGGTAAGAGAAAATAGTCCAGGTGCTAACTGCCAGGCTGTTTGAAGATAAGGCTTTTTATGAAACATACCATTGTGGATATAAGTGTTTGAGTAGTTGACACAACAAAAAATTATTTCTAACAGTTATTCCTGGTATGAAGGGAAGAAAAGGGATTTCTATGACTTTCAGTAAGGCATAAGGCCATGTTGCATTAATTGTAGTATGCAAGCTAACACAGTGTGTCACGATGAACATGGTGTAAAGTCAGGGTCATCATGACGGTGCCATTCCTCTGGTTTTTCCTTGGAAAAAAAAAAAAAAAAAAAAGAAAAAGTAATCCTAGGAAAGTTTAGAAAGCTGCAATTAAACAAATACTTTCCTCTAAAATTTATATCTAATTGCAATTAAAAAGGAGCATGACAAAGTGACAGTGTGAAATTTTGTAACAAAAGGCAAAACCATACCAATCACACAGAGACCTCTGTGATCTATTGTGTCCTTCAGACATGCAAAACTCAGTGTTAGTGAACAAAGCTTTAGATCCTGTCAGATATTGCAATCATACTGGGAATCAGACATGGTACTAAGCAATAGTCATGTAAACAACCAAATGCCTAGAGACAAATCAGCTGATATCCATCACTCATCAATAACTTACACCAGCTGAGGATGAAATCAGAAAATCTGGTAAATCAGAAAGTCCTCTGGTAATCAGAGTATTTTCACCTAGCAACAGGTGAACAACCTGAATCTGTAAGACTTTTTTTCCTTGTACTTCTCACAGGATGTTTTATCTGTCTTCAGCCCCTTCTTTTTACCTATTTATCCTTGAGGTGGCAAAATTCAGTTTTGTCTACACTGCTTTGAAAACTTGAAGCAGCTTTTTGAGTTACTGGAAAAGCAGGTGTGTTCTCAGGAAAAGGAACACTACTAGACTGACTTGTTTCTCTGTTACATGAGCATCTTCATGTCACTTCATGGATTTTCACAAGGCATGGGCTGTGCCTTCTGAGGGCAGCTCAGGCAGAGCTCAGTCACTTCGCATTTGTTTTGGCAGTAACTACATGGCTAGTGAGAACATTTGTAAGTGCACCCATATGTTTAAGCTGGCCACAAGCTGTGTTGTTCCTGGCTCAGCACATGTTTATATGGGTAGAAAAGAGTTATGGCTATGGTTTGCTCCAACACCTCCACTAATTTAAAAGCTGAGTTTCTACTTTAGGTGATTTAGCTTTCCAGCTACGTGAAGCTTTTTGCAGCTATTGACTACTTTGTATATTCAAATCACAACTGTAATCTCCAAATACTTCTTTGAGGGTATTTATGAAACCTTTTCTGATAGCTTACCTCAAACTCATGGGCTTGTCAATATGAGTAGCTCTACATTTTGCTGGATAAAAAGTGGATGCTGCTATATTTCTATGCAGAGTTCCTCAGTCTGCATAGGAAGACTTGTGATTGGTACAGAATTTCACCTCTCATGCATATTTCCCTCAGACTTTCTCTTTCTTCCTCAAGTCCAGTAGCTTGTAAATCTATCTATCTGTAAGATAGATATGAACTATCAGAGAGCAATGTTTATTAAGCTTTGGCAGGAATTCTATGTGCCTTTGCACCATAGTTCAGATCACTGTCTATCTTGCATTGCAAAAAATCCATGAACCAAATCACTGAAGAACTACACCCAAAGGAAAGGCAAAGGTTCCAACACTTTCAAAAGTAGGTTCAGCATCTTACGTGTATATAGGAAACAGTTCATTATCCCAATGGAGGAGAAATAAATAATATAGTCATCTTGAACGTTCCTTTATGTATATTAAATTATTTTTTCAGTCCCAGATGGTCTCTTCAGGGAAATTACTTGTTAAGGAAAAAGAAATTAATCCATTTCATCTATTTTACTAGAAGTAATCAGAATAAATTAATGTGTGCTGATTTGCCAAATCAGCTAAAATTATGTCAGTCATATTATATCAATTATTTTTCAGTTCTGTGTTATATACACCATACAATTTTGGCAGGCAATCTGGGAAACAGAAGAATTTGCAGAGCTAAATTATGGAAGCTATGTAGCAATATTTATAGGTAGACCTGACTACGAAGCAGAAAATCTGTTTCATTAAAAAAACCCAAATCATGTTTTTGTTCTGAATATGTCGAAAGATTCTTTAGTAAGAGAAAACATCTAAGAAATAAAAGGATAAATTTCAGGACGGATAGTAATTAGAGTTTTCACACTAGGATTAGCAGACATCTTTCTGAACCCCTAGTTTGTCCAACTGATGATATAGCTATTTAGTAGAGGCATCAGAGATGATTTTGACATGAACAGTCTTCTTCAGTGAGTATGGAAATCTGCACGGCCTAGAATGTCTAGACTATCCGGAACCTTGTGCACCTACAGCTTACTTGTTTTGTTGTCTAAGCAGGAACAAATATTCAAACACTATGTTACAGTCCATAGTTTTAATCTATTCTCAGTCTTGGAATTTAAACCTGAATTCTGATGTTTCATATGAGATTTTTAACCACTACCACATTTCCATTAACCACCAGGTCTTTTTCTAAAGTTGATGCCAGGAATCTATACTAGATGCTTGTAACGTATGTTATTAAATGTGTTTGAAAAGTTGGTAATCAGAAACAGAAATTCTCAATAGCTTGCAAGAGTATTTTTCTCAGTTTTGAGGTATAGAATGTCTTGCTGCCTTCCTAACTTCTTTCTTTCTTGTGAGAGAAGAACTTAAATATATCAGTTTAAACTATGATAATATAATATGCAAAAATATAGTATCTTGATGGTTAGGCAATCAGTGTGCTTGAGGGAAGAGCTGCCTTTCAGAGACCTAGACAGGGTGGAGGAATGGGCTTATGAAATTCACCAAAGGTTCAGGCAAAGTCCTGCACCTAGGGTGGAAGAAACCCTTATAATGATAAAGTCTGGCAATGGACTGAGTAGCGAGCACCTCTTCTCCCCATCTTTGAGATGGACAACAGAGTAAACATGATTCAGCAGTCCATCCTAATATATTGAGCTGTATGAACAGGTCAGTGATCACTAGGTGGTTGCAGGTATGGAGTACTGCCCTGTCGTGGTTTTGCCCTGGGTCAATTTGCTTACACACCCCACACACAATTACTATTAGTTGAGAGAAGGTTTATGCAGACAAAAGAGACTGGATTTAGGAAAATAACATGAACATTTA
>JAYRBT010000114.1:102779662-102800591 GCA_036023395.1 Myiotriccus ornatus
AACTGCGCAATCCACCTTCTCTTCCGTTTTTCTTAAATATGTAATTAGCAAAGGCGTCACTAAGAGTTTTGATTGGGCTTTGTCCGGAAATTTACTTGGACAAAACCATTCACAGCCCCAGGGATGGGCTGGTGGGCAAAACCATGACATGCCCCTTGAGAGGGACTGAGGAACAGGGGCTTGTTCAGTCTGGAGAAGAGATGGCTTTTCGGTCACCTAACAGCAGCTTCACACCATCTGTGAGGGGGTCATCAAAATGACAGAACCAAGGCATTCATAGCTGTGTATGGTGGAAGGGTGAGTCATAACATCATAAACTGATTCAGGAGAGAATCCATCTTGAGATAAGAAGAAAGCTTTTCCCCATGAGAACAGTCAAACAGGGGAACAGAGCATCCAAAGAGTCTGCAGAGGTCTTGAAGACCTGACTGAATAAACATCTGACTATCTTGGTCTGAAATCAGTGTTGAAGTGGTTTGAACAGAAGGCTGGATTAGATGATCTTATGATATCCATTCCAAACTGAATGATTAGGCCAAATCCCACATTCCTGACTATCCTGTTAGAGTACAGAGTAATCTGACCTTCTTTAAATAGTTAAATGAGCAGAGTATTTCATTTGCTGAACTGTAAACATCCAATTTATTTAACATTTATGTGCATTAAATTTTTACTGCAAAGAGAATGAAAAAATGTGCATTATTTAGGCATGGAACATTAGACACTTGTCCAAGTACAGCATAACTTCAAAGGTAAGTTGGAAAAAAATCATTTATTTAAATATTCATGTCTACATGCAGTACAGATGATGACAGATGGACACTAAAGATTTGAAGTCAATGAAGAAAAATGGGCAAATTTAAGTACAATCCAGTGTTTTCTGAAGTGGATATGCAAAGCGGACCTAATGAATCAAGTCCTTGAATTTATTATTTCTTTCCACTCATCATAAAGTGGATTTAAGGTGATTAGTTCAGCCATGGAAGTTTACATGCTGCACATCAGAAATGAGGTGTGATGAAACCCAGCCATTGTATCTAACTCATTTCCTCAGGAAAATCATACAGACACTCCCAAGCTATTAAAAAAAAAGGCACAATACTGAAGATTCGAACAAGAGGAAACCCCTGTCCTAAGAACAGATGAATCCAGTTATGGAAAATACAACCTTTTCTTATACTTTCTAGTAGAGTAGATCAGTTTACATTTTGCATGTCAATTTAATATTTTATTTTAAAGAGAACACAAAGCTAAGTAAAAAATAACAAGAAATATAAATTTAATTCTGCCACTGTTCATTAAATGTATAAGAAATCAGGAGGAAATATCAGGCATCCTCCACCTAGGCTTTGCATCCAGCATGTATGATGCTTTTCTTAGAGTCAACACCTAGTAGAGTGAGGTTGAATGTAATAGAAGGAAGGTGACATGTAGAAAATGCAGTCTTACTATTCTACAGTATTCTACTGTAAGGAATGTAAGAACTGTAATTTCAGAGTATCCTCAGTCTAAGCAGGTTTGAATTTATTGCTTACATTTCTTCCTGGGAAAGTACTCCTTGTGTTTTAGCATTCCTAGGTCATGCTCTTCACTAAACAGTTTGCATCTCAGCTGAAGAAATGGGTATGCTCAAAAGAAAATGAGCGTCAAAGAACGTGTTTCCACTTTATGATGAGTGAAAAGAAAGAGCGTCAAAGAACGTGTTTCCACTTTATGATGAGTGAAAAGAAATAATAAATTCAAGGACTTGATTCATTAAGTTCTGACTTTCATATATCCTGTGTGTTTAAATGCATAAAATTCAAGTATGCATCACTTACAAAAATGTTTCTCCAATGGCCTAGCACTAAGGGAACTCTTGGGTTCAAAAAGAACTCTTTTTGAAGGATATGAATTCAATTCCCTGTAGGTCAAACATCTCTTCTCATTTAAATATGTGATGTGATTTGATGTGATGCGATGTGATAGGCTTTTAAGTAGCCTGTCACCAGCCTTACATCTGTTGGTTTTTATAGCCACCTTCAAGATTATGGTGAAGACCACAGTAGTTTAGACTTTCCATTGAAGCCCATTTCTGCCTTTCCAATTCAGGGCATTTCTATTCGTGCTTTTGTACCTGTAGCCAAGTAACAAGGAAAACTTTGGGCCATCCAGAAGAGAAAAGATCTTGTATTTATCTATATGAACAGTCTGGGAAAATACGCAATGACATTGTAAGCAGAATTTCTGTTCCTTATCCTCATTTAAGGCAGGATTTAAGACAACATAGTTCAACAGTTTCTTGACATTTTCATGCCTTCATGCCCTGCTAAAACACAATTTAGTATATTAAAAAAAAAAAATACCCATGGCAATTATTCATTTTGAGCCATGTGTTTGTTTTTGGAGAATTTCATTTAGTACTGTTTTTGGCTATTAAACACGAGAAAATTATTTCATATTTATTAAGTGGGGGTTAGTTTTTTGTTGTGGGGTTTTTTTTAGGGGGGAGGGAGCGGGGTTGTTTTCTTTTTCTTTGTAATCCCAGGTAGTTTTCAGTTGGGTTGTAATGGGGCTATGAAGATGAAGAACAAAGCAAAAGTAGTAAGTTTAAAACAGTAATTAATTTCTTGTCAAGATATGCCATACATTCCTTGTATAAACATTATTTAATCTATTTCTCCAGTTCATAAATCACTTATTTTGTAAAAATTCAGTTTAATATTATAATTAACTTCTGCTGTACTTTAGTCATTAATGACACCCTGAACTTGGCCAATGTTATCATTTTAATTTGCAATGAGTACATTTTTTCACATCCTTCTCACACCAGACTTCGCTGTGTTGACATTCCTGAACTCCCCTTCTGCCCTCTCAACTCTTTCATCTGCAAAAATGAAAGCACAGCAGCACATGCAGTTACATGAGCTGGAGCAAATGTAGTGTTCACCCATGAGCAGTATAGTTCAAAAATCAATGCAATATATTTTGTCTAATCTAATCAAAGAAGGTCATTACTTTGAAGATGCTCTCATTTCATTCCATCTGAATTGCTCTCTATCCTTATTCCAGTCATTGTTATTTAAAATTAAGAACAGTTGTGGAGGTCTACAGCTAACACCTTTAAAAAACATAGGTAAAACCACCTGTTTTGCTGAAAATTGAGATACATTGTTTGTCTTATTGTTAGGACTTCATTTTAGAAGAGCAAACTTCAGCTCATTCGGAGCTCAATTGGGATGGATTCCATGGGAAGCTTTCACAGAGGATAAAGGAGCTAGTGAGCTCTGAGAGTTTTTGAAAAACACTCTCCTGGAAACACAAAAACAGTTCATTCCCTTTAAAGGAAAGGGAAGTAGATGGAGCAAGAGACCCCCTTGTCTTACCTATAAGCTGCTAAGCACTGAGGCTGTTCAAAACAAAAAGAGAAGCAAGACAGATGGAAAAGTGAAAGAATACCCATGGAGAGTTATGAAGGCCAGTGTGTGCAAAGAGGCAATTAGAGAAGCAAGAGCTCAGCTTAAATTGATATTGGCCAAAGTTACCAAAAACTACCAGCAAGGGTTCCTCAGATATATAAACAACAAGCAGAAACAGAAAGAGAGGTAAATTATTCAACACTTGAAAAGCAGAGGTTCTCAGCACTTTCTCTGTCTTTTCCAGCACTGTTGGACCTCAGGCCTCAGGAAGAAAAATCTGTGTTGATACAAACACAGACCCACAATCAGTGAAGGAAGAGTCAGTATGTGAATGATTACAGAAGTTTGACCCCCTAGATGCTCCCTGACAATGTCCACCCAATGGTGTTAAGAGATCTGGCTGATTTTGTTGCAAGCCTTTCTCCATAACCTTGAGTAGCTAAGAAGATTGGAAGACATCCCAGAAGACCGGGAGAAGACCTCAGCATAAGAACATGGACCTTGTGGAGCAAGTTCAGAGGATCACGGAGATCTCAGTGATGATGCTCAGTGGGACTGAGCATCTCTCATATGAAGACAGTTGGGATTTTTCAGCCTGAAGAAAAAAAGACTTCGGGGTGGCCTTGTAGCACTGTCCCAGTTTAAATAAGACAAGGGTCTTTCGCTGAGGATGAGTTATGAGAAAAGACCCAAACTCCTCCTTCTAAGCAATTATAAATCCAAAATTAAGAGGCTCCAATTGAAGGAAAAACAAATTATAGAAAAGGGAAAATAGCAGCTCTTTATTAAGAGGTATGTGTGTATTAACAGAAACACGGAAAAAAAACAAGTAAAACAACCAAACAATACTCCTCTAGCCACAAATAATCCCCTTCAAAACAAACCAATAAACAAGCAAAAGGGAAAAAGTAAACAGTTCCACTTGCGCCCTTTGGTGCACTTCCAACTACAGTCAATAGGGGGCGCCATTGGGTCACTGGAGATGCAAGCTTGTAATGTCCTGTAGGCAGCCACCAGGTGGCGCTGTTGGATCACTGGAGGTGCAGAACTTGTAATGTCCTGTAGCCAGCCACCAGGGTATGCCGGAGAAACCAATCCAACCAAAAAAACTGGGCCTTCTTTCCCTTCCCACACACTGGGAAAGGGGAGAGGGAGAGGGGGAAGGAAAACCAACAATAACGACAACAAAAAAAAACCTCCTTCACTTACTCCAGCTGGTTGAACTGCTCTGTTCAATCCTCTCTCTCCTCCTGATGTGCACAAAGACCCCCATCAGGGAAAGAAAACCAACGGGAACGGTGAAAGGAAAAAAAAATTAAAAAAAAAATTAAAAGAAAACCTCCAGGAAAACAGTTCCTCTCTGATGCAAACTCCAAGCAGGATCCGCAGCTAGTAAACAGGTCGTAGAGCCACACACACCAGCTGTCACACCGACCACATGTTCCAGCCACAGCCCAGCCCACCAAACTTCTCCTCCCCCGTTGCCCAGGAGATGAGAGAAAAAAGTAAACAATAGCCTTTCATCTGCCCCGTTTCCTAGGAGACTAATTTTTCAGCAATTAGCCAGGGAGCTAGTTCTTTTGTACTCTTAAGTGCTTACCTAACAGCTCTGCAGCAGTGAGCAGGGGGGAAGGGAAAAAATTCCTGACTGGTCTCCAAAAAACCAGCTAAACCATGACAAGCACCTTCCAGTACATAAAGGAGGCCTACAAGAGAACTGGAGAGGGACTTTTTTCAAGGGCGTTTAGTGATAGGACAAGGGGTAATGACTTCAAACTGTAAAAGGGTGGGTTTGGATTGGATATTAACAAAAAATATTCTTTACAGTGAGAGTGATAAGGCACTAGCACAGGTTGCCCAGAGAAGTTGTGAATGCTCCATTCCTGGCAGTGTTCAAGGCCAGGCTGGATGGGGCCCTGAGCAATCCGTTTTAGAGGAAGGTGTCCCTGCCTATGACAGAGAGGTTGGACTTAGATGACTTTTAAGGTCATTTCCAACCCAAACCATTCTGATTATATGAATGACACCCCCATCTACAAGAGGGGCTTAAAAAAGGATCTGGGAAATTACAGGCCCCATCATCTTACTTCAGTCCCTGGAAAAGTTATGGAACAAATCCTGCTGGGGGCTATCCCAATTCAAATGAAGCACATGATTGGGAAAAGCCAGCAAGGGTTCACCAAGGCCAAATCATGCATGACAAACCTCATCACCTTCTACAGCAACGTAACCTGCTCAGTTGAAGTGGGGTGAGCACTGGACATTGTCTACATGTTTTTCTCCAAGGCTTTTCATACAGTTTCCCACAGGCTCCTCCTAGAGAAACTGATACATTACAGTCTTAACACGTGATCTGTGCCGTCCATGGGGAACTGGATGACAGGCAGCAAGTATCTCCTTCTCAAACTGGCAAACTATCACAAGTGGGGTCCCCCAGGGATTGATATTGGACCCAATAATGTTTAATATCTTCATAAGTGATCTATATGGTGCGATCAATTGTACTCTGATTATGTTTACTGATGATAGCAAACTGAGTGGAGAAGTGGACACTGAGGAAGGGAGGGCAGAATGATCTGGATAGGCTGGAAGAGGGGACAGACAAGAACCTTATGAAGATGAACAAAACAAATGTAAGGTCCTGTGCCTAGGAGAACACAATCCAGGGCAGGGATCTACCTGGCTGGGGAAAAGCTGTGTGGAAATGGATGTGGGGGTCCTGATGGACTAGAAACTCAATAGGAGTAACATTTGTGCTGCTGTGAAAAGGAAAACCAACAGGATGCTGGTCAACAAGAGAATTACAAGCATAGATAAAAGAAGTCATTATCCCACTCTACTCAGCACTTATTAGGCCACATCTGGAATGGTCACAGAGATGTTCAGAGGACTGGGAAGCCAGCCACGTGGGGAAAGGATGAAAGAACTGGGTTTGTTCAGCCTTGAGAAAAGCAGACTTAAGGGAGACTTACCACCATGTTCCAGTGGCTACAAAGAAGATGGAGTCTCCCTTTTTGCAAGTCATATGGAAAAGATTAGGGATAAGAATCTGACTGAACATAAAATGAAATTTTTTCACAATGCAAACAATCAGCCATTGGAATAATCTCCACAAGGAAGTGGTAGATTTCCCAACATAGGACACTTTAAATATTCAGCTAGATAGGGTGCTGGGCCATCTTGTCTATTCAGTGTTTTTGCTAGGAAAGTTTGGACCAGATGATCCTTGAGGCCTCTTTCAACCTGCTGTTCTTCTCTTGATTCCATGATTTCTTATCTTCTTACACTCACAGGCAGGGCTTATAGTCTCAAAAAACAAACAAACAAACCAACCCAACAATTTTTCTTAGCCCCTGTATTATTCCAGTCATCTCTGCTGCAGGATCACTCGTGTCCTGAAGCTCGTGGTGACTCATCCTTTTCTTTCAGTTGTTAAAACTCAGACATGGAAAGGGTTTCCGAACAAAGCTATTTAAATGAGTATTGCTAGCTGCCTTAAAAAGGACATAATAAAGAAGCTGAAAAATCTGCAGTGATAAACTATGCAAATTATACCTTACTACTAGAAGAAAAATGCCAGAAAATGAGAGCTAAATCCTTTTCCCCCGCTCTTCACCTACCAAGCATACAAAGAAGGAACAAGATGCTTAACAACAACATCCATTTTATGCAGTGAAATTTTGCTCTGACTCCCACCTAACTGGTAATTTCTAGAAAGGGGGAAAATTGGAAGGATTATCCAGTTCACAGAGCAGTATATCCAACAAATAAAACACCAAAAGATACATTTGCTGGTAGCGGATCACACTGTAAATCTTGCAATATACCACTACTCAATGATTTTTAACCTAAACCATCATTAATCATTCATGAACCTGTGCATTGCTAAAGGGAATAACACAGTCTATAATCTTCAGGATGTGTGTGAGAAAAAAAAAAATCCCTTTTTTATTGGAATAAATCAAAATGCCTTTAACTCATAAGTTGTTTGTGCCCTATAACTCTTTTCAAGTAGGACAGGCAATGAATTTTGGAACAGGACACCTGCTACTAGACTTCAGAGACCCCTTCACATTGCTTTAAACTCTGCTGTTGATCTGTGTCATGTCAGAAACACAACTTTAACAGAGCTTGTTTTTCCCATGGGTAAATTAAGAATAATAATGGTGGGTTTTTTCACTACTGTATTTATAAGGTTCAGTCAAAGCACTATTCAGACCTGTAGTCTTAGACCCTGTGCACCACAAATTCTTCATTTTCAAACAGTTATTTTTGTTCTCAGCACCCTATTTTGTTTTTGACTAACACAGATTTTTCATAAATGTCTTAATCTGGAAACACTAGGAAGTGAAAAGTCTACCATTTCTATTAATGACTTTTTCCAGAGGTTCTAAACATCCTTACATCCTATCTAAGTGTGTCTGTTTTCATCTTCTGTCCTTTTCCATATGACTGCATGTCCATGAGGTTAGTAGTTATCAGCATTTTTTCTCCATAATTTTGCACTTATGATCAGAGCTACGGGAGAGCTGAGGCACTCCTTTGTCCATTCGGGCACCCAACATAAATGAGTTTAAATGTCTGAGACTTTTGCTCCATCTGTACACTCAGCCAGACTTCTGGCCACAAGTTGCACGTGAACTACTGAATTCTCTTTTCTCCCTACTCAAAATAGAGTAGCTTCTCTGTCTGTTCTACTGGAGCCATGCCTGGCCAATGCTAACCTAAATTAGGCCTTGCTTGTGAGAGTGATCTTTGGCCTGAGACAAAGCCATAACAGGCTCTATGTTAACAATTATTCATTGCAGACTGCAGCTGGCCAGTTGGCACAACCACACCTACTCCTGCACATCTCTTTACTCTACGTGTAGCCCTCATTTCTATGAATAACATTTTTAAGTGTTTACATTAACTGTGGCATGAGCTTTTTCATCTCCATCATGTTCAAGTCCCAACAGGGACTAATAGGGTTGCTCAAGATATGTGTAAAGCCTCACCAGTTAGTCATCCTGGCGAAGAAACCAGCTTTTTATGTGTCTGAAAGCACTGAAACATATAATCATGAAAGGTTTACCTGGAGAGCAGGATTATCTGTGTGAGTACTGAATGTGGTTTGTATGCAAAAAAAAATTAGCTCCATATTATGTTTACAAAAAAAAAAGAGTATGTTTTCATTTCTTTCACACATAAACAATACATATATTACACATGCAAATGGGGAAATCCTGTTCGTATTTCAGGGATGCAGATATCACAGGTTTAGGGTATTACTGAAGGGAGTGAGTGAATGCTGTACGCTATTAAGAGATGAAAATAGCCTAGCCCTTTTGAAAATTTCTAGAAGATGAAACCATTATCTGCAGGAATGCCTTAAATCTGCAAATGTTTTACAGAGATTTGGCTCCCCTGCTTCCTTGAAACAACACCATACACACCAAGTATTCCAATAATGAATAGAAATCTGGTTCATACTACCTAGATTGTTAAATAAACCCAGACACCAGTTGGCTAGTTATAAAAGTGTACTGCTATTGTGATGTTATCCATCTGTAGTATATGCCACATTGCAGTCGTGCTACTTCAAAAAAATTCTGCTTCATGGTTTATAAAGTATTCTTGCCATGTGCACCTCACGCTTGCTTTGGTTTTTTGTTTGGTTTTGTTTCTTTTTCTTCTTCTTCATCCAGGTTCAGGAGCTTTTCTTTTTATATTGAATAAATTACCCCCAACCTAATTTATATCAAGTGCATAGTAAACACTAGTTAAGAAAAATTGTATAGATCTTTCTCAGGCCCTATTCACATGAGTTTATATCTTAATTCCTTTATATAAGACTTCAGAAGAAATGGAGAGGAAATGGTAGATGCTTTTGTACACTTCCCTATTCCAAGCAGTGTTGCCATGATGAAACAGGACTGAAAAAGATGGATTTTCACAATCAATTATATCCACAATAGAATAAAACTTTAACGCAATAAAGTTATAAAAATAAGACAAATTCAAATTTTGGTGATCTAAAGAGCACTGTCAGTGTACTAACATTCAATATTGCAATGCTGAAAACTTATCTGTATTCCTGTACTCCTGGAATGAACCATTGATAAGTGCCTGCATTTTCTGCCAGATGAATGGAGAGCTGAAACAGGAATTCCCAGTACTTACCGTAATAAGTTATGGGTAGGTAGTCATTAGGAGTTATTGAAGAAAGCAATATGAGATAATCTAAAATTGGTTCCAACTAGTCCTAGGTTGAACACCTATGAGAAAGTGGGTCAGAATGCGAAATCCTACCAGCAGGTTCACACATTAAAAGGTACAGCTAAAGAAAGAGCCTGTGGAGGTTTCTTTGCCTAAAAGTAGCTGGAGCTAGTCATTGCACCCTCCATTACCCCACCCCTCCCACGGCTACATTTTCTGATCTTCTCCCAGAGAGTCTTAAAGTTCAGTGACATGATTCTAGAGATAATTCTTCTGTGTTGTAACAAGGCATCTTCTGCATTGTATTTAAGACTGTTTTCCACTAGATTACAGACTTTAAAAATTGAACACAGCAGTATTCAGATCTCATATTCATGCTATGTTTCTTAATGAGGTGAATATTGACATTGACGCACAGTTTATAAAAAAATTTATAAGCATGAATATGCAGAACCTGGCTTTAAAATTTGCAGTTACCTATTACTGCCACAATAATTATGTTTAGTCTTTATAAGAGGCAATGGCATGTAATAAAGACCAATTATTTGATAAAACAAAAGAGAATTTAAGTCTCATGGTTAGCTTCTCAAAACTATGAAAACTTCAGACTAAACTTGGAGGGAAAGAAGTAGAAAGATGCGTTATTTAGATTTTGTCACGTGGACTGGAGTAAGGACAGAAGCAGTCAGGTTAGAGGAAGTAACACTGAGGACACTGTGATCTAATTTGTCTTTTTCATCTTTCATAGGCTATTTCTTGGGTCAATGCCAAAGGTACTATCACAATATTCTACTCTGCTCTTGTGAGACCCCACCCATAGTATGTGTCCAGCTCTGGAGCCCCCACCATAAGAAAGACATGGACCTACTGAAGCGATTTCAGAGGAGGGCCATGGAGATGCTCAAAGAGCTAGAGTACCTCTCCTATGAAAACAGGCTGAGAGAGTTGGGGTTGTTCAGACTGGAGAAGAGAGAGCTCTGGGGTGACCTTAGAGCATCTTCCAGTACCTAAAGAGGGTCTGGAAGAAAACTGGAGAGGAACATTTTACAAGGGCATGGAATGAGAAAAAAAGGGGTAATGGCTTTAAACTGAGTGAGGGGAGATTTACATTAGATTTTAGGAAGAAATTCTTTAATGTAAGGATGGTGAGGCACTCTAACAGGTTGCCCAGAGAAGTTTCCATGCCCGGTTCATGGAAGTGTTCAAGGCCAAGTTGCACAGGGCTCTGAGCAAAGGGGTTTAGTGGAAGATGTCTTTGCCCATGGCAGGGGTGTTGGAACTAAGCACTCTTTAAGGTCACTTCCAACGCAATCTGTTATTCTATGATTCTGTGCTTCTGTGATTCAGAACCCAGCCTTACCAACAAGTAAATTGAACAGTATAGTCCCTCAAGGCAGGCATTACATTTCTCTCTTATTTGGGCAGAGAGTATAAAGGGTTTCCTTGGTACTCCGCTCTGGCTTACCAGAGGCTGACTAGCCTGAAGTCTTACAAACTCTGGGATTATAAGTCACCTGTGTGTGCAGAACTGTATGGCAAGTTAAATACAAGCAAATGGTAACTAAGGGTGAGTGGAAGATGCCATTGTAACAAAAACACACAGTGCTGAGCTGTATCTAAATGACTATAGAGTGGGTGGGAGAAGAGGTAAGGTAATAGATTATCTGTTGTCATCCCAACCTTCTAATTCTGCTTTTCCCTCACCTCTTTCCCTGCCTTAGTCTGATACTCAGGATCAGCTCCTACTAGGAAGCACCAGTGTGGGAAGAAGGACTGGAAAACAGAGGATTGGCACTGTTCCTACACCACTGATAGGGTCAGACAGTGTGTATTGAAGAGGAAAGGAGGAATACGCTTACAGCTCTGAGTATTTGTATCAGCTTTTTTCTCCTTCCTCCCTGCTCCAATCTCCCTTGGACTCCCCTTGTTCATTCCTACCACCCACTCTCTAACTCAAAGCTGTGACCAGTGTTCAATCTCATACTTAGTTCTCAGCGTGAGACTAACATTTTCTGGCTGAGAATCAAGTAAGTACATTTTTGCTAAGGATGTAAAATGAAATAACAATTCTACTCCATTGGATGTCAGCATCTCAGCTAATTGTAATTGCTGCTTTCATTATCCACAGAATGTTCTTCTTTCCAGATAAAAATACCTAGTTTAGTCTGAAGCTGTTCTGTGTATGGATCTTTGACAGCATTTAAGAAAAATTCCAATGAATGAAAAAAAGAACTTTTGAGTCTTTTATAAAAGTTCTCCAGTAGCTTATTTATTCCTTAAGTAGTTGTCCTCCAGCATGTTTTCACACTCCTATGTATTTCAGGAAAAAAAATATTCACTTCTGTATTTTACGCTGTTGTAATTACCAGATGTGCGAAGAGGTAGAACAGTGAAAATTCTCTAATCTACTCTATTCAAATATGAATAATGCCAAGCTGAGGAATGTTCACTTTACTAATCTTGCCAGAGAAATCAGTTTCCCAGTGCTGCCATCTCTTTATACTCCTGAACACAGTTTACATAAAACAAATGCAATACTCTAATTTCTCTTCCAATGTGAACAAACACACTCAGTGTGTTCCAGCTGATATTCCTGCCTTGGTTATAAAACAATTGTCATCTTTTCTTTGAGAAGTGTCCCATTAATTAAAAATGAGCATCACTCTGCTGCACCCTGTAGACACATCTATATTGCCTAAACCTGTTCTCTGCACCACTATCACAATTTTAACATACCACAAAATCCACAGAGTATCCTTGCTGCTCATCAGCATGATGTTGTCAAAAAAAGTGTAAGGTTTTAGAAAAAGACAAGGTAATAAAACTGGTGTATAGTGATAAAAAAGACAACACTTCAAAGCAAGCCACAAAAGACAAAGTCAAAGCAGCAGCTGCACCTCACTGGTGATGAGCCCAAGAAAAGTAAAGCGCATCTGCTAGTTGTTGTTGCCTTTTTGGCAGGCTTAATGTAAAGTCCTCAGCTGGTAATTTTTAAATACAGCTAAAGCTGTCAGCTTCAAAGATAATTAAATTACTGACAATATTTTTCACTGCTGTGTTGTTTTAAAAAAGCCAACGTGGTGGTGTTTGGGGGATTTCTTTTTCTATCTCTGAAAGAACAAGAAAAACATACTACCTGTTTGTTAAATCATTACTCATGCAATCAGTCAGCTGAGCTTTAAGAGACTGCTTAAGGTATCCTCTACTATCCAGCAAGAAGGATTAAAAAAGATGGAAGATTGGACTCAAACAAGACTTGCAATACTCCTACTTCTGCATAGAAAAATGGCATGAATGTTTGGAATAAAGGTTTACTGTTCACATTCTTAGCTGTAGTAATTCTTTTTTAGCTGGAGAAGCCACACTTCATAGTGGATTTAGACAGGTTTCCATATGAAAATGCGAGTCACCCTGAACTGCCCAGGATTAGCTCCCCTCCTGCATTCATAATGTTGAAGAGTATAAAATTGCTACCCCTCCAAGGCATTATATGAGAAAACAGCTACTCAGAGGTCTCTGAGAGCAATGGACAGATACCCTGAGAACCACAGGTGTCGATCAACTTTGTCTGCTCCTTGCTTAACAAGAAGAGTGAATCTTTCGCTGATGAGTTTTCTCAGACAGGTGAGCAACTGGCCCACCCCACCCCCTTCAGCGATTTGCTGAGTGCTCAGAGTACACTGTGGAAAGGAGTTCCCAGGCACTCACTGGGAAGTCACATAAGGATATACTCATGCCATCTATTATTGTGGCTACCTAGACATTTTAACGATGCTGGTTCTTAAAGCCAAAGAATTATGGGCAATTTAGATTGCCTACTATTTAATGCTGTCTGACATTTAAAGTCGTTGAAGAGGAGTCATGACATCTAACTTATCAAACGTGGCTATGTGTATAAATTGAACCATGCCTGGGAATATTCCTGAGCTCCAGCACGCTACCATCTACACTTACAAACAGAAGTGTGCTTGGCATGGTTTCAGCCTATATCCATTAGCACTTTCTTTCCAGACTACTCTTAGGCACTGTTGAGAGTCTGGCATGGGGCAGACAAAGTTCCCAGTACACAGCATGGTTGTGAAAATCCTGGTTTGGAGTTTAGGAACAAAGAATATACTGAAGGGACCAGATCATGCCAGCTGATCTCAGGGCCAAGAGCAGGCCAACCAGTGCTTAATTTACTACCCTAGATATGCCTCATCATCAACTGTCTGCCCAATTTAAACATAGTTTTTCCACTGAGTGCAAAGGACACTCAGGTTGATCTGCCTAAAAGGCAGCCAGAACCTCTCACCACAGTTACAGCACCAAATTTATAGCAGGCAGCCTAAACACAAGTGATTCTTAGTGCTATCCAGATGCACAGACCACCATGCCCCTAAGGCATAGAGAGAGATGTTGAAATACAAGGTAGGCTGATACTGTTAATGCTACAACCAGGCCTTTACAACTTGTGAAAAACACATGTTTAAATCACCTGGCCATTAAAATCAGCTGAACGCCTCCTTCAGATATTTTCTGAATAATTGATTTTGCAAGTTACAGGAGAAACAAAGCTAATAAACACCAAACTCCAAAATAAACAAAGAAAAAGCTCATTTGTGTGATATTTAAGACTGGTCAGAAAAATTATTTATGAAAAGCATTTTTAGTTATATATATATGTAGTTATGTAAATATGTTTTATATATATATAACTTATATAGACATATATGCCTCTAAAAACATCTGTGCCTTTGTGTTCATAAAGACACATAATCAGAAATAAAAATGACTTTTCAGGTTATTTTGTAACTACTTTTAACTGAGAATATTGGATCACAGATTTTATTTGCATTACCAGTGGCAGTAACCCATCTTGGATTACTTATTGTGCATAAAACCTAAATAAAATCACAGGATCCAGACTAAACAGATGCAGGCACAGATGCATGCATGCCCTCTCCTCTCTTCTGCACTGCTCATAAATAGAATCATAGAACTGTTTGGGTTGGAAGGGAAGTTTAGATGGCACCTAGTTCAACTCCCAGTAACAAGCAGGGACATTTTCATCTAGACCAGGTTGCTCAGAGCCCCATCCAACTTGATCTTACATGTTTGCAGGGATGGAACATCTACCAGCTCTCTGGGAGACCTGTTACAGTGTTTTACCACTCATATTGTGTGACCATGACCACTGTATGATAAGGATCAGCCCAGATCTATTTCCAACTGGGTCATTGCTCCTAATGCTTCCTTTGTATGTCAGGCTCTACATATTCACTCCTTTGGAATGGTTTAGGTCTGTATAAATTCTTAAGAGACTCTTAACTCCAGCACTATGCAATACATTTTAATCCAAAACGACTTTACAAAATCACCACTGACCACTGTCTCAAGTTGCCATCAACTCAGTAGAGTTAAAATTCAAGTATTCAGATTTAATCACTGATTCCTTGGGAGAATGGGTCTTTTAATGACTATGAGTGATATAACTTGTATGTCATCCCAGGAAAGTTGAGCCAATTTACAATAAAATACAGGTTTTGCAGGGGATGGAGCCCAAAGCTCAAAGAAAAATAAAGAAGACAAGAGGGCATGGTCTTGAGCTCTGCCAGGAGAGGTTTAGGTTAGATATTAGGAAGACATTCTTTACAGAGAGAGTAATCAGGCATTGGAATGGGCTGCCCAGGGAAGTGGTGTATTCTCTGTCCCTGGATGTTTTTAAGATGAGACTGGATGCGGCACTTCATGCCATGGTCTAGTAACCATGGCAGGGTTGGAGACTTGATGATCTCAGAGGTCCTTTCCAACCTGGCTCATTCTATGATTCTATGATTCTATGATTCTAAGTTGGAGTAGAGGAGTAACGCAGATGGTGCATGGCAAAGGAGGAGCCTTTCACAATTTCCTAGAGCAAGTGAGGAAATAGGGGCACATTTAATCAGCTTGTATACAAATAAATGCAGCCTGGGAAACCCATGGGAGTCTCTGTATGCCCATGTGCACTCACAGACCTGACACCACTGAGATTATAAAGATGAGGTGGGATCGTTTTTGTGGCTAGAGTGTTTGCCCGTATGCAGAATCTTAGGAAAAGACAGGATGGGAAGCCAAGAGGGTGGGGGTGTTTTCTACAAAAAGGAATAGTTTAAATACATGGATATCTGATATAGAATGGGAAAAGAACAGCTCAACATTTTTAGGAAGAGAATGTTAAAGGACACATCATAGTGGGCATCTGCTTCAGATGGCAGCAGATGTGCTTGGCTGCAGCTGTAACTTGGGACAAAGAACTGGTAGGAGTGTGATAGTAACAGGTTTGATTGCAATGAATGTTAGATGGAGGTTCCAGACACTTAAAGAAGGCAAGTTGTAGGATTTGAACTTCAGAAAAGCAGATTTTCTTTTTTGTCAGGGATCTGATGGACAGGATCCCATGCAAGCTAGCTCTGAGGGAGCCCAGATGAGCCAGATTTTCTTCAGGGGCAGCCTCCTAATAGAACAAGAATGGCTTGTTTTGACTGCAGAAACTAGAGGAGAAAGAATATGGAGTGCAAATACAAAGAAGTATTTGGAAAGTGAAAGTGAGGAGGAACTATCCAGGAGAATCACCTGGACACATAAAGATGAAATTAGGAAAAAACAAAGGTTAGATGCATTCAAAGGTGGAGACAGATATTAAATGCAACACGAAGGCTACGTAAATTATATCAGCAGCAAAATGATCAAGGAAAATGCTTATAATACTTATTCCTGAGTGGGTTGAGTAATGTAGTGACAAAGGACAGAAAACATCAAGAGGCATTTTGCTTCTGTCTTCCCTCATCTCTCAGACCTTTATTAGTAAAGTTCAGGGGACAAAGACACTACTCATTATAGAGGATGATTGAGTTAGGGATTAGTTACTTAAACTGAACATAAGATTAAGTCTGTAGGACCAGGCAGGATGCATCTAAGAGTGATGCTATCAACATTACAGGACTACCCCCTCTTACCTCTCAAAGATTGTGTAGATCAGAGAAAATCCCTGCTGAATGGAAGAATATTCATTCTGGGTACTTCAACAAGCTGGTTTTGCTCCTTATGACACAGCATTTCCAAGATCAGGGAGGATATTGAAATGTACAAAATAAATTAACTGTACAGACTGAAAATGAGTGGTGGCCTTTCATAGCATCCATTCTCATAAAACTTTTAGATCTTGAGTTATTTGTAACATCAGATTCCATATTTTAGTTTCAAAAACATTTTTTCTACATTTTTTACTGTATCCATTAATGATAACATGGATTTTACATTTCATTCTGCTGACACTTCCTTCTTCTGGAAGTGCTCAAGACATTTATACTCCCACTCCTTAATCATGACCTAGGCAGTTTTGAGATTGCTATAGCTACCCAGGATTTTATGCACTCCTGAAAAACTGAAGAGATCAGCCAGCTGCTACCTACAGTTGAAGATCCTCTTTCCGTAGCTTTCCCCCTGTCATTAATGCAGTAAAATAAATGTTACATTTTGGTGATATATAGTGGTTATGGATCACTGACACCATATTTTTCACTTTACTTTCCTGTCGCTCACTTTGGTTTTGCTGAATTTCATGCCTTTCATGACCACAGAGATTATATGAGGTGGTATTTGTCTGATCATAGTTACTTGACCATGAAATTCTTTTACAGAAAATTAAGACTTGATGGCTCTGTCTAAGTTAGATTCTATATTGGGAGCCTGGAGAAGACATTGTATTTGAGGAGTTAATGGTTTTGAGCAGCTTAGGTCTGCTTTATTGAGCTTTCTTAGGGCTTGAGAAGTCCAAGGATTAGCTGCTGTATGAGAACCCGCTGGAGTGCCCCATGCCAGGCTGTACAGTCCAACCTGTCAATAAACTTTCTCTTAACAAACAGTTTAGTAATTAACCTGTAATTTAAAACATTTTTGAGAAAGGTGAACCATCATCCCTACTGAGATTAACATTGAAATATCTATCCTTTTGTTGTTTTTACCTTCAGAACCAAAAACATAGTTTAACTTTGGTCATCTTCCAAGTGTGCTTACATCAAATATACTCATCAGAGCTTACCCAGATTTCTTGATCTCATTCAGTTGTCTCTTCAATCAGCCTGTCCAACAGACTGAAGGAAGAGCAGTGCTGCTAAGTTTATCCTGTTTGGCTTCATACCTGGTTGACCAGGAAGTAACCAGAAGCTTCAGGTTCCCTCACGGCTCATCAGAAGTCTTATCTCACAGACCTGTCTGTTTCCACTCCTGACATTTATGGGCTGCTTTGGGAGGGCGCACCACCACTGCCCATGGGACTAAGGCAGCAGATGTGTGAACTGCCCTGTAATCAGGAATAAACGTTTTAGTGAGTTTCAGGATTTGGAGTGTGTTCTCTGAATAGCAATGAAACTAAATGTTTAATCTTTAAAAGACTACTTTAAAAAGCATTAGCTCTCTACCTGCTCTTCTAGGTCTTATTATAGAACATGTTTTTTAGAGGGTGGAAAAGAGTTTTGGCTAAATCCTAAATTTTATTTATGATATAATGCTCAGTGTTCTGCTGTTTCCCCCTCCCCAGTGCATCATTTTCCTCTGAGCTTATTCTTCTTCTTTCCTAGTCCTTTTCTTCACAATTCCTGCCTAATAGCCTGGCTCAGACTACCAAGTCAATTCTATTTCTTGTATTACTGATGGGAATGTATAACTAGAAAAACAAACACAAAGCAATGACTTAAATAGATTGACACTAGAAGAAGTTTTTCAGGCTTCGGACTGGCTGCTAAGACCTTATGCTGTGCCAGTAATATCCATCACTAAGGCTCAAACAAAAAAAAAATAAAAATCCATTTTCCGTCTCTTCTACTATTCTTCCTAGCATTTTATCAAAGACCATCCTGCTTTCTTTTAGAAGGAAGTTCAACATTAGAGTGAGATTGGCTCTGTCTTTATCAAAAAAAGATGGTCAATATGAAATGAAAACTGCCAGACAAAAGAACTTTCATCCTGCCAAATGGAAAGTGAATAATGAATATTTTGTTCAAAATGTATTTTGTATACAGAAAAAAAAGTGTGGTTTTTTTTTTTTTTAAATTACAAATACTTAACTATTTTCTTTCCTGTTCCCCCTCATCTTCCTATATTTAATGAAAGAATTAAATAAAGAAAGAATGTGCACTGGAAACTGTTACAGAGAAGGTTTCCACCAGCATCTTAACATGATATCCCAACCTAAATTTCATATTTTAGTGCTGTAACAATATGAAAGAAATTACTAATCCCCTATCTCAAAAATCTCTTTTATGAAAACAATAGGAATAAAAGAGTTCTTCAAATCCTCTTAGTAGGCATGCAAAAAAAGATCACAGCTGAGTGCTTTCAGTGAACCTATTGTAGTATCTGTGGACATGGAAAGAAAAGGAAGCATTTAATGTGGAAATTAGTTCATAAAAAAAGTATCCTATTCCCTGTCATATGTTACCAACATTTGATACTGATTTTAAATAGGTCTTAGTAGGATTATATGTAATACATGAAGTATCAATGAAAAAAATCTAACATCAGACAGGCCTTGACAAGGAACTGTCATATGTAAATTAATGGCATAATTAGCTAAATGATCAGACCCTGAGATCTCAAACCCAAAAAACCATATGGGAAATGAGTATTTTCTACATCACTAAGAAATTAGATTGACCTTGTCTCAAGCTTTTACAATTTCATACCATTTCAGTACGTAATTAACTGGAGAAAAAATATTAATGAGAGTCTTGTTTGTGACTAATATCAGTATGGCTGTGTAAAATTTCCCTTGTAATCTATGAACCTTGGGAATAAGAAAGTATTAAAAGTGAATATTTTACAATACAACAAGATAGAGTTACATATCTGTGACAGCTCAGAAGCTTTAAAAACACTTCTTTTTTTTTTTTTTCTTAATAAATGTCACATTGATATTTCATGGTTCCTATAGAGTGTATGGTTTATGGAGAGCAGCTTAAGTGAATTTGCTTGCCATGGTACCCATCGCAGAACCAGTACAGTACAACGCAGAGTTTAATCTCCTTTGCTGGAACTGCACAGGAGGAAGACTTTTAGGCAGCTTTAATGATAGCTTAGTTCTAAAGCTACACAAATCAGTGGGATTTAATGACACTTCTAGAACCATGAGAACCTGAACTGTGTCTTCAAGCACAGAGGCCTGGGAGATTGACACAGTGAAGGCTAAGGCTAAGAAAGATATCTGTGTTGCCTGTCACCAAAATACTTACCCCATTCAGCAAGGAAATCACATTGCACTTGTTCAGCCCTTGTGGTTTACCATCATCTTATGACAGTAAGATTTGGATACATCTGGTTGAATGAGGATAGATATGTGTCATGTGGTCAACAATGAATACAGAAAAATAGACACTTGTTGACAAATTGAATCTTGCAATTAACACTCCTAAGAAAAGGGTGGTTAAGAAGGAAAAGAAGTGGTATACAGCAGAGAGATGTCTGAAAATAAGACAAGAGTAAGGAGAAAATTAGAGCTCCCATAAGGAAATGTCACAGTGAACAAGTTTATGAATTGGTGCAAAGCCCCGAATATGCCCTGCAACAGAACTGGAAGATGAAGCATCTCTTTGCTTTCCACATGCTCACTCTGGTTTGTATCTCACAGGGCTCCATTCCAGAAAGATCCATCTGTTATCAAAACCTCCTTTTTGCTTAATATTTCTAATTCCAAACCTCCTGAACACCTCTAGTTCCCCTTTTGGCTTGTACTACTTTTTCCTTCATGTCCCTGGAAATTCCACATTTGCTGACAAATGTATATCTTCTCCCTATTGATTCAATTCCTTTTGCCTCTTGGAACCTCATGGGAGGGATAGATTACATCTCACAGCAAAGGACAATTAACAAAGTATATTATTTTCTTATTTATTTGTTTATTTAATATTAATATTTTTTATATGCACCACCATTTCTAGGGGAGTAACTTGGGTGCTTTTTAGGGAAATAATATCACCCCTAGTCTGATTCTCTTTAGTCTATCCCTAATCTGATTTTCTTTATAGTTAAAAGATGAAGTGCAGTGGTCTAAGAAGGCTCTTTATTTAAAAGCAATGTAAAGAACAAAAGATCCCAGATCATCTCTGCCCTACCACAAGTTAAAGGAACCTCAGTCTACAAAACTACTTGACACTAATGAGGCTGTGATGCATTCTGGCTTCAGTTTCGCCTGGGAAACTGTAGGTTCACCACAAAGAAAAGATGTCATCGGTTGAGGCGGGAAGATGACACGGTGATCAGGGATACCAGCACCCCTTTATTGCAACAGTGCTTCTACTTATACACTTCTGGGTGTA
>JAYRBT010000114.1:102809950-102824307 GCA_036023395.1 Myiotriccus ornatus
ATGCACAAGGAAGCCGAGACTTCATGAGAGACCTGAGGTGAAGCAGAGTCCTGTTGAAGATTTGTGACCCTGAGAGGGACGAGGCTTACGCTGGAGCAGACGGCTCGGGTAACCTTGGGATCTGAGTGTGGGATCCATTCTGCTGATTTGTTACCCTGAGAAAGAGACTTACGCCGGAGCGAAAACAGCTCGGGTAAGATGTTGAGATCCAATGGACCCATGTAAGAGAGGTCTATCAAGGACTGTTCTCCTGTGGGGAGGGACCCCCTCAGGAAACAGGGGTGGACTCAAAAGCCATTATCCCCTGTGACCCTGTGGTGAAGATCCATGGTAAGCAAGTGTCCCCTTGCAGTGCATGGAAGAGAAGACCTTCAGGGTCTGGGTAACCCTCCAGCCTCCGGTCTTAGCCCAGGAGGGGGGTAGACCCAGCCCTGCCTGAGGCTGACATAGAAGAAAGAGAAATAAAGAGTTCCAGAATTGGACGAATTGGAGTTGTAGTCCTGAGACAACAGAAGAAGAACTTTAGAGTGCTACAGAGTTATTGAAAAAACCTGGAGCTCCGAGAATGGAGAAAGAGACTGCTTCTCTTCCTTGGACTCATATAAAGGGGGGAGGGGTATTTCTGTAAATACATAATACTTTTACTTAAGTAGAATTATTGTAGATATAGTGCTTTAGTTTTTATCTTGCTAGTAATAAATACTAATATTATTTTCCCCAATCAGATCTCTTTTGTCTGCATAAACCTTCTCTCAACTTATAGTAATTGTGTGGGGGGTGAGAGCAAATTGACCCAGGACAAAACCACACTCAAAATGAAGGTAATTGTCCCAGACAAAAAGCTAAAATCTTTCAGTTGTGTAAAAAATGTGCACAGAAACTTTTTGCTGTGAAACCATTCATCTCTCTGTTGCTGGAGGTGATTTTTTTTGAGGCAGTGGGGCAGTGATGAATGATGCACAATGATAACTGAAGAAACTATTGACTCAGATGCAGGTAATTAAAGGCACACTGTAATGACAGTCCTGGCAACAAATGTCTGTCCAAACCTATAAGCCTGGGGCTTGTTCTGATTACAGACTGAGAAGCACTAAGCTTCTCATACAGTGGGGACTGTATGATTTCAGACACTTCTTTACTATCATTTACAAACCTGGTGGAGGTTTTGAGTCATTAGCCTCAACTTCTCAGTTCATGTGTGAAAGGGTTCCGGTTTCTCTTTGTAATTCTACCTTTTTGGCTCTTCTGTCAGATTTGATAACATGTTTTTCACTTGCATACAGCTATCAGAGGTTTCTAGGCATACCTGAATCTTTAGCACAGGCAGAGGGTCAGATTGGAGGACTGTCAGGCAATATGTTTTCCAGGCGGTATGTTTGGCACTCATGTCTGGGAGCTTGCAGAGATGAGGGTTGTCAGGATGGATGACCAGGTGGCACAGAGTTCCTGCTACGTATACCTGGCACAGAGTTCCTGTTAGGTGTACCTGGGCCTGTTGTTATGCATCTCCTTGTATTGTGTTCTATGGCCAGGTTCAGTCATGTGATGCATCATGTCTTAAAATAGAAAGTAAAAAGCAAAACATATCAAACTTTAGATATATAGAATTTAGTTACCAGATTTGAAGCACAGCTCCCTTTATAGTAATTATGGAGTTACTTCTCTAGAAGATAAATCATTTTGTGTATCTGATATCTAACTGAGATATCTGGCTTTAGCATTATGAAGTTTAACATAAAAAGTGACAGTCAGAGACACTTCTGATGGTGGTACCATTTTCTGGTTTAATATAATATCCCAACGTTCTCTTTCTCCAATCCAGAGTCAGGACTCCAGAAGCAAAATAACTGACCAACCTTTTCCAATTTGAATAAATTGTAAATCCTTCAGCTGAAGGATCACACCTTCCTCTTTATGGAGTTAAAGGAAGAGGGTATGTTGTATGTTAAAGCTGGACTATTAAGCAACTAGCAGCATCAGAAGATGCAGGTGAAGAAAAAGCAAATTGCAACACAGCTCTAGCATAAGTTTTAGGTATGTGCAGCCTTAATCTAACACTTATGATGTCTGAGCTCTAGAAAGCACTGCCATCGTTATTTCTCTACTGATTATGATGTCTTAGTCAAAATGTACACAAGGACGATGCCAAAATGCAAAGTCACGGGGTTCTAACATCAGAGGTTAGGTACCAGCTCTAAATCTGCAGTTACCAAAGGTCTCCTCTGCTACATCATAGAGTAAATTATTCCTGATAAGACCACACTGGGTGCAAACATTTTCTCCAGAGATAATGTTTTGCCTGAAATGACTGGGTAGGGATTGGTCTAATTGGCTGGCAGCTGGCCCTCTATCTGTGTAAACAAATGCAAATCTAGCTGAATATGTCAGATTGCAAAAGATTTGAAAGACTTGTTTTCTTATTTCCTATTGACTGGGGCATGTAAGCACTTAGCATCCTGTCTATTTAAATTCCCAACACATAAATGAAACTTTCTGCCATAGGAGCTGGGTGCCAAAGTCATCCACTCCCGGCTCTGAGGGCCTATGTTGCAGCTCTGTAGTGGTAGATATCATAATGCTTGAGGTTTTGTGGGGAACTAGTCTTAGGAACTTAGCAAGTGATGGGACCTCCAAAACCTTATTAAATCTTAAACCTGAATCATCTGTCTGTCCAAATGTGTAGTCAAAACTGCACGTATTAGGTATGATTCTTGATGAAGGAGTTCTAAAACAGTCTATCACTGAAGAAGGTAGAGTGAATTAGTCAAATCAGTTAGCTCATGTCTTACCATGTTGCAGCAAAAGCAGCTAAGCAACTTTTCACAAGCTTATTTCATAGAAACAGAAACTAGTTCTTAGGGTTCTCCTAAGGTGTCAGGACAAATCAGAAGATGGGGCAGAGGCTGACATGACCACAACATTCTGTTCCCATTATTCATGGGCAAGATTTCTGGTTTCAGTGAATTCAGTGAAGACTGAAATATCAAAATATCAAAACACACACACTTTCTGTAAATATTAATATGTTATTTGAGTTTGAAAATCCACATTTTGCAGTTTGTACTTTCAGATATACAGTAATAATGAATGAGTTTGACTCAATATGAACAGCCAAGGAAGCAGATTTTCTTGTACATCATCTTAATATATTGGTCAGCAAGTTTGCCATTAATGCTGAAAAGAGATAAGCTCAGGATTTCATTTTCACATAAAGGTAGCATTGTATTCTTCCAATACCATGTTCAGGAAGTTAATCGGAAACTAGTAATGTATTTCATTTGTGCTTGCCCTGCTGTAAAATGAAAAGTATAATGTAAATGAAAACAGTACTGAAGGTAAGACAGGAAATTGCACATTACTGCATTGAGGAAAGAAAACATCAAAGTTCGCTGTTCTCCTTTTTTTTTTTTTTCCCTGACTATGCAGAGAAAGACAGTAGAGCTCCAAAATAGACTTATTAGTTATTCAAAATAAACCAATAGGTCCAAAACAGTGAAGAGACAGGAAAACATGGTATGGTGTAGAAAATTCAAACTTCAAAGAACAAAAACCCACAAAGACTGGAGGAAAATGTTTTACTAATAAAAAGTCCCCTTTTCAGCCAAGAATAATTCTTGTAACATTGAAAATTTGTTAATAATTTTACCTAAATCTATATGGAGAATGCATTTTATTGCAAAATTATTTAAAGCAGATAATGGAACAAATGAGAGGGCCTTTTGAACAGAAGTAATATACTGTGACTAGTTTTCTGACTTTTTTTTTTCAATTATCATGTATTTCCATTTAGGAGCATATTAAACTTAAAAATTTTTATTTACATTGTATACTTACAAATCTTGTTTAATTAAAATCCAGAAGAAAATAAGTGTGGAAGTTTCCTTCTTGTCCCTACCCACTCTTTTAAGTATTTCATTCAAGAGACTCACTACACAGATTTTTAGCACTTTTGTGAGACTTAATAGAGCAAATTAACAGGTCAAATGTTGTTTTTACACTTACAAAGTGATAAGAACTGTGAAGTTAATCTATAGGAAATTCACCTATACAATTTTAACTGGAGGTTCAGTGTTTCATACCATGTCGTGATAAAAATACCTAATTTCTATCTTCTAACTGTAAAGTTAACCACTTGAGCATAAGACCATTGCACTGTAAATGGAGGAAGATTTTTTTGCCCACTTCCCATACCATCCGCAAATTCAGTAACTAGAGTAGTTTGAAACTAATCCTTCAATTAATCTCATATTTCAAAAAATTAGCATAATAATGAATCAAGACTCACATACCTTATCAGTTTCCATTTCAACATTTAGAGAATTTTAAAGAAACTAATAAATATAACACTGACTGAAACTGCACCAACACTGTTACAACATGTGTGGAAGTGGTAGCTAGCAATAGGTTTGGATGTCCTAGGTTGATGGAGAACAGGAGAGATTGTAGTCTTCCTCCTAGTAGTGTAGAGCAATAAAGTGTTCAGTAATAAACTACATGTCTTAATAATTATTTCTGCTAAAATGGGTACAGTATTCAATGAAATAAAATGTGTTTTGGTCTGATTCCAACAATTTTTTAAAACACAAGTAAAGGAAATATTGAAGAAATGTAAGGATATTCACAGTGGGCTGGGATCACATTCAATAGAAGGCAAGGAATTTAATTATGAATGAAATGGCAAAGATAACAGGGAGAATAACTTGCAAGAATAAAATGAGGGCCATAAAAGAATATATATGTAAGAGATGGGCAGTCACCAACAACATGAAGCTTAACAAGGGCAAGTGCTGGATTCTGCACCTGGAAAGGGGCAACCCTGGTTGTGTCTATAGACTGTGTGTATAGATGCTGGAAAGCAGCACTGTGGAGAGGGACTGGAGATCCTGGTCAATGGCAAATTAAAAATGAGTCAGCAGTGTCCCCCCAGACAGGAGGGCCAACTGTGTCCTGGGGGTGATCAGGCAAAGCGTCGCCAGCCGGTCGAGGGAAGGGATTGTCCCACTCAGCTCTGCAATGGGGAGGCCTCACCTTGAATAGTGTGTGCAGTTTGGGGCACCTCAATATAAAAAAGAGATTAAACTATTAGAGAGTATCCAAAGGAGGACCATGAGGGTGATGAAGGGTCTGGAGGGGAAGCCTTACGAGGAGAGGCTGAGGTCACTTGGCTTGTTCAGCCTGGAGGAGACTGAGGGGAGACCTCATTGTGGTCTTCAACGTGCTCACGAAGAAAAGTGAAGGGACACAAATCTCTTCAAGCTGCTGACCAGTGACAGGACTCAAAGAAATGGCATGAAGCTGCATCAGGAAATGTTTTTTCCCCTAGGGGTTGGTTGGACACTGGAATAGGCTCCCCAGGGAAGTGGTCACAGCACCAAGCCTCTCTGAGTTCAAGAAGCATTTGGACAATGCTCTCAGGCACATGGCGTGATTCTTGGTGTGTCCCGAGCAAGGCCAGGAGTTGGACTCAATGATCCTGATGTGTCCCTTCCAACTCAGCATATTCTATGATTCTGTGATTCTGTATCTACAATCAACCATATGAAATTAATTGAATGAAGTGTCTACACATATATCCATAAATATTACATTCATACTAAGAATTCCTTATGACTGTGGCAAAGGACCTGACATGCCATTTTTGGATTATGATGGGAGTTATTAAAGAACTGGAACTCACTATTATTAAAGTACAAATACAGACATTAGGCCTACAGGGCATCAGATCAACTTCCCTATTTATGCCTATTTTGCCATTAGTTTGTCAGAAACGACAAACTCTAAAGAAGGAAAATCTTTTTCACTTTTGTTTTTATACCAGCAATAGCATAGTTGGAATCAACATCAAATGCATTACCAATAAACCAGAGGGCTGTGGGTGATGCTTAACAACCCAGACTGATAGGTATGTCTGTGTAATTTTCTAGTTTCATGATAAAGTGATGCTCCCTGAAGCACTCCAAGTGGTAGCTTTAACTTTTTAAGTTACAAATTCTTTACCTTGAGTCTCATTTTTAAAGTTAAACCTAGCCAAAGGGATAAGGGGTAGCTAGCAAAGGGTTGTGAAAATAAATGGCTGCACATAATCGTCAAAAGGCTGAGATTTTTATGAGTTGCTAACTGCTAGATCCAGTGTCCAATATGATTTTTCTGAAATTGCTTGTGAGGCTGCTGTCACCTGGAGATAAAATTATTTTTCTTGCTGTACAGTAGTTTCATGCACAAAATTCTAAATAACTGTTTTGCTCCTG
Organism: Myiotriccus ornatus; assembly: GCA_036023395.1. NCBI lineage: Eukaryota > Metazoa > Chordata > Aves > Passeriformes > Tyrannidae > Myiotriccus > Myiotriccus ornatus. The sequence continues at coordinate 102,816,199 of JAYRBT010000114.1, forward strand.
TTGTAATTCAACATGATATAATTAACACTGGTGCACTGCACAAAATGACTGGTTTGAAAATTATAACCAGCTAAGATTTTGATGGAAAAACTTAAACTGGATTTTTGCAAGCTCTTTTGGCAGTTGCAAAAGAGTGCCAGTGCTCCAGTAATATTACTGATGTGTTTTTAATTTTAATCAGAAGTAGAAATATAGATGATAATGAAGAGACTTGGATTTTACACAAATTTTCACAAAAGGCAAGCTGGAAAATTATTTGCTTTAGGCACCTAGAAATTTGTTTCTACACCTGCAAAAATACTGTCCTCATAAAAGTAACATCTCTAGCAATAAAATTTAATAGACAGATGCTATGCAAGATGTAAAACCCATTGGGAAATTCATCTGGATTTTAGTAAACACTAACATATTATATTATCTTTAACGTATTTTTAAGACAGACAAAAAGGGAATATCTCAGGCTTGATATTAAGACTGTTCATAATTACATGCATTTTGTTTTTAAAACCGACCGTATTTGTAGAGTGACAAGAGACAGCTAATATTCTGAAATAGCTGCATAAATTGTGAGTTGTAATTTGTAAGACAATATACTTTTCCTAAGTGATATGAGTAGTAAATGCTTTCCTTCAGCTTTATATTAATGTTATTCAGCCACCGGGGTCTGACAATGACCTTAAATTGACTTGTTTCTGGCAAGGTAAGAAATTCTTTTGGAATCACATACAGCTTACTTCTGCTGTCCTTTAGATCACTGGTAATTTTCTACTCAACATCAGCATAAAGAGCTTTGCCACTGTTGCTATGGGAATGTCATGTTTCTCTTCATTACACTGTTTTCCCTCAACCACTGACTTACAGACATCTCTCAGAAACGCATTTGTACTTCTTTGCATACACAGCCACGACAACATGCATACAGTAGAGCGAGAGAGGCATAAAATTCCTGCTGAATATCCAAATGCTAAATCTGTTCCAGTACGGCAATCAAAACCAAAAGAAAAAGCACTGAAAAGATTTATCTCAAGCCAAAAGTAACTTCTGCAGAGTCATCTAGAAATGAAGAAACAGTAATCTGAAGGCAAATCTTCTGAAGCAGTGGGAAAGAGAGGACTGTCACAGAACCTTGTAATAAAGCCGATTTCTTGTCGTACTTCAGAGATCGTAATTTCTTCATTCAAATTTTATTTATTAAATTTTTTGTTCAAATTTTTATCATTTTAGACTGCACAGTAAATGGAGTATCTATAGATTGGTAGTCAATCCAAACACATTTTCAGCAAATTAAGTTTATGTCTTATTGATGCAACATTCTGAGAACTTTACAAGTGTTATTGATTAACCTTCCAAATACACCTTGAGACACATTAGAAATTTCCCATCAATTTTATAGCTGGAAAAATCAAGCCAACAGTTAAATGGCTTACCCTAGGTCTGGCAGTAGGTTGGTGTCAGGAACAGAAGATGAGAATTACAGTTCCAGTTCTGAGATCATAATGGTCTGCAAATTATTGTCATGCAATTTTGTTTCATGTGTGTCGTTAATTGTACTATCCATAAAGGGATTTGGAGACAAGTGATAAAAATACATTTGAGTGCAAAGGCTCTAGACACTTACTAATGTAAAATGCTTTATAGCAGGCAAATCAAACTTAAAAGCTGCCACTTATGGTCACATTCATTTAGGTTTTGAGGGTCCTCCTTCCCTATTGAGGATGCTTAGAGAGTAGCTGTTTCCATTATTTTCCCATACAGCTGTAATGTCACTACTTTCTATGGCTGCCTCACTCCCAGAGGCCTTCCTAACCACCTCTAAATGATTTGGATGCAGTTTCTCACACATTAATATTAATACTTGACTGTGAACATCAAACCCTTTAATTGCTTTCATAGTGAATACTTGATGTGTTTGAGTAAATATTCCTTACTTAAAGCTGTAGCTCCATTAGTAATGATAACTACAGTACAATTCACAGATAAATCCCTGATTTTAATATACTTAAGGAGTGCAAGATATGAATAACTAATGACTTCATAGACATAGAAAGTAGGGAGAAACATTAGAGAAAATATGACTACACATATATGAACTGGGGAATGGTTGGGTTGTAAAATGCAAGTTCTTTCTAGAGATCGAAATACCCATTATCTTTTATAAATTTACCTTTTCCCTCTACATTTTTTTAGCTTGAAATCTCTCTGGCATGACTTCTGGGATGTAGCCAGAATTTTCTCTTTCTGAAGTGCAAGCCTGACTGAAATCCATTTCATCATTTTCCATTAGAGTACCTCTATTTCTTTTATGGCTTTCCAAACCCTGCACTGCAAACTACACAAGCTTGCAAAAGTCATTGCTCCTTCAGCAAATGCCTCCCTTTTAATGTCACCTCCATCAACCTTTTCAGAAGTAATTTCATAGACAGAAACCAGGAGGACTTTCTCCCTCTGCTTTTCTAACTCTGCCATTTGCAATGTGTGAGTTCTGGGTCATAGAATGGGGAGGAAACCACCACTTCTGGCTCATTCCCATTGGGGCTGCCTTATGCCCCACTGCTTTCCTATTCCTGAAAGTAATTAATGTGGATTTTCTATGTCCATGAAGTCTAACTGGCCTTATTTCCAATAAAGGCCAAATCCAAAGAGAAAATAAGGCATCTAAGTCACACTGCAGACTTTTTCATCTCCAGAGACCATCTGGAGAACATTTTAAAAAGCAGTCTCCTTCAGTGCACTTAGTACAGTAATTTAGTGGTCAAAGCTCTCACACAGCCTTGGGAATACCCTATTTAAAATCTTGCCTCTGCCATCTCCTCATAACCCTAGGCATTGTGTAAACAATGTGGTCTGGAGATACTACCTAACTAGCTCTTAAATCTGCTGGTCACACATGTAACTAAATTCCTGTCAGCCTAAGCAGAAAATGCATGAATAACATAGTTCTTTATCCTCCTATTTAGAGTTCTTATATTTCAATTTTTTTAGCTAATCTAATAGTAAATGAGGTTTAGGAAGTTAACAGCTGAAGCTCAGAGGTTTAGGCAGATCCATATTTCATTTAGGTGCCTAAATCTATTCCATTTTTTTTACTTCAGATTTTACATGTTCTGCAATGATACTTCAAGTTCAGATTTGTACCACCATAATACACAGACTCCTTTAATCTCTAGGAAGAGATTCCTTCCAGTACTTTACTTGTCGCTGCTTCATGGTATTCCCAGCATGATTACATTACACTCCCAACGGTCAGTAGTAAAGCTCTGACATTAGCAGAACTAGCTAGGTCAGCCATCAGAAGTTCTTGTCTGCAAATTACTATTATTAGAACAGTGAGTTTTGACTAAAATATCCTGTATCTTGACATAATACATGGTACTGCAACAGTATCCATCTGGACAAAATGTCCAGCTTACATCTGGATAAACATGTTATGTTATGTGTGAGCAACTGGCTCATGGGTGGGGCATGAAGGGTTAAAGTAATGGTGACTGGTCACCAGTGGGGTTCACCAGGGCTCCATCTTAGGCCCAGTGCTCTTCAAAATTTTGTTTAATGGCTTGGATGCGGGACTTGAAGGAATACTAATTAAGTTTGCCAATGGACACTAAATTGGGAGGAGCTGTTGACTCTATTCTGTGGTAATAACTAGTAGTCACAAATACACGTAATTTTTATTTTCTCCAGAGTGTGGCAAGTAGTAAGTCAAGTTGTCCCTTCTGAAGAATTTCTACTCTAACAAAAGCCAAACATCTGCAGAACAGGGTGGCTGATTAGGTGAAGCCTAATGGTTGTTTGCTAATTAGTATCCTTTTCCTGCAGAGTTCCAAATGCCTCTTGAGAAATCAATCAGAATACAGAACACTCAGGAATTTCTTACTGCCTTTTAGGAATCACACCTAAAAAAAAAAAAAGTAACAGAAGAGAGTTCTGTCTTTTTAATGAAGCCAGATCCCTCCTGGTTTTTAAAATCAGATGTGTCCAGGAAAGAGGCAGCTATTAAATATAAACTAGTACACTTTTAGTCATGTGTCTGCTTGGTGTGATGCTAACTTTGTACTTGTATTATGGATCTTCTCTCCATATGCTTTTCTATTAACCTTCTCTCCATATGCTTTTCTATTAACCTAGATATTCTTCCGTCTCTGTAGCAAATACACTGAATATATTCTCTGCCTGTAGGGAAGAAGAAAAAAGAAATGTTGCCTTATATATCAGAGTGCTTTTATAATTTCTCTCAGGTCATATTATGGAGAAATACAAAAGTTGTGATGAGACCCAACTTAACCAGAGCTAAGTTAGGTCACATTTTTCTCAGTTTTCTCCTTAGGTTCACTATCAAAAGAAATCCAAAGTCCTTTAAAGTGCAGTCTCTGCCCAAGTTTTATTAGGGTAAAAAAGTTAGAATAGCGTTAAGACTCCAGCCCTGAACTGCAGGCTCAGGGGCTTAGCTAGGAATTTTACTTGAATATATGTATTTAGGGTTCCTTAATACCTCAAGATAGCATTATGAGAATAAGCCACAGACTTCTTCTCAAGACAAGAGTCTAGGGGAAGATTGAGAGGCCATCATAACCCAACAGCAATTTTAGCAATGTGAACTATTTAGGTGGAAATTTTCCATACTACTTTTACCAAATGCTTACATTTTGATTAATGGCACCAATTTTTGTACACACCGTAGTATTTTTGAATTATCAGGTAACAGCTCCTCCCACAAATGCACAAGAATAGAACTCAACTGCAGATGAAGTAGGACTATGCAGAACCATGTAGAAAGGGAAACTTACTCATAGAGTGCTATTTACTACAGAAGCTGGAAATTCATGGTACTTGGGGAAAGGAAGGCAATGTTTTAATCAAAAAGGAGAATAAGTGCTGCTTTGGGGAATTGAATTCTGGCTATGTAATGGAAAAATCATCCTACCCAAACATTTAACAGGTGATCATTGATTGCATGTTCTTCATTTCCTGTGTTTTTAATTAAAGGCTGTGATTTTTGTTTTGAATATTTTCAGCTGCAATTGAAATTAGAGAAGCTGTGCTATATTTAAATACAGAGTGCTGTATGATGTAACATATGCTGACATAAATCAGGTTCAGATATTCAAAACTGGCATCTAAAAACAAGGGATGTTTCTGTCTGTCATGCCTGTGTGTCCAGATTCCGCATATGTCAAATAAGAACAATTCTTCATATTATGAAGCTGCTAAGAAAAAAATAATAAATAAATCAGTGTTTGTGAAGCTCTTGCATATCACATTAAGGACTGCTACAGAAAACCTGTAGGGAATATTATCACTCTTGTCTTCAGCGTAATAAAGATAACATGGGACCACACCAATTTCTGTTCATTAACCACACTAGAAATGAGACTGAGCCCCGGAGGAAGGATATGGTCTAATGTACACACAGAGGTCCAAAAGTGCAAGCAACCTTCACAATTACTTTTCACAGCATTATATTGCATAGTCAAACTTTTTAAAGCTTTTAACATGGTTTTTAATATTCAGTAAATATCTATACAATCAGAAAGTGCCAAACAGGATTATGGAAATTATATCATAATCAAAATAAGGATTCTGTAGCATATACAAGCCAAAAAGAACTCATATTACCTTCAAGTATATCTCTCCCTTCTCAACATGGCAGTGTTATTTTCTCTCAAGCAATAATTTTGATACCTCTAAGGTTATTATTGCTAATGATGTAAACACACCTGCACTCCAGAGATTTAATTCAAACCTGAAGAAAACTGAGACTGGGATAAACTGTAAGCAACTCTCAGCATTCTTCAGTCTGAACCCATTGCTCCGAATTTTGGAAAGAATGTCCTAAGAAAACAAATTATCCAAGAGAACTAATCTCTGTTCTCATACATACACTCAGGAATAATAGTTTGACACCAGAATAAGGACAAATATAGACAAATTTTATGTTGTACCTTATTGTTTAAAGTTATCTGTAAAGGAGTCATACAAATAGAGTTTCTCTTTCATGGACTGTTTAAAACATTTACCTTTGGAAGTTGTTTGTTACTTTTCTGGTTTTCATCATGTGTGATGCAGCTTACTCTGCCACCAATATACAATTTCAGCTCAAAGAGGAAAGTCCTATCTCCTGGTTTTTGAACCCTAACTCTTTGCCTGTTATAGCTCAAACACAGAGATTTCATCCCTCTCTAAATCAAACACAGTGTATTGGCCACCACCATGACAAGACATGATCACTGAGACAGAAAATTGGCTAAAAGAACTCCAACTTGTTTAAAGGACTTAGTTAAAAATACAGGAACTTATAATTTTTTCTTGAAAAGAAAGTTGTCTTTGAATATCTTTTCTTCATTCACCCTATTCTTAATATGTTACTTTCACACCAATTTTTCTCTTCCTATATGAGAACATTTGAGATATTCCAGTTTTGTCCATTCATTTACTTCCAGTGACTACCATTGAGACTACTCGTAGTGGACAATTCTCCTAGTATATGGGCAAGGATGGCAAAATCCAGTTCACTGTCATTCCAGGAGTGTCAGCTGGAAGATTATAGACTTCTGAGTTACCTTTCCTTTGTAATGAGGAAAATGAAAGAGCCTATGCATTTCAAATTGAACTGCATTAGTTTAGTATACATTTTTTTCAATTTGTATTTTTAATTTTAAATAAATCACCTCATTTCAAATTTTTAGTTGACCTGTATGTTACATAATGTTCCAAATCTAAGTTACTGGAAACCACAGCCTGTAATGAAATAAATCATGTGAACTTAATATTCAATTAGCTTAAGTTAAACAGAAGCTGGAGACCAGAAAATACTTTATTAAGAATGTTGAGGAATTATGAATATGGCTTAGAAAGTACAGGGCTAAACCACTACTTTGGAGAACATAGAGAATATGTTTCTGCATGTTTTTCTGAATTAATGTGTTCTGAATAAAATGAGCTTTCAAATGTGGTAAAGTTGAGGTGGAAGGCTGAGAGTTGAAGATGTGAAAAACATGCCAGATCTACAATACAGAGAAGACAAAGAAAACGGATTGAATTAGGAAACAGAGGAATTGAGTCTGATCCTCATCTCTCAGTTGAAATTGGACTACGTATGTGGTAGAGTTAGCATTTAATTTAGGAATAAAATATTGACATTTAGAGGTTTTTTTGATGTCATTTAATTCAGAGAGACATGCTGCTCTTGGATGTCCAAGAGGTTTGCACAAACAGTACATATGATATAACTATCAAAGGAAACACGAATCTTTTTGGATCTGCAGCTAGAAGTTGTGCAAAAGATTTTATCTTAAATGGTAATAAATGTCTACGTAGGGATAATAAACTGTATATTAGAGTCAGCTTCTTTAAGTTGAATTCAAGCTTCTCAGTCTCTCTGGTCCACCATGGACCCTCAGGTATCCAACATTTTTTCAAACACTTGCACGTAACCACCTACTGTTCAGTTCACCGGATCCTTTGCAACATCTTAAGATCCCAAAATAATCCACATGGGGCTGGCAGATATGACACAAAAGCAGTGGGAGACGCCTGACCTTTTCAACAGCAGCAGGACGCCAGGAAGCGCATCCTACAATGTATCAAATGGCACTTGGTGCTTGAATCAAAAACTGAATCAAGCCCCTGCTGTTTAGCAGGTTTTGGCTGAGTTTCAGTAGGATTACCTGTATAAGCCTATATTCAGCACTAAGGAATTTTCTATAATCTTTTCTCCTGAAACTGCACTCAGTTTGGAGAATTTAGAAAATATATTCCATAATAATTTCTGTTGCATATATTGCTTTCCCATTCTTCTATATGCTCTAAGTGTATTAATTCTCCTGTGAGTTTTCATTATTCATTTTTCCTAAAGAAAAAATATTAGTGATCTAATAGATTTAATATATATTTTGGACAAATAACCCTTAATTTTAAATTCCTCACTCAGCATTTATGAAAATTGAATAAATACCTGATAATTATCCAAAAATGTTTCAAATAAGCACCAGTACATAGCTTAGTTATTTGCAAAAACACATATATACAAAATAAATCACCGCCGAGACCCGGGTTCGATTCCTGGTCAGGGCCACTCCCTGGGCAGATGGAGCCCGTTAGCCCTGTAAGGCA
>JAYRBT010000114.1:102824407-102845507 GCA_036023395.1 Myiotriccus ornatus
CCAATGCGCAGGCTGGAAGGTGTAAAGACCTTCCCCGGTTCTTCGTTCGCGAAGACTGGCCATTATTATTATTATATACAAAAATAATATGGAGTTTTTTTCTTTCTCTTTGATCATTTTTCCCTTATAATTATATGCAAACTTGAAACCCTAGAGAATATAAAAATCTTCATTTTTAGCATTCACAGGAAATAGGAAAGAGGTGAATCATTTATTAATGCTAAAAAGGACTACGTAAATGTATTATTATAATCAGAAAACAGAACTGATTCACCTACTTCATTTGAACCTCTTGGGTTCAAATAAATGCTAAGTCTTTGTCTTTTAATATTGCATTAACAGCAGGAGTCCTTTTCATGGGAAAATATCAAAGCTGAGCTATCCTCTGATTTCTAATGGCAATTACTGTTGTTAAAAAAACAATATTTACAGTATGGGAAATATTGCACCCTATTCAATTTTGATGGTTGAAACGTATTTTAAGAAACTATGATTAATTACAGTCTTTCAGGTGAAATTATGGCACTTGTATTTGAGAAAGAGTATCATCCATGCAAAGTTCTTAAAAGTCACTTTCAGTTGTGAGAAAGTGCCTTAGTATGTTGAAATATGAACAAAGGAGATCACTTCACGCCTTGTTAGATGAATGTTTATAAACTGAATGCTTTTTCTCATACTGTATACATGAACTGAACTACATTAGATTCATAATGTAGTCATTCCTACTTCTAAACAACAAATAGTAACTTTAAAGAAAAAGTGAAGCAATTATTTTCCCCAGATGTAACAGTGTTGCCTTCTCACTAAGCAGCTTCTTTTTTTGTTTTTCTCTTCACCCTCCCCCATTTTTTTTCTTTTATAAGACAATTAAGTAAAAGGTTGAAATTCATCATCATGACACTGATAGCAGAGAAAACTTTTCCACTTTTTTTTCAGATGATTCATTTCTTTTTACCACAAGTTTGGAACCACTGCATGTTTAGAAGCAGTGCAACTTTAGATGAAAAGTTCACAGAGGGTGGCATTGAAAGGAATTTCAAGAGATTACTTAATTTATCCTTTTCAAGGCAAGACCACATATACCTGTATCGTTTTTCCCAAATATTTAACTAAACTGTTAAATGAGATTAGTTTAGGATTGTCATTTCAGTTTTTCAAGGGTCACACTGGTTACTCCTGAGAATGGAGTTATAACTCTATTTTTTATATTTTCTTATGTTTGGTTTGATACTTTAAAATTTAGACTTCCAGGAGAATTATTATAAAAAATACATGAAGATTAGGGAAATTCAGGAGATAAATTCTGGTAAATGATGTGTTATACCAGAAATTCTACTGACAGTAAATAGAATTTGTGATAAAATTTGGATATCTCTATTTGGTCTTCAAAAAGAGTGAGATGGAGAATTTTCTATGCTGCTGTTGAAAAATGGTAAAAGTAGAATGAAATAGTTGGCAAGCAAGAACAAAGTATGGGCCTCTCCCATTTCTCACTACACTAGGCAGCTTTTAGTGCTTTCTTGTGTAAATTTAAATAGGACCATTCAAGACCTTATCTGGAAAACTGTCCTGCTTACCCACCTCTAAATCAAGCCCCTTCATCTCTAATGGCGTTTATGCTTATATAACCATCTTAACAGAGAAAGGTTCTCTAAATGTAATTTCCCCTTTTCAAATTACCCATTCAGAAAACAAAGGAAGGCAAAATTCTCAGTGAGCTACAGCACTGACTGCATGTTACTCATGTAACTTGTATTTGCATCCCTTTTGCAGGAAACAATCTATGACATCTTGCTTTTACTGGAAATATTCTCTGATGCTTCATAATTAAGTGGTAATTAAACAAATTAATCTATAGAAATGGTTTTAAATTCTAGAGCAATTAGTTTAGAAAACTAGAGAGTCATCCTGAGAATGAGATTCTTTGTAAACACATTTTAAATCACACTAAGAGACCAGTAACAAAAATTTCTCATATTTATCCCACTTCAGATAGTCAGCATAAGCTGAGTTAGGGACATTTGAAAGAAAAGCCAAACTTTGAGATAGAGATTCCTTAGAGCCTTAATGCTCCCTAACTCCTTTCTGTTTATGTCTATTCATGTCTGCCAATATTCAGTTTGATTTCAATGCATGGAACTAGTCCTGCATGAATGGATAAATATTGGTCTAAATATTTTCAAGATTCAAACATTAGGGAACAAAATAACAGAAAATGCAGAAAGCATAGGGCAGGTTTTCATGGACAATTTTCAGGATGGGGAAGACTCACCAATGAGTCCAACAAGGACAGCTTTTGAGGCCCGTTTTACACTTTTTCTATCTCTGAACTGCAAGAGGGAGCAATAAATTAATATTCAAGTTTTCGGATGCTACTAAGATCTTTAGGTGTTCAGATGTCATGCTTAAGTTTAGGAGCTCCAGAATGACTTCATAAAAAGAACTGAATGGTCAAAAAAGTGATAGATGAGGTTAAGTGTGAATTAAGGTAAAGTAATGCATGGAAAAATTACATACATAATGCATATGTAAAACTGAACTGACAGTTACTCTTGGAGATATTAGTAATTATTTAAATTTTGTGGACCAACCAAAGTGTACTCGAGTTTCAGCTTCTGATAAGAACATTAAAATACACAAGTGTTATGGGTTAACCCTGGTAGGCAGCTCAGCCTCACACTCACTACCTTCCCCCCTGTGGGATGTGGGAGAGAACTAGGTTAAAGTGAGAAAACTCAAGGGTTAAGATGAAGACAGTGTAGTAGGTAAGATAAAAAGCCGTATGCACAAGGAAAGCAAAATGAAGAATTCATTCACCACTTCCCACGGGCAGGCAGGAGCTCAGCCATCCCCAGGGAAGCAGGGCTCCCTTACATTTAACAATGACTTGAGAAGACAAACAGCATCACTCCGAACATTCCCCCCTTTCTTCTTCTTTCCCCAGCTCTGTATGCTGAGCATGATGCCATATGGCCTGGGATATCCCTGGGGTCTGTTGGGATCAGCTCTCCTGGCTGTGTCCCCTCCCAGCTCCCTATGTACCCCCAGCCTCCTCACTGGCAGGGTGATGAACACACTGATGTTGTGTAAACACTGTTCATTAATAGTTAAAACTTAAGTGTGTTATCAGCATTGCTTTGGTCACAAACACAGCACCGTATGAGTTACAATGAAGAAAATGATCCATTACAGTGGATTGACTTTGGCTGGACTCCAGGTGCCCACCAAGCCACTCTACCACTCTCCTTCCCAGCTGGATGGGAGAGAGAGAATAAGATAGAAAAGTACTCGTGAGTTGAGATAAGGCAGTTTACTAAAGCAAAAATGAAAGTTTGCATGTGCACAAGCAAAGAGAAGAAAAAAGGTTTATCTGTGGTTTATCTGCTTCTCATCAGCAGCAATGTCTGGCCACTTCCCGGGAAGCAGGTATTCAGCAACATGCAAAGGTTTCTCTAGAAAGTAAACATTGTAAATAGCAAATGCCACCCTTTCCTCCTCCTTTCCTTATCTTTAACATCTAAGCTGATGTCATATGGTATGGAATATCCCTTTGGTTAGTTTAGGTCAACTGTCCTAGTTGTGTCCCCTCACAGGATCTTGCTCATCCCAGCCCCTTGATGGGAAGGAATGTTGAGAGACAATGCTGATGCTGTGCCAGCACTGCCCAGAGGTAGCCACAACACTGGTGTATTATCATCACCCTTTTAGATACCAAGGCAAAGCACAGCACTGTGAGGGCTGCTATGGGGAAATGAACTCCATCTCAGCCATACCAAATACACCCATCCAAAACCAGTACAATAAGGCACTATTTCTTCCCTAAATAGTCTATAATCTAGACAGAAAGTAATGCAAGTGACCTTTGTGTGAGAAAACAGATAGTTTGAGCTAACAAAAAAGCAAAAGTAAAAGTTGAAAGTAGGACAGAAAACGTAAACATCAGTGTTTTCTTTTTAGATTTAATCACCAGTAAGGAAGCAAAATAATAGGTAGACATAGTTCACTAAAAGTAAAACTAGAAAAAGTTATTTAAAAAATAATACCTTATTTTCAAAAAACTAACTTTTCACCAAAGACAATACTGACGTTAACGAACAGCATTGTGGAAAAGTAGGTGTTTTTCTATTTTGCATTTTCTTCTAAATGTTTTTTTCCTCATTTTGCCTTCTTTTTTATTTTTTTTAAATTTTATTCAGGAGAGAAATATCAGGGAAAAAAGTGATTTCTTCTCAAGTGTATAGAAAAAATCTCAAACCAAGAGCCATGTGCCAGCATTTTAATTTGCTTCTCTTATGGTGTTCATGCAAAATCTCTAGTTGACAATTTTGCACAAAAAGGACATTTGCACACGCACACATTATGCTTGGTTTTGTAGTTAGCTTTTTGAAACACACTAGGGTCTGATTAAAAATTCATGTAAGTCAATGGGAAACTTTCCATTTGATTTCTGTAAAATGATCAGACACAAAAAGGAGACCAGATGAAATTTTGTCCTGTATAATTTATATGAATATTTGTGTTGTCTTACTAGTGTTTGATTTGTAATATGTGACAGTATTAAAAGCCTAAAGTGATCTCTATATTCTAAATACTTTATCAGACCTACTCAACCTGGAATTGCCCAAAATGAAGTGTTCTTTTTTCAAAGGACACTTCTTGTTGAAGAGCTCTTTTTAAGTACTGGAGAGGGAACCAGAAGACATTTCTTTTCTCCTCCAGTGTTGGTATCACTTCAGTTGAAGTAGATAATATTCCCTAAATTGCATGATCTCAGCTTTGTCCCAGCAACACTAAACTGAGCTTTCCCCTTACTCCCCAGATCTAGTTTCTTCATATGGCCTGTCCTTGGCTCTGACTTTATCCTTAATTTCATTTCATTTGATTGTTGATCTGAGTGTAAAATTTGATCTACAGGATCTATGACTTTGTAAATCCTTTGTAAATCTTCTGCTATGGTCTGTGGATTTTAAATACTCTGTTTTATGAGATACTAGCTTCTGCAGGCAAATCAACATCAGATTGACTTTGGTGACACACTATTTGGTTCCCACTGGATGCCATGAACTTGTCATTTGCAGACTCTGGATGATAGAAGTTCTACTGAAATCAACAGTGCATAAAATACTTGAAGGTTTGTATGAAGAAGCTAATTTTGTGAGTCTGCTCACCATGAAGTGCATTAAGAACTGCAACAAATGCTTTGAAAATGTTACTAGGACAGTGTTACAGGAATACTGTAATTTTACTGTTGTAAAAAATTCTAGTAATAAAACAGTCAGAAAAATTATCTTCAAACTTTTGATCTCTCTGTATCTTGTTCTTCTTTATGCACAGCAGTCAAAATATCAGTCAAAATATCATACTTTCGAGGATATAAAAGGTTGTAAAAAGTATATAAAAAATTGCAAAAAACCCAATAAGCTCCTGTGAAAATCTGTAATCATACAGAACAGCACCAAATATCAGGGACAAAATGAATTAAGGGTATATTTACATGACAGATTGCTGAACCATGTAAAAATACCCAAATTACAATACAACCAGCCAGCTCAGACGACAAAAGAATTAGAGAAATTGAATTCCCATCTACTCTCCTTTGATTCATTAGTACATCCTTGAGTTTCCTGTTCTCACATACACATGGGGAGTCAGACTAGTTTCAAGTGTCTGGAAGGATTTTCATTATCTCGAGATCTCTTCAATTGTTTGTTTACTTTCATGTCAACATTTTGAAAGAAGTAATTTTCCTCTTCAAGATTTCATGAAGTGTATTTCCTGTCTGCACAGAGCGTTTGTGGGCCAGCGTCCTCAATACCAGATCTTCAGCTCGTGCAAATCAATGAAGTTTAACTGCTGAATCTCATAGAAGTATGACAATACAGCAGAGAAAGATTCAAGAACAACATCATCCAAAAATTTAATTATGAGCCCAATAGTAATCCAAAATGGACAAAAATTGTGCTCAGAGTTTGTTTGCACAGGAAATCTTGTAGGAAAAGCTCATCTGCTTTGATCCATCTTAAATTGTTGGAAAAGTGGTAGGAACAGCTCTTATTTAAACCCCCAGAGACAGAAGGAAAAAAAAAAAAAGATTAATTAATCTACTGAGATTCTGTCCTTTCATATATTTTAAAATAAATTAACCTGCCTGCAACGATTCAGACCAGGGAATAAAAAAAAAAAAAAAAAATCTTAAGGAAAACGTTCTCAGAACTCTTTTTAACTTTTTCAACACTGTATGAAGTGAGAATTTTCTCAGAAAGCAAAATTAGAAATACTGTTTTAGCAAAACAAATCATCAGCAGATGATCTTCTGAGTTTACCTCAGGGAGCAAAAATGTTTCAAATTAATCTTCTAATATATGGCATGAATTCCATAACACCACCTACAGAAAACACTAGCTTGACAGTGACATTGTTCTTGGTAGATATAATTTTAAACTAATCAGCATGTGTTTTGAACTACTGAAATCTGCAATTCCTCCTTACATTCTAAAAATAAGTATGTTTAAGTAATACAGTGTCAAAGCTTATAATTCACTACTAATTACTTCAGGGGACATAGAGATCTTGCTACAAAAAGAAATAAAAATAAAAGCTATTCATAACCTTAAGGTAAGAATATTGAACTAAATCACTGATTACATTCTCCATTTCTGCTATTAGAGGCTAAATATCATTCCCATTTTATTGATAAGATCACATATGAGAATAATTGACCAGAATTACCAACCTAGAAAAATTTTCACCACACTATTTCATATATGCTAAAAAAATAATTACATGTTATTTTCAATGCTAATTATATCTATTTGAGTTATATATACAGATAAGAAATTCTTAACCAAATTCCTTTGTGCCCACCTAACTTGATCACCCGACAAGCACAAGATCCGTTGCAATCCTAAAACTGTTTCTTCCACATAGCTGTGCTGAAACTCCCAAGATGACACATCTTAGGATGATCTAGATCGTAGTCCTGTATGGGGCAGAGGAAGAACCTGCAACCCTCCCCTAGGGAGACAAACAGATTGAAATATGTCTCAGCACCAAAGACAGTGCATTAAATTGTCCAGGTGGCTTTACAGATATTACACAGCTTATTTCCCTTCCGAAATTCAGTTCAAAGAGCATGAAAGGATGTGTGCATGAATGAAGAAACATTTTCTGACTGGGTACCTTTTTTGCTTGTTAAACTTTCATTTTCTTCACTTTAGATTGCAAGGAATCAACATCTAAAACACTTCAGTCTCTTCAGTGGCAGCATTTTTCGACAGAGTATTTTTTAATATCAGTCATAATAGAGCAATAGTACAGATGCAATCTGTATGTTTGCAACCTCTTTTATGTTTTAGAGCCATTTTTATTTAAGTTTGTTGCATTATGTGTTAAATGGTTAATTTAATTTGTTGCATGGGAGTTTTCAGCTTTCAGTTCAGCTAAGGGTAGTTGTTTTGCCTATCGACTATGTTGTTCTGCTACACTGAATTAAAGACAGCTTGAAATACTGTTCTTGTACTAATGTTCCCAACTTCTCCTTTAGGGTCTCAATAATTATTGTTTTGTAATTTAGCAGAATGAAGCAAAACAGATAGAGAAAACCCAAACAAATAAAATCCACTTTAAAATATATTTTAGTCAACCATAGAGAGTTCAGTATTCAGTACTCATAGTTTCAGGTCACAACATCTAAAATTCTGTCTTTTTCCAACTCATTTGCTGAATAAAATGAGGTATTTGAAATAAGCTTCACAATAACCTCATAATAAGTGCAGATCAATCTGACTTGTTGATAACTTAGGATCTGAATTGTGCAAATGCTGCAGTTTACATTCAGGATCAATATCCTCAATGCAAGGATAAAATATTAATATATGGTATGCCAGTGAATCCTAAAATCGTCATACCTCAGGAATAGGAGGGAACTTAACAGAGGGTAGAAGTATCTTTTTTTATACACTTGTAGTGTTAAATTGGTTGTAGCATTCCTGGGTTTGTAGTAAATTCTCCAAGGACATGATCCTTCTGTAGCTGTGAAAGAATAGGTAGACAAGTCTTTAAATCTCATTACAGTTTGTTGTGGCCCTCCATAGCTAATATGGCTTTTCATGTAGTGCTCCTCTGAGAAATCTTGTTATAAAGTTCTCCCTACAGTAATCCAACTAACATACTGTCTGGATGCTTCAGCTTTACCACAAAGTTGAGAAATAATACTGAATTTTTGGGGATCTGTCAAGCTTTATTAAAATACCAATAATAGACAGATAGACAGATAGACAGACAGACAAATAGATAGATGGGTAGATAGATTTAAACTAAGAATAAAAAAGGTATGAAATATTTATTTTACTTTTTTAAATACTCTTTGAAAGTAGCCAGCTAACTATTAATTTGCCCAAATGAGGTAATGTTATTTTATTTTACTTTGTCTTTCAGGTTTGTCAGAATGGCACAACCAATATTGGTCACATCCGTGTAGTCGTTGCTTGGTTAAGAGATGGAACCAAAGGCTATTGCAGGAGTGGATTTGTCAGAGGAGACGGGTAACACTGGCCATAGCCTTCCTCACCAAACTGAGTTGAGCAAAGTAGTGTTTCCTGAGGGGGAAAGAGGACATGCTCATGTCATAAACAACAACAAGCTGTTGCAACGCTTCATGGAATAAGGAGACAGACCAACCTTACACTGGATCTCAGGCACCAGCATTCCTTCTGCTCCACATTTCAAAATTTAGGAATACAGAGTTCAGGGTTCCATGAGAAGTATCAACACATGAGTCTCAAGGGAATTTGCCCCAACTAAACACAGAATCTAAGAGTTGGGAGCCATAGCCTGTACTCAGGCTGAATCTAGAAGAAGCAATGTCAATTCACTGTCAAGTTCACTGCTGGACTTGATAGTTCAGGTGCAAGTCATAGAGCTGAACACAGACAGACTACTTCAGTATCAGAACCTATAACTGCATTGCTACCTGTGTAAGTATATGTGGCCATAGAGAGCTGGAAGAGAGCTCAGAAAATAGCCCACTTGTTTCAAAATCCCATCCTTTACTTTGCTAAAATAATTTTTGATTGAAGATGGCCTAGTGAAATTTAATGGAAGTATGCAAAAAACCCACATTAAACTTCATTAAAGTCACATCTTGCAAGCTGCAGTGAAAGTATACAGGTGAAAGTCATCAAAAGTATTCATTTTCCTAAAGCTGATTACTTCAAATGTGTGGTTGATTACCATTTTGAAAAAATAAATAGGACAATTAGAGAACACTATTGCTGGACACTGATAAAAAAGAGAAGCTGAACAAACAACAAATCAAAATGATGCCATAAAATGCAACATCCTCATACATTTGCTGGCCTAGTAATGCAAACATCATTGAAATTCATGCCAAAAAATTTTGGATGGCTGATCCACTACAAAGAAAAATGAAAAGCAAACAGAATAAATTGCAAACTCTTAAGAATGATAAAAAGCTGCTATCAGGTAAATGAAACAAGTTGATACACCATTAAATGCACTTTACAAACTCATTTGTGTCATAATAGCAGTGTAGCTGGCTGTGCTCCAGGACCTGGGGAAGCAGGCAAGTTGCCACAAGTCCTTTCTTTCCACAAACAATACATCCTGTCACCTCTCTGAATCATAATCTATCAGTGCCTTTTTTTCAGAGCTTTGACTGTGATCATTAAGTATTCACTTGGTATGGTCCCAGCCCACCGTAAAGATGGATTTTACCTCATTTGGCAAGATTTCAGCAAAGGGTGTGCACACATTTCTATGGGGAAAGCAGTCCCAGCATTCTGCTAGGTCAGACAGTGGCAGATCCTTTGATTGCTGAACCCACTCAAACGATTCTGCGCACATTCTCCATCTATAATCCTCTCAGAATATAGAAGTTAAGAGTGGCAACCTTACTTAAATTCAAAGACACACTCTGAGGACTAATTTTTAATACCAAATGTATTAGAATATTTAAAGCTTCAGTCTTCTGAATCTTTCAGTGTGATGGGTATTCAGGAGTATTGTGGATAAGAAAAGATGAAAAAACTCTATCACAGCTCAAAGAGACCAATAGAAACTAATTATTTCCCTAGCTGCAACTAAGGGACCAATTAGCAGCAGCTGATATAGAATACTGCAGCCCAGTTAAAAAAGGAATAGCAGCCAGAGGGGTTAGGGTCTATTTTGGAAAAGGGCCTCAGATCATAAATGTAATTTTTTAAAAAAAAGTAGGATGGAGAACACAAAAGTTATATCTACTAGGAGACAAAGATAGGAGCAACCCAGAGAAGAGGCAAGTGCAGACACTTGTATACTACTGACTTCTCTGACTCTTATCTATGGGGGGCGGGGGAGGGACTCACCTTTAAATGTAAAGGACAAGAAGGATCAACCTTCTGCACTTGGAAGGGTTGAAGTATGGGAATTAGGCCCAGCAGACATTAGGCTTTCTATTATGCTTTGAATTTCCTGTTTTTCTGCCGTTTGAACTGGCTGGAACAGTTCTAGAATGTCACTTCAAAAGAAAGTGAAAAAAAATCATGCTGCTGCAGCTTTGAAATGCTGCCTCTGTAATCTACCATCGCACTGACCAGCTGAGCTGAATGATTTAAAACTTTCATAAGGCTAAGACTGCACAAAGAAATGATGAACAGAGCAAGGTTCTCTCTCCAAATTGTGAAGTCAGTAAATTTGCTACATTCAGTTCTATTTTGTTGTTTGTCTTCAATGCAGATATGTTGGTATAGTGTTTCAATCTCATTTAGAAAGGGATAATGGAAGGTTTTTCTCAGATGCATCTTTAGAGTTAGAAGCATTCCTTCTCATCCAATTTTCTATAGGGGAACTGTTACTATTTCTACTTTTCTATGTGGGGAAAAAAAATCTAGCCTTGAACTGCTGAATTGGTCTATTCATATAAGTTTCTCATCTATTGGGATTTCTTTGGAATCAGGACAGCAAATATGAAGTGAAGAAACCCACAAGGATCCCTTTACCTGTTGTTAGGTTATTTCAAGAACTGAAGTAAGATTATTTAAAGTCAATTAAAAGTCCACTACAACTCTATATGTGACTTTACAGGCGCGCACATTTCTGAATTTTTTTTCCTTGCTTTGGCATTTCAGCTGGGATAGGACAAAAAGTGCTAACTATTGTAACTAAATCTGTTGGTTTAGTTATAGATCCCACACATAATATGAAACTATCTATTAGGTTTTGCAATATAAAGCTAATATTTTGAGAAGCAAAGCTAGCTGCTGTATTTTAGACTGTTGATGTTGGGTGTTGTATTTCTAATACAACTTTGTCAAAAGTCAGCATCAGGAGTATCCTTAATATTAACTCTAAAAATCATGAGGTTTTCCAAAACCAAAAATTTCTGCTTCAGTGTTAGCTTTTATTTCACTAATGTTTCCCTCTCTAATTTTTCTGGCAGCTTTTGACCTAAGCACCTTTGGCACTACATTATAGAATAGATATTAAAACAAACATCAATAGAAATTTAAGGGATTAAGTATTACACTAGAATTTCATTGGCCACTCTTTATTTTTATCACATAATCATAGTCTATTTACAAAACAAACTGACAAAATAACTAGGATCATAAGATAACATCATATTTTGTGCTTGTGTATGTAACCAGGATGGTTGCATTTATGTGCGGGGATAGTGAGTGTAGGAAAAATCTGGGTATCTTAGTCCTTATGATGGTACATAAAATTGCCTTTACTAAGTGGACAAAAAAGTACAAAATGACTACTAAAAATCCAGTGATAACTTTTGTTCTCGGGTACACTAATCCCACATATTATTCTGTGGCTAATAACACAGTGAAGACCTTAACATAAAAATTCTGCTCCTCTTGAGATGATAAAACAAACTGGTCACCCTGGTGATTATGCAGCTGTCACCATTGCTGATACTTCTTTTAACACAACGAAGCTAACCCCTTTTCATGCACTTGGATGAAAATGCTTATGTTTCCCATGAAGTTGGTTGTTTACATCAAGCTGATTTTTATTATTTTTAATGTAGTTTCAATAAACGAAGGTCTCAGGGGGTGGGATGTCTTGCATATCTGATTTGTGTTTGATACCAATACTAAATACCTCTGTAAAACTGTGGGGAAAGGCTGTTCAACTTGTGAGGATGTGTGTGCATGCTTATTTCTCTATCTTGTTATCTGCCTTTTATGTCTTTTAAAATATTGGCTCCATTTACATTCCTTGATAATAACGTATACTTGAAATTACTGAAAGTAGAACTTAATATTGGAGCAACTCTATTAAGCATTTTAATTCTGACTGTGAATTCACATTATTCATAACACAGTAGTTTTACCCATTTGGTAGTCTGCAATTATTAGCATTGTGTTTAAATATATTAATCATATAGAATACTTCCTTACCATATAGTAGAGTCATATATTTTCAATTTTATGAAAATAAAGGAAAGTTATATCTCATGTTGTCAAAAAGAGGAAACTATTCTTTTTCTGTAATAAATTTCCTCAGGAGAAATCTTGTAAGATACTCATCTTAATTACACTAGTATTTTAGTAATGCTGTAAGGGTAAGATAATGATGAGGATATGAGTCATGCTGAAAAGGCCTACAGCTTAAATTAAGATGATTAGTTCTAACTTACTTAAAGCATATTTCCCAAACTTTTAAACTACAAAGAGCATCTGTGTACATAATATTCTGCCTAAGGCCGAGTGAATTTGCCAGAATGTATTATAATGTAAAAAATAAGTTTTCTGAGATGTACAACCAACAGAGATTCATCCAAATTGTGAACATATTTTTTCAGTTATTTCAATAAATGGAACTGAGTTTGGAAACACCACTTGTGAATGTGGAGATGAAAAATTTAACTGTCAAGCTAAGGACTATACTGACCTCATATCTTTCCCATCTATGAGTAACCTTGTCAAAAAAACATGCAGAAAAAAAACCCAGAACACAAAAGGTTGGATAAGAAGGGTAACATTCAATTTGATAGTGTTACCTAAATGCAAGTGACCATACTTAGATATTTAAAGTTTGTTCAGAGAAAATGTAGTCAGTTTGGTTAGCAGAGTCTAAAGAGAGATTTGGTTTACCAACTGTTAGGACCTGTTGTGATTTCATATATCATAAGAAATGAAAGATAATGCAACTCTCAGATAAGACACAGAACATACAGAAAACTTTTGCCCTTCTGAAGTGCCATGTGTCCCCCAGAGTAGTTTATATGGTGTAAGGTGCCTATACATGGACAACTGAGTCCAGCTCATAGTAATTGCTCCTGTGCTTTAGCTGCGATTTAGGCAACATAACCAGTGTATATTAAAAGTGTTAATTATGATATGATGAATAGATTCAGTACCTATGTAATGTTTTATGGATGTTTTACAGAAATCATTAGTAGTGGGTACATATTACACTCTATTCCATGCTAATCTCAACTATGTTTGAAACGGTTCTGGTTTAGCTTTGGCAAGCAGCTAAAAATCCACCCAGCTGCCCACTTCCTCCTCCTACTCCAAGGGAAAGGTGAAGAAAATACTACGAGAATGATCATGAGATGAAATAAAGACAGGGCGATTGCTTACCAAGTGCTGTTGCCAGAGAAGCAGACTCTGCTTGGAGAAAATTTATATACAGTCAGTTAAAAAAGATTTGGATTGTGAGAAACAAATACAAACATTAAAACAGTACCTTTCCTTCAACCTCGTCCAGTCTCAGCCTTACGCCTTCACTCCTGACTCCTGTGCTGCCCCAAGGAGCGCAGGGTGGGAATGGGATAGGGATTAAGGTCAGTTCATGATGGTTCCTCTCTGACACCTCGTTCACACTTACTCCTGCTCCAGCACTGGCTTTCCCATGGAGTGCAGCCCTGTCAAAAAAAACCCTCAGCTTTTGCATGAGTTCTCCAAAAGGTTGGTATTCCTTCAGGAAATACTACTCTGCTCTAGTTCCTCTATAGGCTGCAGTGGACATCTGCTCTATGGAGCACCTCCTCTAACCTTGCTGTTCCCTCTGCTGTTCCTGACTATTTTCGTTTCCCCCCTCTTCTGTCTGACAATCACTTTTTGCCCACTTAAATACTATTGCACAGAGGTGCCACCAGCTTTGCTGACAGGCTCAGCTGTGTCCTATGGTGGGTCCATTTGCAGAGTCAACTGGAACCAGATGGAACCAGCTGTACCCAGCATGGGGCAGCCCCCCTGACCTCTTCCCATAGAGGCCACCTCCGCAGCCCCCCCACTGCCAGAGTCTTGACACCTATACCCACTACAGAAGCCAAATAAAACAGAAAAAAACACTCAACCCACAAATGCATTATTTACATCCGAACAGTCCCTCTTAAAATTTGAATTTAGCAGTGAATCTGTCCAAAAGGCATAGTGAAAACAGGATTTAATCAGCTAGGCAGTCATACCCATACCACTCAGAAGTCTGCCTTTCATGTCTTTGTAAATGGTGATGAGAGAAGCTCAGATCTTTTTGAGATGATAATGGAGGAGATCTTTGCAAGCAGCACAGTATAAGCTGATCCTATTGTAAAAAAGTCAGAAATTAATTCTTACCCTAGTACATGTCCAGGTCCAGTTTTCTCATCATTTTCTGCATATTACCATTTATCTTCTCATATATTAGAATGAAATGAGAATTATTACAAAGAATCTTTCATTTCTTACCAGAAAAATTATTAAAGGATATACTTGTTTTCAATATATTATTGACATTTGAATGTGTAGATAGATTCTTTATCTTATTTACTTATAGATCCCTTCAGTTGAAGTTACCCAGCAGGTACCAATGGTAAGGTTCTCTTTTCTAATTACTGAAACAATTAGGAGTTTCCAGAGACTGTTTTATCCCATCCTCAAACAAGAATCTGTAATAGTTTGTATGAACTCCATTCTGGAAGTGACCAAGCTAGATTCAGCTGGCTAAAAAATGCATCTGGTGCTGTTTGAAATACCCCAGTGTATTTCATCTGGCCTCCAGTTGCTGTTCCAGAAAGGCCTGAGCATACCATGGGCTCCTTTCATATTTGATATATATTTGGATTTCTTATATACACTATAATTCAAAAAATGCACTGACTGCTCCCAGTCTGTGGTCAATGACTGACTCCAAATCACTCTTTGCCAAAAGATGGATAGGCTCCAATAACTCTATCAACTCAATTTTTCCTGTCCATAATTGGAGGGTAGATAATCAGTATTCAGTGGATGTTTACATGCCAACAAATTAATTTAGGTTTTCTAATCTACAGATGAATCTCACTCCCAAAATCAGTGAGAGGAATTCCCTTCTAAATTTTCCTGTGCACTAAAAAATTAGGCAATGCACAGACGTACTTGAAGTAACAGGAATACAACTACCTGCAGTGTTGGGTTTTTAGAATTTCAGTCAAGGTCAAATCTCCCAAACTGCTTCTGGCCATGATTTAACAGTTAGTATAGGACAGATGCCATTCCCACTAATCAGTTGGGGTGTGATTGGCCTGGTCTGAGGTCTGAGATCTAAAATGTTTCATTAGTATGTATGCAGTCATACTGTGCTAGCTGGCATAAAAGGCAGAGAACAAACCCTGGTACCATTTTTACTTTGGAAGATGTAGCCAGACGATGCCACAATTAGTCAGCTACAAATCTCCCTAGTGAAGAAACAATTTTCAGATGGCTGGTTAAATGTAAGAAGACATGAAGCTGTGTCCTTCCACTAGACCAGGCTGGGCAGTTAGCCTGGGCTTCTTGGGATGAGATCTGTTGGTTCTATGTCCTGACTTCTAAGGGCAGGAAAGTGCTATTCCCATGCTGATATCACATAGCCCACTGAGTTTTCCAAGGACTACTTCTTTTCGTGTTTCTTGTCTATATCTCTGTGTAAAGGAATAAAAATAGAAAAAATAGCCACTATTTTTGTGTGCTGAGGGTGTATTAAATTATTAAAGTATAAAGCTATTCAGCAGAAAATATATGCTCTGCTTTTCTCTTAATAGAAATTGGCAAATGCTCACTTTTTAATGCCCTTGATATGCAACATTTTTCTGTCTTAAAATGTCTCATACTTTGTAAACTGTGCTTTAGAAGCCTCTAGAGATATGATGATGAAATATTGATTGTCATTTTCTTGACTTTTCCCACTCCCCAAGCCCTCTTCACCACCTGCAGTTCTTCTGATTTATATTTTTTTATTATTTTGACAAATTAAAAACACTTCATACTGTGAAATAACTAGTAACAAGGGAGAATTTCATACACATATATAAGAAAGAAAAATAAACAACCACGAAGCACATATATTTCTATTACTGCTAGATGAGCTCACTTTTCAATCTCTGGACTCCAGCCTTGCCTTTGAATTTATGAGCTGAATTCAGAACACTTATTTCTTGATTCTGCAGACACTTGAGGGACTGACCAACTTCAAGTTTATGAGCAATTATATGGAAGTCATATGTTAATAATTTAATATAGTATGAAACACTTACAGGCTCTTTACTGTTAAACTGACCTAAGAGCAGTAGTCTTGTAATTTATTTCAGTCATCCTAAGTTTGATTTTGGATTGTCTTCTTTTGGTTTTTTTTCCAGCTTACTTCATGCCTTTTCTAAACTAGTCAGAATTATGATCCATAAATTTAACTAGAAATTATGCATTCTGGATTACTGAAATCCATGGAAGTTAACATCTCAAATTAAAGTTGTGAAATTTTCCCAATAGGTGGGACCTGAACGATAAATGTGCAAGATTAGGCAGACCTTCAAAAACCTGAAGGACAGAAAATTGTACCCACATGTACTGCAAGTTGTGTCTGCAAAACTGCAACTGCAAAATTATGAGTGCATGGCTCATGAAAGCTGGAAGCAAAATTTTGTCTAATAAATCTACATCCACAAGTTTGTGTTTATGATTAGGAAACTGGCACAGACTGCTGGTACCCCGATTTAACTTTAACCTTTAACTTAAGGGGTCCTAGGAGAGACTGCATCTACCAATTCCATATTGAATCTTGTCTAGTAATATCCCTCAATGTAAGATGGTTCCATGTGCCAAGAGGGTAAATCTTACCCAAAATCTACAGAACATGAAAAGGTATGCCAAAACTTGGGAGGAAACTTGTTTATTCATATAAAAAATAATTTGAATATTCTAGCACTATTACCAAAGATAAAAATACATTAAAATATAATAACTTGGAGTATTTTAAAAAGAAAATGAAGTGGAAACTCACTGTATAACAGTATCTAACAGGAGCTGGTCTCTTTCTAATATCATGGACAGTGAGAACCTATGAATATTTCACAATCTTTCTGCTTACTCTAAGTTTTAAGAAATATAAGTCCATGAAATGGAAATGTACATTTTTCAATGTTCCACTTTAGCACAAAGGATTTTCCCATTTTACAATTACCTATTATATTCCCATTGCAAATTCCACTATGTTTCAGTAAGAGGCAAACTAGCAGATTGGTAACCCTTAACATTGTCATTCAGTAAGTAACTGAAAATAAAAAAGAAACAGTGTACTTTAAAATGGTCTTTTGAATTACAACAGCAACACCATCTTATGTATCATTGCAAATGCAGAATAAGGGAAACTTGTAAAGCCTGCTAATCCTTCATACGTGCTGTAAATCCAGTTCCCTTTTCATATCTACCCAAAATGACATTTCTGAAGTACAGCAGAAATAACTCAGAATATAAACTGTAGGACTAATAATATCAGCTAACCAATAGCATTAGAACCAAGTTCATTTATGGTACAGTGGTTATCACACACTGTTAATTCTTAACAATATATCATGCATCACTATCTTACGTGTTGGTCTGCATTGTTGATGTCAGCACATAAAAGATTAGCCAATTCTTGCTAAGAGGTACTTTGAAACTTTTCTTTATAATCTGAACTAAAGATTTTTATTGATCTGACCCCTATCTCACTGCTGTCACCAGCTTTACCAAATGCTTTCAGGGGTCTTGATTCTTAACTATGGGAGGGCAAAGCCATCCAATGTCTTCCACCTCTGCAGCTGCTGTTTGAACTGAATTAAACACAAATCTAGCTAAATACTGCAGGCACATTTTATTTTTAGAATTGACCTAAAGTCTTCTGAGCATTATGGAAATTATAGCTATGGAGATAAAGACCATGCCTTTTTCGATTTTTGCCCTACAGGTGATGCTACTGAATAGCTTTGACATTCAGTAAAGATTTGCAGATACTTGCTTATCTTGTGCTACTTTATATCATTGTTCTTTCTACAGATATCTTCTTTTCTTGTGTTTTACTAGCTCTAGCTTTAAATGTCACAACAGTTGAATGGAGAGCTGATGTTGCTCGTTTGCATAGGTTAAGAAGCAGACCTGTGAACTGTTTCACTCTGTGCTCACCATCAATTTACAGCTGCAGTCAATGTGGGTGTAGCTGTAAGCCTCAAATGAGGATTTTCCAGGAGATGGAGATTGCTTTAGAGGCTAATCTCTACAAATAGTGTAGAGGAGGTAATACTAAATTTATCTTTTTTAACCTGTTCTTCAGCACTGATCAGTCAGATATTGAATGCAAACACAACACCCGTGTCTCCACAGTATGCTCAGTGGAAAACATCATGCACCCCTGTTGTGATGATATACAATTTTGTGGAAGACTATAGAGCAGCCCTCTCATTTTTCTTTTAAAACTGGAAATACATTTAAAAACTTCTTGGAATCAGAAAGAAGGCTCCTTGAAGGTCACAAAAATGTATGAATGATTGAATAAATATACAAACAAATAAATCATATCTCTGACTACAGGTAGATAAATCAGCTCTCTAACCTGGCTCAAATGTGCACATAGGAATCTGCATTCAGTAGTACTGTCATGTTACAATAAAGTGTCACTTTCCTTTGAGACTGTGTTTTGTGGCCACAGTATTGACGTTTTTAACTTAAAATTTTGCAAGCAATTGGGCTGGTTTTGCTAGAGATCAACGATACAGAACTTGACATTATACAAAGGCCTCTATGATTCTCAGAGCATTCAGACTTTTCCTCAGAGATCCTGGTCACTCCCTGGGTGCACATTCCCCAAACATTCTGCTGTGAATTCTGGGCTTGATCAAAACATGCATGTCATCCTTCATTGTCTGTATATGTCCATTCAACAGCTCAGGAGCAGTGAAATAGTAACTCCTGAAACAGTATACACTGGCACTTTGAACCACAGAAGCTAATGTTCACTGATGGGGAAAAAACTAATCTATGTATTCTAGAGGAATGAATATAATCATTCAGTTTTCTTGTGAACACTGATGAAAAAGATCACGTTCTACTCAAGATACTAAGAATTAAGGTACTTATGTGCTGTCTAGTTGTCTAAAAGTTGGAAAGTACTACATTTTCAGGTGTCTTGTTTTATTTTTCCTGTCCATTCAGTGGGTCTTTCTTAGACCTTTTGCCACTGCTACAAGATCCATTGAGATGTGTCAGGTACTCTTAAGGTTCCGACCTTAAGGGCACACACCTTTATTTAGGGACAAAAACTGAGCTACATAAGCCAAGAGGTATATGACTAGAAAAACCCACATCTCAATCACCTGCACAAGGTATACTGTATGTATAGTTCTGACATATTTTTCTTTGCACAATAAAATTACCCATTAACTGGACTGAAAACACAAGAACCCAAAAGTTCCTATTCAAGAAGTTATATTCTAATGAAACACACACCACCTGCAGAGTGGTAAGACAGGACATAGCAGGATCAGAGGCAATGATCTTATTGCATTAGGTGCAGTATAGCTGTGAAGTATAGTTTTAAAAATTCATGGAAAAGGAAAAGATCAGTTAAGAAGCTTAATGAGTCACTCTAGGAACATCAGAAATATCTTTTTATGAGAAGAATAAAAACTATTATTGCTATTATTTAAAGCTTATATTATAGTTTTATAAGATAATGGTGGAAATCCACATGATGTCTTAAAGCACCACAGGACTTTTTACAGTAAAAATATACTAAAAGCCACCTTGGTCTCTAGTCCAGCTTTCAATTTCAAATTTTTATATTAAACTCTTTTACTTGGGATCATCATTTTACAGCTTCCTTTTCTAGATGACCAAATGAGACAACTAGGCATCTTCTTTTAGAGTTGCCTATCTCAAATAATATTTAGCTGGTATTGATTTGTAATTTTTCCTTTAAAATTTAATTTAAGGACTGATAAATGAAATAAAGTGCAATAATCACTAATGTGCTTTCAGGGAGTGGGAACCAAACAAAGGTATATTACACGTGCAAAAAACCTCACAAATACAGAAATCTGAATTACTCTACAATATTTATGTCTAAAACATCAAGTGGTATTTATCAAATTAAAATGCAAATCATCTGTGCACAGTTAAGGAGTTGTTTTCATATTAAGTGGTTAGGATTTACAGTCTTACATCATGCATGTGTATATATATTCCTATTTTTAGGTTTGTAGTAGCTGACTTCTAATAAGTTATCATGCCTATAGCACCCTTAGAAGTTAAAAAAACATTCCTTTTGAATCTGAGCTGGATAGACAGGAGTGAAAATCTTTTAAAAATTGAAAACATTTTAAATTTTACCATCTTGTCTTTTGGGATTTTCTTCTTGAAATTTCCCATGATTTTGATACAATTTATTATGACAGAAACTCCCTTGTAGATATAGACTTACTGCAGAAATCTGCTCCAAAAAGCTTAAAAAAAAAAAAAAAAAAGAAAAAAGGCTAAATTCTGAGTTACATTAACTCATTTATCTTTTACATTATAATAGCTTTTTCTCATCTTCTAGGTTTGTGTCATCATGGCTAGGCTTCGTGAATGAAGATTTGAGAAGGGCTCTACCCACGCTTGCTACAAGCGCGCTGATGGCTAAAAAGGCCAATGTGAGACAGACAAGTCCGGTTGCAGAAGGCACAGCAGAGACTCCCCAGGCGGTATCGACAAGTCACGATCCTTTCTGCGTTGTCTTTTCTCCTCGAGAGTGATCCTGCGTGTGTTCTCAAAAGTAGCAGCAGCGTTATAGATGGTGTGTCTCCAGGCCTCCCGATTGGAGGCCAGGGTAGACCAATTGTGATGATCAATAT
>JAYRBT010000114.1:102846953-102864843 GCA_036023395.1 Myiotriccus ornatus
AGTGGCAAGCTCCCCATAGAGCAGGATCTTAGGGAGGCGGTAGTCCTGCATCCTGGAGACGTGCCCTGCCCAGCGCATGTGCAATGTGAAGACTGCAAAAGCCTTCATACTCTCATGTTCTTGAAGCCCTAAGGTATCAAGTAGTAATGTGGGAGGGAATCTTCATACACTGTAGCTCATGAACCTTGACGTATGAATTAGAATTTTTAACACCATACCTTCTAATCTCTCTTGCTTTGCAAGTACATCTCTGAAAGAGAATGATGGAACACAATTCAAGAATACCTCAAAGCACTAACCCCAAGCATTATTTTCTGTGAAATTAGAAACATATTTAAGTAGCAAGGGCAAAAACACTCCAGGAAGATATTTATAATGTAATCAAATTTACCACCTTTAAGTACACTGGAATGAATTCCAGAAGCTATTATGCTCATTAAGAATCAGACCAGGAGGAAATTTCCTCATATACAATTCAAATGCAGCCTGAGAATCAAAAATCAAATGTGAATACCGTCCCTTTTTTTCCTTATGGGCAGCAAGCTATACCATGTAATTGCCCCATATCATTATGTATAATGTATAATGTAGAACACAAAGCCCTGGCCTAGACTTACAATGGAATTGGATGTAATTCATTAGTATTAGTTTCAAATCCAAAGAATATTAAATAATTCATCAAAACACACCTGTCTGTGCCTGGATACCTCAGTTTCCTCTCTGAATCAACACAAACACATTTAAGTTCAAACAAAAGGGAAGAAATCACTACCAGAAGCATTAAATAAATTCTAAAAAAAGATCAAATAAGTGTGGAGGTTTTTTACATAATCTTTATTTTTCACAGGTCATTTTTTATTTGTTCAATTTTAGAATATTCCCATAAAGTTACTCACTTTTAGGCAGTGAAAGCATATTGCATTTTCTCATTGTAGAGCTTTGACTCCTCTTTCTAAAAGATCTAGACATTCAGTTCTCAGCAAACATTTGTGATACCTATTTCTTCTTTATGTGCAGTGTGTAGCTGTCAAATTCTTAATTTCACTGAACTCTTTAGTTCTCAAGGAGACACACTTTATCAAAACACACCTTCAGAATACATCTTCATTAAAAGATAGTTGAAGACCAGACTTTTCCAATTAAGAAAAAAATGAGACACTAATTTTTTTATGGCACTGCAAGTCAAGAAATTTATTTCAAAGTTAGAAAACTGACTTTCTAATATCTAATTTACACGATTCAGTATGCTCTAATGCCAGTTCACAGACTAACAAGCTACACCATACACTGAGAAAAATTGCAAGGATGCGATGCCACTATGCCTTCTATAAATAATTGTTAATTTGGGAAACGTCTGGGATGTCTGCCTAAGGAAAGGTGAAGGAAAGACATGTTCAAGTGATCCAGATGATATGTCATTCCAAACACTTCCATACAATTAGCTGGCTTTTGTTTTCAGATCCTGCCAACATCTGACCGTAAGCCATCAATGCACCTTGGAAGCAAAGGAAGCCAGCAGCATCTTGGGCTATGTGAAGAAAAGTACTGATAACAGGTCAATGGAGGAGATTCTTCCTCTCTGCTCTGGACTGGAAGTGCAGAAACATAGAGCCCTGGGTCCAATTCCAGGCTTCCCAGTACAGAACTGTGAGATCCTGGATCCGAATCTCAGTGAATTATTGATATGAGATAGAACCAACTCACTGAGTGTGTGTGCACATGGGGAAGGGCTGGGCCTGGACCTGCAGGTCCATGGTAAGGTCTGCACATCAGGGCTGTGCTGAGGGCACAGGGCAGAGCTGAAGGCAAGGCCTGCAGTCCACACCACACCCCTGCAACCCTGGTAGCCACCCCACCCCACACCCCTGCAGCTTGTGACTGCTACAGCACAACTCCCTCTAGCCTGGAAGGCACTGCCTGGATATTCCACCTGGGAGGGAAAACTGAGCTCTATAAATACAGGAGACTCCATGAAGTCTCCCTCTTCTCTCTCTCTTCTCCCTCTCCAGCTGGCACCATGTGAATCATTGAATCTTGTTTGTAATTGTTTTCCTCTCCTTTCTGTCCTTATCTCTTTCTTCTTTCTCTATTCCTTTTAATCTGTTTTCTTTTACTCTTTTCCTTCTCTTGTGGGTAAATTAAAACCAATGAACTGTGTTTTACTAAAGATGGTATATGGATTGTTTTTAGTGGGTGTTTCCTGTGTAATGGGTCTTTGTGCTGAATATTTTAGTGAAATGTTTTGTTCTTGGTTGTATTTTACCCCTGTAAAGACCTTTTGTCAAAATATCTTATTTTTCTCACTAAATTAAAAATAATTTCTCTTAAAGAAGAATGTGTGACTCTTTCTCCAGACACTAATTAGAGGTTATAACAAACCAAAAGGCTTTTAAAAAGTCTTAAATAAAAGTGTAACTGCTCTGGGCAGTTTATAGCCTAAATCCAGAGTGCAACAAGGATAAACACAATAAACACAAACTGGAGAGAGTCCGATAAAGAACCACTAAGATGATTAAGGGTCTGGAACATGTCTGAAAACAAGCTGACAGAGATGGGAGTTTTCAGCCTGGAGAAGAGAAGATTCTGAGTGTACCTAATTAATGTATATAAATACCTGTAGGGAGAATGAAAAGAGGACGGAGACACACTCTTCTCTGTTACGCCCAGAGAAGGGACAAGAGGCTATGGGTACAAGCAGAAATACAGGAAATTGCATTTAATTAAAGGGAAAAAACCTCCCAGTTTTTACTATGAAGATGTCAAACACTGAAGTGAGCTGCCCAAAGGAGTTGTGCAGTTTTTGTTCTTGTACACATGAAAAAATTGCATTCACACAGACCTAAGCAACCTGCTCTGGCTGACTGCTTTGAACAGGGATTTGAAGTAGACAAGTCGCCAAAGGCCCATGCCAGCCTTGACCATTATGCAATTCTATGAAATCTAAATCACAGAAACCAGCCTCTTTATTAGAAGGGTCTCTCAGGTTAGGAAGATATTTTGAACAATATATATGCATCTGTTTTACTGAATTATTTTATTTTATATACAGATTTGTTAACACATAGAGTTTTTTCAAAGTGTGTAGCAATTGCTTCTTTTCTTTGACTGTCTTTCCAAAACTGTTATGTGTTAGTTCTGTCTAGGATAATACCCTCTTCAGCACCTAAGCTGAACATAGGTTTCAACAGGTAGGGTTGTGATCATTTGACACTACATTGAATGGGATCTAGAATGAGAAATCAGAAGTTTCACACATCAGGGTGGAGACAGAAAGTAAACTGCCTGTCATTAGGAGGATAATTTACCTTTGATTCTCAGAAGATTTATATCTTTTGCCTTACTATGCTTTACACTGAACTTTACAATGCTATAAAAGGTATTGAGGGAAATGTTTATCAAAAGTGTGATGTATGAAAATTAATACGACCTTAATGTCTTTTGGGTTATCCTAAGAAAAATCACAGTATCTCTTTTTTAAAACATCAGTGAAAATGCTATGGCAAAGAGCACAAGCTTAATTTTGATCTGAAAATCTCATGTTACTAATATATCTGCAAATCTCATCAGTTTTCTAGTCCTGTTGACCTTCTCTTAAACAAGCACTCAGAGACAACAGCGAAGCTAGCAGTCTGGTGAGCATTTTCCCAATTCTGCAATGGGGTTTACAGTTCTCTTATGTGGACCCTGAGACCACCAGGCATTCCCATCTCCTGTATGGTAACATCAGGCCAGGTATCTGGCCATGGAGTGCAAAAAACACACAGTCTTTTCTGGATTTTTTAGATCCCCACTTTCAGTGCAGTTCCAGGAATTTTTTTTGCAGAATAACACAAGTGAATGGACCCTGAAAAGAGAAACCCTTGCCCGGGAGAGACACACCCAAGAGGAGCAAGCAAGCTGGGTTAATGTAATTCTTCCCCTGCAGCTGAGCCCATGGTGTGAGGCTGCGCTCGACCAGCTTGTTGCTTGTCCAGGGATATCCTTATGATGTCCACCAGTTCAAGCAGGAAGTCTAAGTGAAACAAAACTCATAAAAGAGAAAGCAAAAAATTACATTCCTTGAAAGATATAAAACTACAGAATAAAAATTTTAAAAGTGCAATATTATATTCACAGCTTATGATCTCTTTCTTCAAATGAGTAAATGTTGAACTTCAGTGTAGTGTTGTATGATTCTGCCACTCATCTGGGTTCTGTGTCATCACAAACATTGTGTCGGAAGAACTGATTTACTGCCAGAGTACATTTCTGGTGAATGCCAGGAGATAAATTTGCATTTACTTACTGTTTTTTAAAGGTCTTTTACAAAATACTATTCTACAAACAGCATTTTATCAGGCAACTATTTACCTAAACTTTCTTTTACGTAGTAGAGAGTGGAGAGAGCTGAAGAAAAATGTGGTTTACTCAAAATATACACTTTGAGATCTGGGTGGGGACTTTTTTAGAAAAACTAGAATGGTGTATCAATACAGTGCATGAGGTGGTTAATTGCACTGAGACCATATTACAGCTAAAAAAAGTGACGTCATATTGCCTTACATTCAAGCCATTTGTCTAATAATGCCTTTTAATAATCAATTTTTAAAAGATATAAAAAGTCAGACAGAATCATTATGTATCATACATCCATGTGGAGAGAAAAACAATACTATGCTGAAATTTAGTCCTGGCAAATCTGTCAAAGGGTAGGTAACCTTTGGGTCACAAAACCCAAATTATTCTAATCCCAAAATATTCAGTGTTTCTTAGACTGTAACATCTATATAAGTAAAAGCAAGCTACAGTAGTTTCCTGTGTCAGTTCATAGGACACAGAGTATATTCAATACAACAGAGAAAAGTAGGGAACTACCTTTTCAGTACTCTGTGTCTACATAACACGTCATTCCATGTTTTATTTCTAAGCATTTTTATACTTACTATATTTGCATTCTTCTGTTCTGCTCTGTAGATGAGTTGACACACAGCAGAGAGCTTGGTGGGGCTGTGACATAAGCTTTTACAACAGATCACCCTTTACTCAAAAAGGCTAAATGGACAGAGTTGAGTAAATAAGAATTTCCAGCCCCCTGCTGTTCACACCAGGCTGTACTGATGTCTTCCTAGGAGCAAGATGATCCTCTCCTGCTGCTCATAAAAATTTCTTGCCCAGCAGCATGGAGAATTTCCTTGTATAGAACAAAGTGCTACAGAAAGTGTGTTTAGGAAATGTTAAAAGGGATTTGGTTGATTTTTCACCTGTAAACAATATTGGATATTCCACTCGTGCCTGGTTGATATATCATTTATTAACTACGTTTCAGATATCTAGAAGAGTAACACTTGACTTTAGTATTTATGTTTACCACTTTCTTGTTCTGTTACTTTGTGATAAGACCCAGGTCAGTGTTCTTTCTCTATAATACATTTTGGGTAATTTGCACATGAAAAAGCTGTGAACTGTCCCAAATTTGTTATTCAGTAAGAGTTGCAATGCAAGTGTATCATATTTAATTATTTTTCAAATATGCAGAATTTCTTAAACCCCTGTAAGTGCTCTGTCTATATCTTTAGAATTATTGAATTACTTGTCAGTTTAGCCCAATGTTAAAGAGAGAAGAAAATATATCATAATAATGGAAATAATCCCCATCTATTAATTACAAAATTGAATCTCTACTGATCTTCAAGTGTTTTTGTCTTTCATTTTGTGTCATAATTCAATTCACAATTTTTTTAGAAAATTATAACACTGACATCATTGTCTTTCTAAATAACACCTATTAACACTTAATATTCACCATTCAGATACCCAAGGATATCACAAATCATATCTCCCATGGAGATGCAGTCAGTCTGCTGTGATGTTCCTCAGTAACCTGTAATCCTGCTTCATGTGAAGGAATACCTCGTTAAATCAAAACATGGGGGAATTTGAATACAAATGAAAGTCAGGGCTGAGCACTGTCTGTCCAAAACTGAGTGTCAAAGAAGAAAGTCTGTTGAAAATAATCCCCTAGACTAAATCCTCCCACATTTGACCCAGACTGGCTCAGTGGAACAGTTTACAACATGAATTTGCAGACAGTTCTATAGCTACACTAAAATGAAGAATAATGACAGAACAAGTCACACAGAAAAGGAGGGCAGGAATTTTCTAATTGGCTTTGTCACTGAATATGGCATTTTCTACTATGATGGCCCAGGCTGTCCTCATCTTTGTCAGTGGTCCATAAGCCTGGCTGTTTGATGCCCCACCCAAGCCTCAGACATGGGCACACACCAGGCATGTGCATTCTCAGACTGCAGGAAGCTACAAGCTTATGTCACATTTAAACCCTGTTAAAAATTAAACATTTCCAGTCTCTCTCTGGTCAGAACATAGTGTAAGTGTGATATAAAGTCTACATCTATACTAGAAAATACTATTGGCTTGGGAACATTTTGTAGTCCCTAGGCAAAATAATAGGGCATCATGCATCCATATAGCTAAACTCCCTTAGACAGTGAAACAGGTGCTTATATCTATATTGCAGACAGGGAAGTACTGTGGCCAGTTGTAATTTCTGGGAATTGTCCAGGGAGTGATTGCTAACTCAGGAAAAGCCCATACCAGGGACTGGGCTAACAGTTTATCAGCAAGGACCGCTATAAAACAATGCTTGAGCCTACGCTCTCACCATTTCTTTAAAATTGTAGATGTAGCTATCTGGTTTGATCTCCCATCTCAGAGTGAAGTTCTGTTACTGCTGGTGAACTGCAATAATCCCCTTTATTGCTTGTTCTCTGTTTGTTTATAGGTCAACATAGGACAGTGACAAAGCTCACCACAAACCTTCATTTCACTGCTCTGCCTTCCTTTTCTCTCCATAACCCGCCCTGGTGGAGCACAGAAAAAAAACCCCAGCTTTCAAGGACCTGGAGCTGGATTCCTTTTGGGATCAGTGGAAGAAAAGGGAGCTCTAGGATTCCATGCAAGGTAGGAGGGAGCCAGTGAAACAATGTGCTATGAAAGGTGGATAGTACACTGAGCACAGGGACCTTTCACAAGCATTTTTCCTTAAAAATTAGCTGAAGATTTTCCTTCACATTTCTCTGAGTTCTGAGTCCCAAAACAGCAAAAAAACTCTTTTACTGAAAGGAGCAGAGAAAGGGGAGGGGACGGGCAGGGACTGTATTTTTTATCTAAGGAAGCTGATTCTTTATTAGAATTTTAATCAATTAACTTGATTTTTGGAAGTCATCCTTTAAAACGATTCTCATAATATTAGATGATCTAATGCATGGACCTCTAAAACAGAGTTTAACAAAGGCAAGGGATACTTGTGCTTTCTGAGTGCTTGTCCAACTCACAGTACATTGCTCCAACACTTTCTTTACTTTGACTGGATGGTTCAGTTTTGGTGGATCTGCAGTTTAGGTGAGTTGCAAATTTAGCCACAATTTAAAAACAAATAAACAAATAAACCTTCCCTCCACCCCCCAAAAAAAATCTGAACACAAAAAAGAAGAAATTTCCCACTTTGTCACCAAGTTTTGTAGACTTCATCTCACTTGGAGGGTACTTATAAAAACGATAAATCACTTTTTTCCCCAGAAAAACAACTCCTTCTGTAAATCTCAAATTCTTTTTCTCAAATGAAGGTGCTGGACATTCTTTAAAAATATTTGCAAAGACCTTCTTTAAAAATGTTTGCAATAATTTTTATGATATATAAAAACAATATTTGTCTATGTCCTATTGTTAGGAAATGGAAGAATTGATTTAGTCAAAGCAAGCAAGCGAGCATGGAAATCAACCTTTTGCAGTTGTTTGGCAAGTAAATTTTTGCCCCCTGTGGTTATACTCTGTCAAAATTACAGGCCTTTGAAAACAAGGTGTTGTAATAGAAAATGTCAGTCAACCTTAATAATAGATTGACAAAAACTCTGCCTATAACACAGAAGATTGTAGAAGAAAGAAATGAGAGAAAAAGAAAAAGAAGATTTTAAAAATAATTCAACTTACAGATCTGAGAAACAGTTTGAAATTCACACAGGATCTGTTTAGCCTCTGGGCGAAAAGTACTACCAGAAAAAAAATATTACTCTTTCATCTCTGTAACACTATGAACTAAATTTTTAGCAAAAGCTTAGACTAACAGAAATGGATGGCTCTCAAGGGGTTGTGAAATGTGCTTTCAAGCCTCTCGTATTTCAGAAGAGGGGCTAAAAAGCAGAAGAGATCCACTATAACTTCAAGATGTTTTACCTTGGTAGCTATAACAATATTCAGTGTTTCCCAAACATTTTTCATATTCTCCTCGCTATGTTATACAAATAATATCCAAGACATACTAACAATGCTTGGAATATGGTAAGCCAGAGAAACTGAAATATGTCCCTTTTGGAGAGGTAGAGAGCCTTCAGCTGGGACAAAAGAATTTGAAATAATTTTGGAAATTATGTAATGTTACTCCACAAACCATCATTTCAGCTGACCTGTAGTCCTTAGTCTCTGAAGTTCTTAATCAAGAATAGTATAATGTTTCTGTGAAAAAATAACTTGCAAGTTTTTTTGAGGTTGAACTTGGTCACTTACTGTTAGCTGAAGGCAGTGTTAGAGGATATCAACAATTCCTTGCTTAGAAACTGAAACTCAATCAAGGGACTAAATGTGCATACTTTGACTAAGAGAATTTCACAAATACAACGTGTCATGAATGCACAACTATTTTGTTCAGTCTAGGAAGGTACAATTAATAATAACCAGGGGTCTGAAGACAGGGTGAAATGAGAAAATTTAACATGAAAAGTTAACAACAATATCCAGCAAGTTGTTGATCAGAAATTGAAAGCAATTCTACCACTGGTTCATTTATTCATAAAATGGACAAAATATTGTTCAAAACTGGTTTTCATGGGGCTCATGAGGTTTGCATGGGCCACTGTTTGATGTTTGGTAAGTACATTGTTTGACAAGTATAGTGTCCTCGGCAGTAAAGGGTCAAATACAAACAACTGGCCCTCTGGATGAATAACTATCTAAAAGGTGCAACGTATAAACTTTAGGGAATCCATTTGAAACTGGACATACAAATTAACTTCTAGGAAGTTAAATAAGTGGATTAAAACTGTTGAAGTGCTGTCATAAAAAGTTGGATACTAGACAAAACAGGGATATTAAGTTAGTAATGAACACAAGGAGATAATGAAAGAGGGGAAATGAAGAAAATTAATGGAGATAGATTTAAAATCAGATAATTTCATTTTGGAAGAAAAATACCTAAATAAAACAGTAAAGTGTTCTGGGATTTCTAATGTCTTAAGTAGGAAGTGTCATCCAATTAATCTAATGATATTGCACAGTCAATTTGCTGGTAAAAACATCAGTGCAGATTTTGATAGCAGAAATCATGACTGACTGCTCAAGGATGGCAAATACAACACAAAGCCTATCTCCTTTCCAGTTCATGAATTTACAAGATGTTGAGCATGAAAGGTGAGAAGACAAATGAAAGACAGCATATTTTATTATGCAACATCTCCCCCTTCCAAAGTAGATTAAAAAAAAAAAAAAGAGTACAAAAAACAACAAATTCAAGATGTAGTGAAGTAGGCATAACAGCAGTGCTTGTTTGTAATGGCATTTCTGACATCATTTGTCACACAAAATATATCTGTACACCTCTGCTGCACCATTGCATCTCAGATCAGTCACTGCAATGTGTTTATAATCACTGAGGGCTTGTGGAGGTGAAATGCAGCAAATTTAAACAAAAGTGACAATTTAAAAAAATCTTCTTCATTCCTACTGAGTACACAAAGGGAAGAAAAAAAGAGAGAGAAAAAATTACATATATAGAGAGAGAAGAAATAAAGAAAATAATGATCCTCTAATAATCATTGTATGTCCAAAAAGGACGTATTTCAGTTTCTATGGCTTACCATATTCCAAGCATTGTTAATATGTCTTGGATATTATTTGTATAACATAGTGAGGAGAATATGAAAAATGCTTGGGAAACACTGAATATTGTTATAGCTACCAAGCAACCCACAACTCTGACTGGCTTTTCCGATATCAAGACAACAGGAGACATATCACCCAAAGTATCAGCTAAGAATTTCAGTCATTGTGTGTGAAGCCCTACAGAGTTGCTAACATGAGCTTCACAGAATAAAGGAGCCACAAGTCCCATATATGAAAAAACATGTCCCCTGTTAACTACTTCTCACTCACACTCTGATTTAGCACGTGATCCTGAATAGAGAACCAAGTGAAACTATTTGCACTGTTCTCAAAGTTTATCACAAATGAAACCCATCTGATCCTCCCCTTTCCCACATCTTTTCACTCAAGGCTCTGTAGAGGTAATAGTTTGGATTATGACTACATGGTGCTGTTTCATTGAAAACTTTTGCTTTTTAGTACTGTGTTTATAAAAGAAAAAGTCACTTTTAGAAAACAACATCTTTTGAGTCAGGTAGCTCTTACCTTCACAATCTCTCAAAATAAATAGTGATAAGCTTACTATTCTCTTTGAAATGAAAAAAAAACTACAAAAACAAAAAACCCACCTGCCTTTGGAAGTACCTCCATGGTGTTAGAAGGGGCTGAGCTGAATGGTTCAAACTGGTTTTTAAGTGACTGAAGTTAGGTCAGAATAATTCCCACCTCTAATGACTTGGTCACAAAGTAGAGGATAGAGACTGACAAGATCTAGGTGAATGACAGTCTAAACTGCTAAAATGAAACATTTTTTTCTCCCTCTTATAAAAGCAGCTGGAGAGCTGAAATATTATTCAGTTCTATTTTATGGACAAGGTGCTCAGTCTCTCCTCAAAACACCTAAGTGGTTATTGACTGCCTGTTTCCCATGTTTACATTGTTAATTAAGAACCTCCAATGAGGAAAGCCAGTAGCCAAGCAATTACAAAGATTGTTTCCAACAGCTACATGATTAAGCCAGTCTATAAAGAGCCCATTTCTTCCTTATTTTCATACCAGATTTTATACAGTAAAGCAACATTTGTATTCACTTTTTTGGGTTTCGTCTGGGATGGAGTTGATTCTCTTTTTAGTAACTGGTCCAGAGCTGTGTTTTGGATTCAGTGTAGTATTGATAACACACCAGTGGTTTGGTTATTGCTGAGCTGTGCTTATTCTAAGTCAAGGACTCAAACACTTTTGTTGGGTGTTACTTCTCAATCTCTCTGTCACCTTGTCATAAATAGTATTGTTATCATATTTTATTTTGTTTCAATTATTAAAATGCTCTTACCCCAACCCATGAGGTTTACTTTCTTCCCCTCTATTCTCTTGCCCAACAGGGTGGGCGAGGGCTGTGAGTGAGCAGCTGTGTGGGACTTTGTTGCTGGCTGGGGTTAGACCATGACAACTGTTGATAGCAGACCATGAGACAGCTACATTTCTCCCTTCCCTTTTGTATCTGTCAGTTTATCTCAGATGTAATGGGACAAAGTATAACCAAGGGTTTCAGATAATTGAAACATTCTCCTTAACTTTTTGATGCTGTGCCTTATTACCGTTTTGAATGAGAAAGTGGCATTTATCTCTCTAATTTATAATTGCTAAATTGATCATTGATAAATTGATAATTTCAGTGAATGCACCTAAATTAAGTCACTACAGGTAAATCTGTTCATTTAGAAATAACATTGCAATACCAGGTTATAGAATGCCTCCTATAGTCTTGGAAAGTTGTGAGAAGGTGAAAAGTTAAGTTATTGACAACGTCTTAGAATTAATTTAGTTTTCCCAGATAGAAATCTTATAGTAGTGATTCAGAGTCTCGTGACCAAATAAAACCAGATACTTCCTGTGAAGGGTATGCTGTTGGTCCTGCCTTTGCCGGGCTGTCATTTCCAGAGTCAGAGACAGAGCTCGTATCAGGAGGAGGCAGAAAGAGTGCCATGATGTCCTTGGATATCAACATGTGGATTTCCCCTGGCGTACTTAAGGCAGTAGGTTTCAATATGTCTCTAAAGAGAAAACAGTTCTGATGGATAACAAAAAAATGATTTCTGCTGGGTTTTGACCTCATCTCATGCAATTCCCCACAGAACTGGAAGAAAAGGTGTGTCATATACATTCCATATGCACAGTCACTTTGATAATCCCCAGTGTTATGCTTGCACTCACCTTTGCTGGATTGTGTTCTTAAATTCTTGGAAATAGAGAAATGGATGAAAGTAGGTGGTTTCAACTCTGTCATCAGCTGCAGGAAGCTAGGCAGCAAATAAAATTTTCAGCTAGCCCAGGTTCAGAGTCGTAGCTGGATATTTGTTTTCCAAATGCCCCTTTTATTCTCTTGGCAGCCCTTTCCACAACCTGCTCATTTCACTGCACTGAATTAATAGCTTCCTTTCCTAGAGCAGCAGCAATGATGACAAATTTGGCCAGGCAGTTTTCCACAACTGACCAGCCCCTCTCACCACCTCTGGTTACAGTCCAGGCCAGGGAAGCTGCACCATGTGCTATAAAGAACCAGAAATCAGAGTGCCTTTCTGGACCAATGCTTCCTACTTTGCAAAATTGCCTTGTACTGCAATATCTTGAAAACCAGACAGCAACATTTTATATCAATTCCTGAAATATATTTTATTTCAGCTGGCATTAATTAGTTTTTAAATTGAGTAGGTGATGTATGTTAAAGAAGGTACTAAATCAAATATATATCTCAATAAATATTTACCATTAAAAGCAGTCTTTGTTCCACATCACTTCCAAAGTTCCTCTAATCAGCCTCTGATTTATAAGTCAAGAAGAAAAAAAAAATGCACCTTGTCAGCTCTTACTGCACCAAGAATTCTCT
Source organism: Myiotriccus ornatus (assembly GCA_036023395.1). Lineage (NCBI taxonomy): Eukaryota > Metazoa > Chordata > Aves > Passeriformes > Tyrannidae > Myiotriccus > Myiotriccus ornatus. Next base: position 102,859,753 of record JAYRBT010000114.1, read on the forward strand.
GATGAGAATGTAGAGTGCTTGTCTAAAATTATTCTTTACTTATAAACCAAATGGAAGTACTTTATAGGCACTTCTTTTATTCTACTACAAGCTTATTTCAGGTCACCTTACACAATATCTTTCAGGTCTGATGAGGATATCGCACTACTTTTCATACTTGAATAACTTCACTGAATTCAGGGAGTCCTTTCCGATTTACACCCGTGTAACTGAGCACAAGATCAGGCAGCTGTTCTTTCCCAAGAGACTAGAATTAAAATTCCAATTTCAGGGAAAGTCTATTGCAAGGCAAGGAAAGACCTTGCAATGTCTTGATGTTAATGTGCTGTATCCCCTCCATGCTAATCACACCAGAGCCGACTCTCAGCTGCTGCAAACAAATGTAGCTTCAAGATTTCACCTGAGTTATAACATTCTCACTGGCTGAAAATCCAGCTAATCATTCTATAGTGCAGTATGCAGCACACCACAAGGTGTGTAATGAATTCTTTACATAATTAAATGGGGGAAAATACATTAATGGTGCATTATTGCTGTGTTGTTATGCACACGAAAGACAACATATTTAAAATTATAGTCCCCCAAGCAATTTTAATTCAGCTGCTTTGTATAAATGTGTTAAGGCATTAAAGTTAATATCATGTGCTGAAAACCAGATGCAACATATGTGCCAAGGGATTGAGATATCACCACAGTGGGACCTGTAACTATCAATTTGCTGATTTTGGTGAAAATTAAAGCTAACCTTTGGCATTATTTTTCCCCCTTTATTTATTTATCATTTTACCTTTTTAGTTTTACTAAAATTACTTCTCTTCTACTAGGAAAAAAGTTATACAATGTGAACATGGGTGCTAATCCACAAATCAGCAAGGTGTCAAATACTGGAACACAGTCACAGGCAGAAAATCTAGTCATATGGACCTCTTCCAGCCAAGGTCTTACCAGAGCAAAATTTAATTCTTAAAGACCAGTATTAAATATTTTGTTTTTAAATCTTTATTAGACTCTAGACTTACAAACTTGGGGAAATTCTCTGCCAACCTAAAAGCAATTAGAATTTAATCTTTAAGTTTGCAGGTAATATTTGTAATGCATATTTGTAATAGATTATGCTAATTTACTAAGTTCCACTGCAGAATGTATGAAAATATTTAGGAGTCAACAGGATATAACATTATGGGGTTGCCATTTATGTTGAAGAAAATAGCAATAAAAGGTTCTTTTTTATTGTGGAAAGCAATAAACATGGAAACATAAACAAATTGTGTTTTGCATGCAGAACAAACTCTCACAAAATCAGAACTCTATATCCTTTCAGATATCTTTAATCCAAAGTAGCCTTAAGCAAAGATAAACAATCTCTTACAAGTTAAAAAAGGAATTGATTTAGTTCAGTAAAGTGATGGATGATATAGGACTACAGGGTAGCCAATTATTAAGTATAACATTAAACAAGTAGTTAACAAAGATTAATCTTCAAGTCAGCTTACAAGAAGCACAGATAGTTCATTAGATTACTATATGTTTTTTGTGCCAGAATAATAGGAATTATGCAAAATTCTCATTAATGAGGATGTTATTTCCTCTCTTCATGAAGACTTTGGCTTTTTTTTTTTTGTTTGAACATTGTGTTGGATATGCACAAAATAGACTATGAGCAGATGAATCTTAATTGGACAAGAAGCTAGCATTTAGAGTTAAACATGAATTCCTAATTACTTTTCTTTTTTAAGATTAACCTTTTCTATGTTTCTCTGCAGGACTGTAATTTACTGTTAGAATCACCATTTCGGCATGTTGATGGGATATTGATTTGGTGTTTATTTGACATAATTTATTTTTAATGTTAAACACAGAAACCCACATATTACCACAGAATCTTTCAACAGACCACTGAAATATACGTTTTGCACCTGGAACAAAATATAGCTCTGAAAATGTATTGTTTTCTGAAGTGCTGCTCTTGTTTTGGATTCAAAAAATTGTTTAAAAATATCATTGCAATACTATTTTTACAGAATATTAAGTGTGTAAAGGAAGAACTCTAGGAAAATCATCTAGATAGGGAGCTGTTCTGAAAAAAAAAGAAATTGGTTTGGGGTTCTCTTAAATAATTGCAACACTATAATTCCATTAACAGGAAGAAGCATTTGTGACTATTTTTCTGTGTCTAAAAATGCAAACATTCTCTACTAAGAGAGTAGGCCATGTCTATGATGCTGATCTATTTCTTGATGTTCACAGAAGCCATTTTCAGCAGTACCCTTCTGCCATGTGGATGCATTACATTATATTTAACCAGTATCCTAGATCCTTACACATACTATTTGTCCTTTTCTTCACTGTACATTTTGAAATCAACTGATGAAGAACTCTAGGAAACAGCTCCTATCAGACAACTCTTTATTGAATAGGTTTTAATTAGCTACACTTTGAGATAAAATAAAACTATTTATAAAAAAAAATAATTTCTCTACTGATATGTGACCTGGATAATTCAGTTTATTTCTTGGCTATATGGACCATCTCCAGCTATGCTTCAAGTCTATTCCTGGAAGGGCCTCTCATTAAAGATTCTCCTGATTTCAGCCTTAACCTCTAGAGCAAGCTGAGAAATATATCAATCGAGCAGAAAAAGCCTGGCTGAATCATGTGCATGTCAGTACATCTGCTGTGTACAGCACATGGCACAGCTGAAATCTCTCAAAGGCCTGTTCTGCTTCTGTGTCTTAAGCAAGTCATCTAGGCAAACAGCAATTTCATCACATTTCTGACATTTTCCAAGGTAAATCTGTATCCACAGCCATACTTAATGCCTCATATTGTAACAGTTAGAAAAAAACCACATTGAATTAGATTATGCCATTTTACAGAGATAATGTTTTCTATTCCCCTTTACCCAGTGAAGTGAAACCAGTGATACACTACATTTTCTGTCTTGTAGGTAAGGAAAGAATTTTTGGACCTGACTCAGGGAATCCAGGAGACTGCATCAATCATCTGTAGGACATAAAAGTTCATAAGCAAGTTTGCAGAAGAGAAAACGAAGGCCCCTTTGGCCAAGTGTTCTGTGGCCAATAGACAAGGCCAATGAAAGGGAACCAGTCTCCAGCACTAACAGCTCATGAGTATCTCAAATCTTAATTTTACTTTTACAACACATTTTTTCTTTGAATGTCGATTAGTTTTTACCATCCAGAATATTCTCCAACAAGCATCTCATCTTAACCACATACTGTGCAAACGAATTATCTCTTTTATTTGTTTCAGATAAGAACTGTTGTTGCCTATTCATCTTCCCCATGCCATTCACCAATCTATAGATTTCTCCAGTGTATCCCTTCAAATCAGTCCTCTCTTTTCTTGATGGGAGCCTTCATAAGGAAGGTTCAAACCATACTTTTGAGTGCATTGATAAATTTGTCTGTACACTTTCCAATTCCACCTTTTTAAATGAAGACCCTAAACAGCATGTACCATTCAGGATGTGCACCACTAGTGCATTACATTTTAGTTTTCTTCTTTGGGTGTTTTTGACTTAAAAATTTGTGATTTTTTTTAATTACTGGGCATTAAGTTGACATTTTAATATTATAGAACTGGAATCCTGTTCCTATATTGTAGTACTTGGGAAAGGATGTTCATGTACATAGGTTGTTTTCCAAATCCTCACTTTCTAACACATTTAGATGATACAATATCACTCAGTCACTCAGTATCAAGAGGTCCTTCTCCAGTTCATCACTGTCAGCTTATGTGTTTCTAAAAACTTGACAATCAGAATAAATGTTTATTAGCACCTAGTATTTTGAACACATCAGTGATCCCCCTAAAATGCAAAAGTGCCTTCCCCTCACAGTAGAGGTCACATATTCCCACAGTTTGTTTCCTATCTTGTAAATGTTATTCAAGGAAATACCATTTTTCTTTTCTCGCAACATTTTTATTAAGAGACTTTGGTGATGGGTTGCCTTGTAGAAAACTGGGTGGGTAATCTGCATATCCTTTAATTTTGCTTATTCATTCATTGAAAGAAGTCCACAGATTCATAACAGATGACTTCCCATTGTAAAACTGGTATTAACTCTTTTCCTTTAACCATGTGCCCCATAACACTGTTCTGGCTAATTGATCTGATACATATTACCTTGTCTGCAGTAGTTTGAATTCTCACAGGTAACACTTTTGGAAATTGGCATCATATCTGTCACTTCCTGAATCACAAGTACTGAGTTAAATTTATGCAAGAGTTTACATACAATGATCTATAGTTCATCTAATTCATATTTTAGTTCCATTACACATCTTTAGGTCTTTCTAGCTGTAATTTTTTATTGTTTTCATTTGTTTTATAATGGCTTTTACTGACATTTCCACAGTACACAAATCTCCACGTTCACTTTGCATGAAAACAAAGTCTGTCATATGCTGTTTCCCCAGTCCTACCCACTGAACACAGATGTAAAAACTAGATTTTTGGCCATGGATTCCTCCTTTCTAGGAGCACTTTGTATTAATTGATCTTTTTTGTCCATAAAGACTCTGTGGTTTTCCCTTATCCCAATGTTTGAATTTTGAAAATGTTTTAATGAGTTTTAAGCCTTCTACATAAATTTCTACATACCTCCTTTGACTGCCTTGCTACTCCTTTTATTTAATTTAATCTGCTATATTTTTTATTTTATTTTTCATTTTATTTTTCTTATTGAATACATCTTCAGCTTTCTTAAGGATATTTTTTAGCCTTAGAAATCTCTCTTACATTAATGTTAGACCATGACAAAGACTTGTTCTGTGGTTTTCTTTCTAGGATTTACTCCACCATTTAACTGTGAGGGTAATTGGGGATTTTTTTTTCCTTCATTTTCTTTATAAGAAATTCCTGTTATTTACTATTATTTGTATTGATTCTCAATGTGTTTTAAAATACTGATACCATATCAGTATTATGGCACATCATATTATGGCACAACAGTCTACACGTAAATAATATAATATAATAATGGCCAGACTTTGCGAACGAAGAACTGGGGAAGGTCTTTACACCTTCCAGCCTGCGCATTGGATTTTTTAGGTGAGTTACAGTGT
>JAYRBT010000114.1:102864943-102904107 GCA_036023395.1 Myiotriccus ornatus
TGGCCCTGACCAGGAATCGAACCCGGGTCTCGGCGGTGACAGCGCCACGTCCTTAACCACTAGACCACCAGGGGCTCAGTCTACACGTAACATGCAAATATATGCCCTCCTAGCTGTTCTCTCTAATTCTTGTTTAACATGATTTTCTAATTTAGGAAAATACCCTTCTTAAAATTAAACATTATCAGATTGGGTGGTTGGTCTCTGCTCCTCTTTCTGGAATGTATGGATATGTGTACTACTCACTGATATGTACTGTTTTGATAGTAGACACATTTATTAGCAAAGCATATATACTGCTCAAAACCATTTCTTCCTTTAAGGGATTCTAAGAGTTGTTCCATTATCTGTTCATTTACAAGGTTAAAAAAATTAGGTTCAGTAATTTGACGTTTATCCATGGTATATTGTGGCCTTAAGTATTGTACTGGGAACATTTCAGCAATCCCTGCCTGGACAGTTCTTGGTCTACTTCAGTTCTTCCAACAGAATCAATCTCCTTTCCTTCCCTCTGTGGCTGGTACCCACATGAATCACAACCAACAATCATGAACTTATCCAAAATCAATTTGATGTCATAAGACATTCCTTCCCCTCTGCAGCACTTGTCTGCTGTCCCAGAGGTGGAAATCATTAGTGATACCCTCAAGGCATCTTTGATAAAACTTGCTGCTGCTCAGAGGTCGCACAGTTTTACAACTACAGGTTTAAGGGTTCAGCTTTAGCTACTGCTTCCTCCAAGGCAGTACTTCATCACTGAGCACTTTGAGCACTTATCTTCCATGTGCTGACATACAACTTGCTCTTGCCACCTGACATACAGGGAAATCTCTGGTGGAAAAGAAATGAATCCTCAGCACTGACTGTGGCATTTCATGAAGGCTGAGACATGGAAAAAGCACTAAAGTGTTGAACATAGAAGTTATGCTCTGATACTGACTATGTCTAGTGTGCGTTTTAAGTACTGTCTTGGATCTTTTCTCATGTTAAAACTTATTTTATGTCCTACTTATTGGAAGCATGTTCACACTTGTGAACGTGGTATAGACTGAATTCAATTTTGGAGACAAAATTTAATTCATGCTGCATTTAGTTGTGCATTTGGTCATAATAAAGCATAGTGTGACTCTATTTCATATGCCATCTGTCTTTGGAAGCATTTAGCATACCCAGATGGACTTTCCTAGAAGGATCCTTCTATTGATTATCATAAAGGCAAAAGGGAATTGGAGAAAAACTACACCAAACAGCTTCTAAATACAGTAGAGAAGTAAGCATACTGACCCCTTGAGGTGATTCCAAATGCATGCTTAAGTAGAATATAATACTGTGAATCATTTCTGAGACTTGATCAGGTTTCAGAAAAGTTGAGTTTCAGGAAATGCAAACACATTTCTCCAAAGTAATTTCTATTCCCATCCCTACACCACTTGCTCTCATCACAGATAAAATTAACTCGAGATGATGCATTTCAAGTGTTTGCAGATCAGAGACTCTCACGGTTCCAAAATTTCAACTCTTAATTTGCTTTCAAATATTTATGGAGGTTTTAAGATCAATTTTCTATTTTCTCTTATATAGTAGCTTCCATGTCTCCATAACTTTTAAAAAATGGGCTTAGGAAGCTTCCATATACTGGCATTTTAACTAGGGCTTGCCAAAGGTGAAATGTCCTTTTATTGTGTTTTTGGAAAGCATTGATATCCTTAAATGAGACAGGAAAGAGACAAATTTAAATTTTTCAGTGAAAGACAAATCATGAAAAATTCCATATTTGGAGGATAAAATGTGGGGTTTTTTGTTCACCTTCAGCTGCCCAGTCCACAAGGAACCAACTGCCTGGAAAATCGTCTGCGTGAAGGAGCATGTACCTACAGACTTAGTTCTCTTACTACAGCTATAGTAAGGGCTATAGTATCTACGAACTGAGAAACTCAGTTGGGAGACAACAACTCTGAATACAAAAGCTTTGTCAGACAGCACATTACATGAAACATTTAGATTCTACAATATTGAGTTTTGTGGGTTTGATTTTTATAGAGTATGTTTGTTAAGGGCAGCATTTTAATTATATCTAATGAAGATTAATGGCATTTGAAAGCATTCTGTTACTTTTTTTCCATATAGAACAGGTGGGTTTTTTTCTAAATCTGTTAAGGTCAGTATTTGTTAAAGCCTTCACCTCAGGTGTTTCTTTTTCCATTATTTTCAGTGAATTGCAAGGCAACAGGCTGACGGGAATTTCTTGACTTGTACACATCAAAAATACTTTTTCTAAGAGTTAATTGTTTAAAATCGTTAGGAAACTACTTCTCCTGACATTTATTGTGATATTTGATCAATTTGTGTGTGTACCATTGAAATCATTCATTATTACTGCTCTATTAGTTTTAACACTTTTAAATGTCTCACAACACACTATTCTCCATTTGCTCTGATGATGAGGTCAGCAGTACAAATCTATCCCATTTTCTATGCCCTCCTGAAGGTTTAGTTCCACATGTCCATCTTCATTAACCATATCTTTTCCCTAAAGAACAGTTTACTGCTAGATCACAATATGTGATTGATTCTTTTCTTTCACCTGTATTTTGGTAACATATGTTTCACATAGCCAAGCTTTCTCATTTGGCCGGCCTTCCTTTTAAAAATTTCTCTTTGATGTTCAGACATGCAACAACACATGCTGCACTAAATTTGGTTCCCATTACTCACAGTCACTCATCTGGCAGTTTAACTCTTTCACTGGTTTTACATGGACACACTACATCCTATTGCTTTTTTTTTCTCTCTGCTTTGGAAATAGAAGAGGATGCTGTGTCCTATTAATTGTATTCAGAACAGAATTATTCAACATCAGAAACTCTTGAAGATCTCCTTTACACTTCTTTTCCAAGTAGGAGCACTATGGAATTTAGCAGACCATGAACTAATGTTTAAAACAGCAACTATATACCTAAATAACAGATTAGTTTGCTTCACTAATCTCAAAACAGTGTTTTTACTCCTCAGTATTCATTTCCAGGTGTATCAGCAAGTATGACATTTTTATGGAAATTGATCCTCTAAAATTCAAAAAAATCATCTTCAATTTCTAATTAGGTCAATGTAAGTCTATAATTACCACCAAAAAAAAAAAAAAAAAATCCAAGAAAATCCAACACCCCAGGACTTTCTGGTAGATTCAAAGCACATCTTAGAACATTTAAAAGGAAGGACTTTTCAACACCCACTGTATAGTCCCAAGTATTATTATGCCTAATTAGTTTCCAAAAAACTTGCTAATCATACTTCTACAGAGTCTGATTCCCTTTCTACCTCTCTGCTGATTACACATTTATTTCTATTCATTTTCTATTTTTTTAATGCTAAAAGCTATTATCACCTTCTGCATTTAGTGTGCTCATTTCACTTTACAATTATTGCTTTATTCTGATATCTGGCTTACTTTCTTCATTCCCTTTCACCTTCTGAGAATGCAGTTTGTGGGGTTTTAACTGCTGTAACAAAGCTCGCCATTCAATTTCTTTTATTTCTCTTGCTCAACAACACCTGCTACTTTTTACGATATTTTAGTTTTCAGAAGGACAGCAGATTGACAGCCTTGGAAGCCCCATTTGTATGTTTATAGGATTTGATCAAGCTGGAGCAGTAAAAGGTTTTATCAGAGTATCCCAGCTTCCTTGGAAAGGCCACTGATAAGATACTTAGTCCAAGTTCTCTTTTCTAAGTCTTCTCAGGATGTTGCTAGTTGTAAAGGGATTTTGTTTTTTAAATGGATCACTGCCTACTGGACTTAGATAAATTGGCAATTTCTGCCTTAGGAACACAGAAGTTCTCTCTTAGGCCAGAAAACATCTATCAATTGCCTAGTTACAGCTCCTGCATTCCATTATCAATCCGCAGTACCTGTTCACCCACTTCAACAATAACAAAAAACTTCACAGTATGTTCCAGTGCAATTTTTGTGAGGTGAGGAAGTGCTTTCATTGCCATTTAACAGACAAATAAATCAGGTAAAAGACACTAAAAATGAAACTTCCTATAGTACTTAGGCACCAGCCTTATATAGCTAAATACATTTATTTGATGATCTGGGTTTAAATGAATTGCTCAAGTCCACGCAGACAGGCTATCAAACAGAACAAAGTGTTTAAGCCAACTATATCCACCGTTATGCCAAGTCCTAAATGACTAAAGCTTTTTCCATTTTATTTTTTCATGCAGGTCCAAGCCATTGAGATAAATTTCCTGAATTTAAATTTCCTAAAGATCCTGAATTGAAGAATGGAACATCATTAGAAACAATCTCTAAAGTAATTTCTAAAATCACTGTTTCATTTGAATTAGAGAAGTTTGAAATATTTGGTCAACTGCATAAAAGTTGTCACAGTTTATGACATTTTTAATTACCACAGTTTGCCTCATAATAATCATTGTCATCAAGTTTTATTTTGAAAGATGTAGCACTCATGTAGATCTTAACCCTAGCTCCTCGATGCTCCGTGTCCTGTGGCTTGACATGGAGACTGGTATTTTAAAAAAGGTTAAAGAGACCTGAAGTCCATTCCCAAAGAGGGTTTGATCTTATCCACTTAATATGTTGTCAAAGCACAGCTCATTCAGATACTAAGAAATTCTGAATTTTTCTGATGACTAGATTGTTATATCAATATTCTTGGGCATTTAAGAATTACAGAAAGGATGTGAACATGGTGGTCACAGATGAAACAATGGAAAATGTACTTTGTATGACAAACAACATGAAAAAAATAACAATGCTTCTCTAGATGAATCACATCCCATTGTCACTTCAGATCCAGAATTGCATAGTTAAGGTATTTCTGAATATAACCTTTGTATTTAAGACTTATTCAATTCTTCAATCAGTGATGAATTTTGTTAAGAGCACCAGGAAATAACCTTCTTATTAGGAACAAATATACCTTGGCTAAATTAAATGAGAGGTAGAACACCCAGCTCAGCTGCTGACTATTAACAGATCACCTTTTAATTTCAGAAGATGTCTTCTTGTTGATGTGCTGTGCATCAAGTGAACAGTACAAGTCCTGAAGTTGATGTTGATGTATGAAATGTTTCTTAGTTAACAATAAAGAAGTCTTTTGATTGTTTTATCTCTTCTGGTATTAAAATTACGTGAAAGTTGAAAATTTCATATGATGCACTTGTAACAGAAGACCTGAAACCAAACCTAGTTATCCCCATCTTTACTGTCCCACTGATGTAACACCTGAAGACTCATAATCATCCTCCTTTCATCATGAATATCACTAACTCTGGAGCATAAAGTAGGGTGTGTAGTTTCCAGGCCTGCTGTGGTAACTAAGTATCTATAAGCACTCTTGCCATTTCTGAGTCAAAATTCAAGACAGACTATACTGCAAGCTAAATTTGAACAATGTTACCCATGGTGTGGTTATTCTCTGTCTTCTTCTAAGTTGACTGTGCATCCAATAAAAAGATGTTTTTAAATCACATAGTGCAACTTCTGGTTAGATTCATTTAAACTAAAATTCATTGTTCACTACTGTGGGATGACGGATACAGTTAAACCTGGAGGGGATTCAGAATTTTAAGGTAAAAAGCAGCTACAACTCCCTGGATGGAGTGAGGTCAACATGCTCCCCAGTACAACAATAAACATCTGCTCGGAGAAACAGAACTGAGTGTGGAATGAAGTGGAGACTACATGGACCCCCTTCATTCCAATCTCAGCAGAATGGGAGAACATTGCGCTACTGAGACCATATAGTACCTGTCTGCCAAGGGAGAATCAAGGAGTTCTGCTGCTGAAGCCAACAACTATGTTTAACCCCCTCCTCAGGTGCCAAACCACAACCAACAGCCCCCTCCCATTAGGTACACCAATCAGAACTAAAAAGTATTTATGATTAGAGCCCCTCACACTCTACCCAAACATAAAGAAAATAGTGTAAAAGTAAGTTGGGGATAGGGGGACAGTGGGATAAGACCTCCACCGAAACTGCTGGGATCAATCAACAGGATGAGTCCGTCTTCTCCCCCCCCGCCCCCGGTGGACACTTTGGGTGTGATATTCGCTCTACGCACGTTAAATGCTGCGTTTAGGACTAGAGCTTTTGCTTGTGCTTACCCCATAGCAAATTAATTAGACTGCTTCGTATCAGAGCTTGTGCTTGCTTAATATATGTATCAGAATATTGCTTTAAACATATTTTAGCAGTAGACACTGTCACCAACAACGTTCAAATCTTATTAATCTGTCACAATTTGTATTATTAAAAAGTGTTATCTTGTAAATTGTTAAAGTGAGTCCTTGCAGTTGCTGGCGGCAGACAACACCTTGGCAGGACCCGCTGAGGGGTCTTGGCTCTGCTGAGTTCCCTCTAACAACGGAGGTAGAGGTACCCTCTGACCATATGAATCTGTCTCATTAGGAGACCCTGACAGACTGTCAGACTCCGGGGTCTCAACTTTCCTCAACTTTCCACAAGCAAAAATCTGAACTCCCACCTTTCACATGACAACCATATAGAAATTTAAATTTGAACTGATTGTCTTAATTCCCTTTACAGTCAGTGGAAAACAGCACATGTATTCACAATTTATTTGCTGTATTTTAAATTTCTGTTTCAGAATGAGATGAATGTTTTAATTGAATGCTTTTTTGTCCATATTTGTTGAGCTTAATCCTTTGCTTTACATATAAAAAACCTGACTGGTCCCACACAAAGATATGGAGGGAAGGTAGAGGGTGTGCAGGAGCCGGATAGAGAGTTCCACAGTGTTACTTTAGAGACACTGAAGTGATCACAGACTGGTCCACAACAAGAATTTCACTAGAGAGCAAAAGCCTTTGGCACATTTTAAAGCCATGCGCCTGCCTAGTGACATCCGCTTCTTATAGAACTTCATTTTGAGTTCTCTGACAAGAAATCCAAGTCTTTAGCAAAATATATACAACAGTTATGCCTTTGAATCTTCAGTGACTTGTAAAAGAAAATTAAAGTCATACAAACGAATTTAGGGAAACACAGTTTTTATTAATTTTTTTTGTGCTGCCACTAACGTACCATAACTGCTGATTATTGCCACACTTAAAACAAGATTTTTCAGTGGTACAACTTCAGTGATGGCAAACAGCTTCTAATGCAGCAAATGTCACTTGAATATTTATTGGCATCATAGAACCATCTGCTTTCAGCTTTCCCAGACTAAAACATAATTTCCCCTCACTGCAATGTTCTCATTTTGCCTACACAAGAAAATCCATGCAAGTGAACTAACAAAGATAACAGAAACAAAGTTGAATTTAAAGAAAAAAAAACACAGCTGAAACGTAATTTGTAACATTTAAGGTTAAGAACCACTTTCAGCTTAAGAGTCCTAATGCTGCGATGCTGAGGTAAGAGGAATAAAATGGCTACGAGTTTGAGGAAGGAACAGATGGAGGGACTGAAGCTGCAGTTTAATTCCCTTTCCAAGCAAAACCTTCAGAAAGGTTGTTTTGCTGAACCATCCTCGTTTACGCCACTAATTACTGGTAGAGGGCTCCCGTGATTTTGAGTCATACTTGTAAAACTCTTTGTTGATGTATTTTTTTTTTTGTTTTGCTCAGAGTAAATACAGAGTAAATACAGAGTAAATACACTGCAAGGGTCCAGAGGCTGCAAAGCTAGAATCCAGGATCTCAAACAAGAGCCCTGAACTCTGGGCTAGAATCTTGCTCTTCTTAGTTTTTCTCCTTCACCTTCCTGAGTTGCATGCTTTTCTGCAAGGCAGTGCAAACTCAAAGGAGAAGCTACAGTAAAAGATGCTATAGTGAAAGATCCTATAGTTCTAACATGGTCCCAAGAAATAAAAATTTGGAGATAGTCTCTCCCTGGATGAATTTCGTTGGTGAGGATAGCCTGCAAATCTGTTCTCCCAGACCAACTCTCTGACAACCAGACTAGGTCCAAAAAGGTAGATAACACCATCAACACCTGCTGTCATAAAAAAGGCATCAAACTAATTTAATACCTATTCGCAGAAGAGACTTTTATTCTTTGGCTCCTGAGTGAATGGCAGCATTTCACTTACAGTGTTATTCAGAGTGGAGAGAAATCTCTCACAGACTCCTTCACCCAAAGGTAATTGCTGGTTATAGCAATATTTCTGCACAGCATTCTAGCTTTCTAAATCACCTTTGGAAAGCATATTTCTCACCGTCAACAGAACAAAAATCTTACCTGTTTCAGTCAGTATAGATTGCCCTGTCAAAGTGACTATTGACTGTCTTAACAGGCAACCTGAATCTCACCCTAGAAATAAAACCTTACAGATATCCACATGAATTCAAATAAGACTAGTATCCAAAAACCAGGAAGAACAAAAGGAGATCTAACTAGAATACTCATTCAATAACTTTTCCATTACAGTTCTCTATGTCAAGGCCCTGAGCTCCCAGGGGTTGGGCTGTGTAAGCGCAGGGTCAGGCTCAATAATGCAGCCATGCAACCTTGAATCAAATAAATGTGTAGAAAGATTTTTGTAAGAAAATGCTTTGACAAGCAAGTCCCTATTCCACTCAGCTGGACCTGCACTTGAGCTCAACCCCTTGCTTTTGCTCCTATTGTCATGGCCATGCCTGGCTGTGCACCACACTGATCTGGACTGGACCTCAGAATGCTGCCTTGGCTTTCTGGCATGATCTTCTGGCCTTGCCACTGTAGATGGATCCAACAATCTGGACTCTTGGATGACCCTGGATACTCTTACAAGATCCACTCTGCTTGTCTTGTTCAAATCCTGTGGAAATGTGGCTTCAGTGTGACCTTGAGGCTCCTGCCCTGCCTGCCTCACCACAGCTCATTCCCCCCAGTTCATTTTCACTTACAGAGCAGGTATGGCACATAGACACTTCATTCTTCATCAATAAAAGTAGAAGACAGGTCATACTGCTAAAACTGCTGACACACAGCATAGACTTTGTGCAGTGCATTGTGCCTGAAGTTAATGATAGAGATCAAGAAAAGTCCTTAGCAAGTGTGGAGCATATTACCACTTTTCTCAGCACAATGAACCATAACAACATTGTTCCCTTTAATCTTCTATTACCACCTGAAGACTTCAGTCTGGTTTTCAATCATTTGTGTTTGGAAAATACAGGTATCTCAGCAACAACTCAAATCCTCCTGACACAGTAAGAACTTTTTTCTTTAGGATATAACAGATCCCGAACACTTAACCAAAGCTTCGATTCAGAGAGGGAAGTAAACATATTTAACCTCAGGCACACCTGCTGTCCACAAAAGTCAGTTGAACTACTAACATGGTTCAAAGTTATGCATAAGATTGGGTACCTTTTTAATCATCAACAAAGTAGAAAAGATAAAGTATTCATACTTGCGTTTGCTCAGCTGTGGAATGAGCTGCCTGAAGAGATTTGACAGTCTAAAATCTGACAGCTTTTAGAGTGCTCCACTAGCTCCTTTTTAAAGTTTCTGTTATATCACTTGAATGGCAACAGAATAAGGGTAAATTGTCAGAAGAAAATAAAGGGAAAGGAAAAAAACCTTTTAAATAGACCTAGCTGTTAAAAAACTATTACAGAAATAGCAATTTAAAATAGAAAACTGATAAATAGTAATAGGAAAGAAAGAAAAAAAATTCTATTTGCTGATGCTGCTTTCAACTGCTAATGCTTTGCAGAAACAGCCAGATCCAGCCTGCATTTTATGAAGTCCCTGTAAAATATATTGGTACACAACATCCTGCTAAGAGGTCTGTTTGTATAGTGTTCAAATTACGAGTGGAGTGATTAAAAATATGACATGCCTCTCCTAATTTCAAAACTTTTTTAATAATTAAAATGTTTTCTATCAAAGCAGGAAGTAATAGTTTCCCATTTACTTTACACACTAGCCTGCAGATAACCAAGGAAAATAATTACACCATATCATTCAGGTAAATTTGTGTTTATGTTATTACATAGCATAAGACTCTTATTACAGTAAATCTTCATTTGTAATTTCAGTTATTCCAGAAACAAGACAATGAAAGGGAACAGTACAAAATTAGTCACAGAACGTCTAAGAAATAAAATACTTTATTGTCTTCTGGACACTAAAGCATGTAAGCAGCAAACTGCACTGTGCTGAACTCTCACAGTCAGCTGTCACAGCCTTAGTAACCTGCGAGTAATTGCAAATTACCAAGTTCCTGCCCCCACCCCTCTCAAAATGACATCTGCTGTTGATTCCCCTACTAGAACATCAAAATGCAGCACAGCACAGCTACAGAGATTTGTCAACTGTTGCATAGAGAGAACTTCAGACAACCACTGTATCACACTGTTTCCCTCATACTCAGGACTGCAGTTCATTCAGTCTCAGGGTTGAGCTACGACCTTTCTTCCACTTGTGATCCTCCAGATCAGAGCGTGGCATTTCCCTCACTGCGGGTGAGGAATCTGAAAGGTTTGTCCGTATGCCTAGGAACTACTGAAGAAGGATAAGAGAACTAACAGTAAACCACACACAGACCTCAGAAGACAGTGGTCTGTTTGAAGTAGCAGAATTTCCTGTACACAAGAAAACTTAAGAGAAAAAGACTACAAAAATCAGAGAATCATAGAAAGGTTTGGATTGGAAGGGATCTTAAAGATCATCTAGTTCCAAACCCTCTACCACAGGCAGAAACCCTTTCCACCAGACCAGGTTGCTCAAAGCCTCCTCCAACATGGCCTTGAACACTTCCAGGGATGGGGTAGCCACAACTTCTCTGGGCAACCTGTTCCAGTGCCTCACTGCCCTCTGAGTAAAGAACTTCTTCCTAACATCTGATCTAAATCTCTACTCTTTTAGTTTAGAATTATTTTCCCTTGCCCTATCCATGTAGTAAGTTGCTCCCCCTCTTTCTTATAAGCCCCCTTTAAATACTGGAAGGCTGCAGTGAGGTCTCATCAGAGCCTTTTCTTCTCCAGCCTAAACAACGACAGCTGTCTTTGACTTCATAGGAGAGGTGCTCCAGCCCTTGGGTCATCTTCACAGCCCCACTTTGGAGCCTCTAAACAGGACTACATCTTCCTTATGCTGAGAACCTCGGAAATAGACACAGCACTCCAGGTGGGGTCCATGTGGCAGAGCAGACAGGGAGAATCACCTCCTTCTTCACCTCCCAAATTGTATATGCCTACACAAAGAAGGGCTTTAAAGGGCTAAGAATCTTGGCCATTTCACTCTTTTGGCTATAGTCCTCCCATCTGATTAAAGTGCAGTTAGAATTTCCACAGGTTGTCATTCCAAAACCAGAGAGCAAATAATCACCAGCATATCCCAGTCACCTATGGTTCTGAATCTGCAGGGAAAGGGAAAATTGTGCAGAGTTCAGGATACAGTGGAAAGAAACACAGATCAAAGGAGATTGTAAATGTTGTGCTAAATGAACAGCATGGACTGTAGACTGTCTCTTTAAACATCAATTAAGAGTGAACCTGAAAATATATTCCACTACTAGTGTTACCAATAGTTTCTAAGTTTATATGACAGACTCACAGAATCACAGAATATGCTGAGTTGGAGGGGACCCACAAGGATCATCGAGTCCAACGTATCAGATCATTCCAAATTTCTACACTTAAGCATAGAGATGCAGTTAACATGCCTTTAACTCTTTCTTGGCTCAGAATGGTGCAGATACTACGTAAATTTTTCTCACATGAACTGAGAAATACTCAACATAACATACTTTTAGGGCAAAAAAGAAGATTTTTGAGGAATTATTTCAGAAAAGGTCATATGAAGTTAGAACTGTGTGAAAGTGAAATCACTAGAAAGAAATATGTCATCCAGTAAAACATCTCAGTAGGATCCAGAAGTGAAGTGGAAACTGAGATTTCTACATAACTACTTAGGTCTTATGTCTTCAAAGTAATAAAAATAACTGAAAAAATATATTTAATCTTCATAACAAGATGAAGAAACCAATGTCATACAGGAAGATTTATCATTCTTCAATAGCCTTTTAATACATGTACTGTGTTGAGATTATTAACTTAATGCACACAGATCTTGATTAAAACTAGACAGTTTACTTTGAATACTGAGAATTTAAATATTTTTATTTAAATGTTCAATTATCTATTTCCTAGTTAAGTTTCTATTAGCGGATATAATGCCTTCTTCCTCTAAACAGTTTTTTTAAATAAAAGAGACACAGAATAAAAGAGTCTTCTAAATTTTTGACTTGCTACCCCTTGGTTTTCTGACTTAGTCAGTCCACTCTGGTAAAGACAATTATTTACACAAGCCTAAGGCATCGCCTTCAGATTTATCGTTCTTCAGAACTCTGCACTTCAAAACAAGTCTGCAGCACTGGAGCCTCAACAACTGTTCCTCTTCAGTGTCATAATCTGTAATAGGAAGCGGGCTTTTTTTTTAATGAAGCAAATTATGCAAGCTATTAGTGCATAATTTAAATAAAGAATATTGTGTCTGAGAGATTATTGTGGTAAAGTAGCCTTTGTGTTGTAACAGTGAGTGCAAGATTTCAATGAATAACAGAGCCATGTAACTTATTGATCTTTTAGCAACCTTCCTGACTTACCTCTTTAAAATATTTTTTTATATCTTTTACCTGGGGAGCAGTTTTTGCCCTCACAGTCATTAATGTTGTCTCAAATCTGTGGATTCTTCTTCCATAACCTGAATTAGATGATAGAAATAGTTTTATCTGAATTTTTTTCAGTTTATTTCCTGAGTAACAATATCAAAACAAAATTATCTTTAATGCATACATTCGTGTGCATACACTGAGTTAAAACAATATAATATAAATAAGACAAATTTTGAGAAAATCTTAGTCAATGTCTATCTTGCCATTTTCAAAAACTTTCCACAACTGTTGTATATTTACAGAATAAAATTCATACAACTAGAAATTTTACTTTAGATATTTGTCTCAATTCAGGTTGCCAGCATTTATTTAAGAAAAGAGTTTTCATTTGAATACTTAAACAGGATCATTTGGATATCCATCCAGTTTTTGCTGAAGTCAATAGAACATGTTAACTAGGATTTGGAGAGGATTTTCTGTTTTCTCTTTCTCTTCTTGGAGTTAAAGGTGTAGATTAAGGTGTAGTCTTAAAGGATTCAGTTGCCACTTTACGCTTAATCTTAGCAGAATTAATTCTTATTTTATCAAGGTACAAACTCACTCTTGGCAAAAGAAAAGTATTTCATTGTAACAAACCAACTGTGTATAAAAGTTGATATATTCCAATGGAAATCAGTTGTAGTTCCACCAATAGAATTTACTGAAACTGGCATTTGTATAGCCATCGTCTGCCTTGGTGAAACACAGGAAGACTATGAGCAGGTACTGTCTATATAGGATGTTTAGTACAGGCAAATATGTTATACTTCTCTGGTGAACCCCTTTCTCAGTGTCAGTTCAGTTGTACTCCATGCATTACCAATATAAAATGTGTATGTGCAGCTGCAGTTAAAAGCAAGAGAAGTACCATCCCATTAGCAGTGACCTTCAACTATATTGGCCTGAAATGATCAAAACCCTTCAGCTTATGCACACACAGTGATACCTTTCTGATTTGCCTTGACTGGATGTTCTCAGCCTCCACCTTTCAGGAATGTTGTTGGTGTGGTAAGTAAAAGTCCTCTACTACCAAAAGATAGGCTATCCCCTCTCTCTGTGATCTGTGTGGTAATTCCTCCAACTCCTCTGGTGACTCTCAGCACCCGCTCTGATGTAAACTCACTTATTAAACCTAAGAAGAATAAAAGAAAACAAACAAAAAAAATCCATAGTGAGCAAAAATGAGCCCCAGAATAAGTAGAAGGGAAGTGAGAATGGGGTAAAAGGAGAGATAAGAAGTAGTAACTCTCTATTTCAAAAGCAGCTCCAGGCTATCAAACTGACTTAGCCATTTGTGATCTGCTTTCTTACCACCCTCCTCAAGAGACTACTATCAGCCTTTGAACATGTGTAGGTCTCTCAACACCAACTGTCATATCATAACATGAGATCTGTAGCATGCAATTTTACTGAAAGACTGTTCTGCATAAGTGAAATCTGAATGAAAGTATTGTTAACATTTTATCAGCACTTACTTTTCAAGGTTTTAATTTTTCTAAGTATCCTTGGACACGCTTACTAAACTGGTAGTATGTTTTTAACACAAAGATTTTGTTTTCTGAAGCAATGGTTATTATGAGTTCAGCAGCAAAACAACTGTAAGAAATTTCAACTCCCTTCATTTTCCTGTCCTACCATTCCAGTACCACTGACATGATTTACCACCTCTTCAGTTGTGCTTGCACAGCAGTTTGTCTGGCTGCATTGGTGAAACGTAACACTGAAGCAATCTAGATTAAAAGCATCACTCTGAAACAAATTACTATTTTTAATCTAGGCCATCTGCCTCTGTCATCTGCCTCTGCTACAGACTCATAAACAGTTGTCTCAGGATAACATGGAAGGCAGAGTGGAGCTGGAGATGTACTTAACATGGTTTCGCTCCATAAATCAATGTGTTATGTGCAATTCAGGGACAGATTTTATCACACTTAACTGTGACTACAATGAGCTGAGATCAAAACCTCTGAACTGAGGTATCATCATGTGTGTATCAACACGTGAGCAAAAGTCAGTACATGTAGAGAGTCATTCAGCTGACTTCAGACAGAAGAGATACCTGAGGCACCTATATCCAATGGATACCTGTCTTTAGGCAAATCAAGTCTCTTGTAGGAGCCTGCATTGGTGTGATTGATATACATCTCTACTAACTGTGATGTCTAGCCCTCCACTGGTTAAATGGGAGAGTAGACAGCTACCATGTCCGTAATCTTAAACTGAATACTAATACTAAAACTTTATATTCTCACAGTAGGTTTTGGCTTCTGTTCCCACCCATAAGTATCTCTTAATATTTGAGACCTTCTATGGTGTCCAAGCTGCCTGGGACTGGTAGATATGAAGCTCAGCCTGTCGTCTGATGAAATCCCGGGCAGGATATTTAAATAGAATCACCCTGGATTATGGGTAGGCCCATCTCATATGTTCGTAGACATTTCTCTAATGGCACAGCCACTGTGTGTAGTCTTCCATGCCATGACACCTCTTAGTTCTGCCAAGAGGATTCTCTGTGGATTTTCCTGCTGAATAGACCTTTATGAAGTTGCAATCTCTTTCTGAACTGCTTTCCCCTCAACCCCAAAGCCAAGTATATTGGCAGAAGTGGTGTGATGACACATGGAGTCACTGAGAAAATGGACAAGAAGGGTACTGAAGTGGGGAGAGCAGAAACTTTAACCACTGTTACACCAGAAAAAAAATTCCTGAAAACAGGTAACATTTCTAGATATATTTACAAACTCAAAGCAAAATACAGAATATCCCGAGTATCTGTAATATTTAATATGTGAACAGCATGCTTCACTACCCAACATGGCAACCAGTTAAGGTTTCCTGCTTTCAGACTAATTGATAAGGCATGTGTATACTTAACTAATGCTTATGTAATGAAAAATTAATTTAAGGTTTGATTTAATCTTTCCTATTCATTTTGTACATTAATTTATTTTAAAAACAAATATGCATGTATGTATGTAAATAATGAAAAATGTATGCTGTGTTTCTAATACCTTGAAAAATATGTACTTTAGAAAGGCTTTATGAAATAAAACTTGGAAATTAATTTGGATCTAAATGTTTCACTGTAGCTTCTGTATAACAATCTTGTGAAAATTACTCATCCATTCTATGACAGGATATAATAATCATTATTTCCACCTCAATATAGGTTCAGTTAACAGACCTGCAAAAATGTATAGTTATCATGAATGAAAAATGAAGATGAGAGACTGAGACAATCTATAATCAGACTAAGTTGGTTGGGTGTGTATGTAATTTTTGGAGTAGAATATGGTGCACTGTGTAGGAAGAAGTCTTTCAATTTTTGCCTTCAGATTTGATGTTGTGAAAACTTTGAATTTCAGGCTAAGTTGATTTTTCTAAGTGTAAGATTTCTAATACCAACATTTGGCTTGGAAATAGAGGCTTCATCCATTGTAACAGTTAGGGAAACCAGGGAGTGATATGAATCATTTAAAACCAGATTAATGAGTTCTTTAATTACTTCCTAGATGTTAAAAAAATTCTTTCCTTTTTTTTCAAGCTTCTTGAGGTCCAAAGTTTCTATAAGCAGGGAAATTTATTTTAAATGTTTTCATCTCAATCCTTTGATCTGGGAAAAAAAAAAAAATGGGAAGGATTGAGTCGTCTGGGAGAGTGAGGAGGTCTTATTTAATCACAGAACACT
Organism: Myiotriccus ornatus; assembly: GCA_036023395.1. NCBI lineage: Eukaryota > Metazoa > Chordata > Aves > Passeriformes > Tyrannidae > Myiotriccus > Myiotriccus ornatus. The sequence goes on from JAYRBT010000114.1 coordinate 102,881,268, forward strand.
TCAGATGTGACGCAGACAGTAAAAACTTCACAACTGTCTTGCCATTATTTAGTCATTCCAGAGAAAAGCAGGTGAATTTTGCAGCTGTAGCAATGGTGATTTGGGGTTAGAGGACTGAAAAAACAGCAAGGTCAATGGCATAAAGTTACAAAGGGTAAGTGGGATGCCCAGGATTTGGAGTATGTATGACAGTAACTGAAAGGGCTTTTGAGAAGGTCTTTACTTATTTAGTGGCATTAAATTACAGAATTAAATGAGAAAATTATCAGTCTACAGACCAAGACACTTGACTGGATGAACACATTTGAAATAGAATAGGGCTGGAAGGTCTCAGTCAGGCCTTTCTACAGAAATCTAGATAGCCTCTCTACTTCTCCCTCTCCATCCCAGTCCTTCTTAGATATTCTCATCCTTCCTCACCTTTTAGGATTATTAAGACTTCAGCTCAATTTTTCATCTGCTGAGTGTTCACATGTCCTCATCAACATCAGCTATTTCTATCCCTGGCTTTCTACATTAAGTACTTTCTCCTATTCCTCCTTTTCCAATCCCTCCTACCCTCTTGTTTGAATTTATCATTGGATAGAATTCAGACACCAAGGAAGGAACCAAGGAACTAAAAAAAAAATTCATCTAATCATAGGTACCCTGATATCTCTCCAATACCAGTCTTTCTGTAGATTGTATGGATGAGATCCATACAACGTGTGTATTGTGCAGGGGAGCATAAGACAAGATCTGTTTAAGACCAAATGATGAGTACTGTATGGACAGTACTGAATTAAAAATAAGATTTCTGTACCCAAGGTAATAACTTCCTATTTCAGTCTCATTTACCATCAACGTGGGAAATCTGTCCTATTGTGCAGTTGCCCATAGATGTCTACAAGTAAAGTACAAAAAAATAACGTAAACAAAACTTTGTCTCACAAGATGACAGACAGCTACATGCATTCATCCCCTCAAAACATCCCTTACCTCAGCATGGCTATGACAGACCTTTCTTCCAGAGCTTTTGCAGACACTGAGCACTCTTTGTCTTCATATAATTATTCTGGCATTTCTCTTGTGTATATAAAACAGACATGTTTTTCCACAATGTTTTTACCTTTCTGGTCCAAAACTATTGTCTTTGGTAGAATCTGAAAAGAGGGAAATAAATCAGAAGCTTATTTAGCCCTACACAACCCAAACTATTTGCTATTTTTCTGTAGCAGCATCTTATCTCTTCCATCTTGTCTTTGCAAGTCTTGAGAAAGCAGCCAGAGTGGGACTTGAAACAGTTCCCGAGGGGACAGGGCCGTAGGGGTGTCTTTGGACAGAAAATGACTGTTAAATGACCCTTTACAAAGAAGAGAGAGAAAGGACTGCAATCCTTTGAACAAATTCACTCAAATTTATGACATGAATCAAGCGTTCTCTGTGACGCTGCCCACTGTCACTTCCCAGAGATATTAACAATCTCTATTGTGCACACTGTCTGGCAAGGTCCTAATCCCTTTGCCTTAAAAGCTTCTTTGGACACCTGTTGCTCTCTGCAGCTAAGCATAGGCTTTGTCGGCTCTTAAAGATGTTCAGTAGGATGCACTGTTTAAAAAGTTTAAAAACACTTGAAAGGATCTTGCTGTACACTGAATTCCTTTTCACGAGCTTTGTGAGAAAGGATGTTGTGACAGCTCATATTAGGTGAGGTTTTACAGGTAAAATATAAGGGAGAACCAATTGGTGAATTCTTTCTGATTGTAGCAATGTTCATTGGATTTGGGGATAAGCAATAAAAGAAGGATTAACTTGGGTAAATAACACCATAAATTGCCAACATCTAGGATATTCTACACTCCCTTGACAGCCAGAGTTGAATAATGGCCATTTCTAGAACATGATCCATTGCACTGTAGATATTTTTGATGTCTGCTACAATTAAGATAAATAGCATTCTAAACTCTAGAAGTTATTGTTGTCTTGGACTTGGCTTTGGTTACAAGAAAGAAATTTCAGAAGAGCTACTTAGAAAAATAACCTTGCAAGCAATAACCACAAATTTAAATTAAAAAATCTGTAATTAAGGCACCCATTTCAAGATGGATGACTCTGAGCTATTTATTAAAATCAGTGTAAATGAAAAATAAAGTACAAGAACACAGTAAAAGTTTGCAATTTCCTTTAAGGGGCTGTGAAAATTAAAAGGGAAAACATTTCATAAAAGGACATCAAACTGTCTGTCAATAAGTTCAGAAATAATACAGGGAATAAGCGGAAAATAAAGTAAATAAATAAATAAATAAATAAATAAAACTAAAAAAATAAAAGAGGTGCCAAAACCCAACCTCATCCAGCTTTTATAAAATAAAACAAATGGAAAGAGATTATTCACTAAAAAGTGCAAAAGAGAACAAAGCAAGTAGAAGCAGATATTAAGAAGCAAGAATGGAGTCATTATTTAAAATAATGTAGGTATGATCTACTAAACAGGTGACTGATGTGTGTCAGTTTTAAATTTGGCTGATAATATTGGCTATGGAGAAGAAGACAGAACAGCTACAGACAGTGAAAAATAGTAACTTAGACTAAGGGAATATGAAATTTTATAATGAAAGAATAATAAAAAAAAATTGTGAAGGAGCAATCATGACTGAAGCTATATGCCCACATTTTTACTCTGCCTAGAAGAAAAAAGAAAAGGAAAAAAGAAAAAATTGCAAGCTGCAGCCAAGGAAGGAAATTTCATTTTTAAAGCTTTACTTTAGAAGTAGCCTGGATTAATCAATATTTGTCCGGAAAAAAATCACTTTGGAGGGAAAAAAATAATTACTTAATTTGGTAAGTCTAAATGTTTTTACAGAGTTAGTTTAAAGAATAAATATTACCTGAAATTATGATAAACTCTATCCTCCAGGATACAAGCAGGAAAACAGCAATGGTAGGGATATACCTGTACGAGATAGTCACAGCTGTGGTTACACAAAATCATGTGCCCAGATTTTGGCTGTGTGCCTTGACTGAATACACACCCCCATGTTTCAGCTCCTCTTTTTCCTTCCCTCGTAATCCTTCCCATCATCTCTTTCTGTCCACCAAGAGCAACTGTACTTTAAATACAGTTTGGTCTGATGATAGCCAGCAAGTATCTCCAGCAAATAAAATGAAACAAACAAAAGTGATCTGGTTTCAGCTGGAATAGAGCTGACTTATTCTCAGTATCTGCTACAATGGGTGTTTTGGATTCAGAAAGAGAATAATGTTGATAACATGCTGATGTTTTGGTTCTTGCTAAATCCTGTTTATCCTGAGGGAGGATAGCCAGCACAGGTGACCCAAACTGGCCAAAGGGATATTCCACACCACAGAATATTGTGCCCAGGATATAAACTGTAGGAGTTATCTGGAACAGGAGGCTGATCTGGGCTTAGGAAGAGGTGCTGGCATCAGTCAGTGAGTGGTGAGCAATTGTATTATTCATCCCTCGTTTGGTTTTCTTCCTTCCCTTTCTAGTATCATTATTATTATTATTTACCATTATTATTGTATTTTACTGTGTTTGCAATTATTAAACTGTTCTTATCTCAACCTACAAGTTTTACTTTTGCGTCTCCTCCCGTTCCCCGCAGAGGTTCAGGGGGCAGGGCAGAGGGTTTGAGCAAGCAGCTGCACGGTGCTTAATTTCCAGCTGGGCTTAAACCACGACAAGAAGGGAAACTGGAGCCGATCTATTCTTGCACTGCCTGAAAGTTTTCACCCCTGACTTCCACCATGCAGTGAGGTGTTTGGAAGTCAGCTTGATGGCTGGACTGAGCTCTCCAACCAAGGACTATCTGATACACCTTCAGTTATTTATGCTTAGGAGGAGTCAAAGCATTATTGTTACCCAGCTATAGTTAGGGATCAAAACAATGACACAAAGACAAGAACTAGAATTTTTTTCTCAAAAAATATATCCCTTTACAGTGTACCAGAAAATGTCTCAAGGTTATTTTAAACAAAGTTCTCAAGGAATAGTCTGGCAAATGACCTGACACCGATCATGATTTATTTGTATTTTCTTAGATATTTCTCTTGAGTCATAAGAACAGATTATAACCTAGTTTTTCTGTGACGTGAGATCATTAACTTCAGGAAGTAAAAAATGATACCTCTCCTGGGCAGAGTTCTTTAAAATGCAGTTCCTAACAATTTACTGGTCTCAGAAAGTTCACTGCTTTGTCATATTTACAACTTGTATTGTATTAAAGCTTTTCCTACAAATCATTTTGGGGTCAGATAAATGGCTACATACAGTTTTATAATGTGGTACTGCATTTCTATATACAGATCATTATAAAACTGTACTTTAGGATGGAATATTCCTAGATAAGTGATATCTAATGAATGTTCTATATTTCCACTTTACACACATTTTAGATGTTTGGGAGCACAGATGGTGAAACTGATAAGACAACAATGTCTGGACAGGATTGCTCATGAATTATCCCTGCACCCATAGACAGAGTACTGCTATGGAGGCAGAGCTGAACAGAACTAAAGGAGTTAGTTTCCCTTTAATTAGCAAGGTATTTTCTTGAATATTGCATTCTTTTAAAGTGTAAATGAACCAGATATTCAAAATAGTTTTGTTGATTTTTTTGGGATTGGAATTTGTTTGGATTTGTTTCGTTTACAAAGAGAAGTCCAAGCCCTGGTTCTGTTGAGGTGCCATCAGTCTGATAAACAGACTGATAGGTAACTGATTAAAGGGTGCAAGAAGCATTACTACAAAACCAGTGGTCTTGTGGCAATCAGCACTTTATGAATAAGTGAGTTCTGTGCCCTTTAGAGACCAGTATCAGTTAGTGCAGTGCAATAAATATTGACCTGTTAAGCCAGTGGGGCACAACTCTGGGAGTCTGAAAACATATATTTCAAAATAGGATGTGTCTCACTTTCTCAAATGACAATAAAGCTGAAGTGTAGGGTAATATTCATCTCTTCTAACTTTATCTATATAAAATTCCCTTCAGTGGCTCTACAGAACCACTGAAAATTATAAAAATTCTTCAGGAATTTTTCTCGCTTGTATCACTCCAAGCAATGTTCTCTCCTTTTTGCCTCATAAATTTCACAGATTTGAAGAAACTTGTGAATATTTATCCCATCATACCAGCTAAAACACAATTAATATCTTCTCAAGCAAGGATCTAGTCTACCCATAGAAACATGTGACTTGAGACTCCATTTTAGTTAAGCAATAACAGTGCATAAATATGCAATGCAATGCATTGTCACTTTATCATTTTCAGTATTTTAAGAGAGAGACTCTATCTTTGAAGGCGTAGCCTTATTTCTTTCTACTGGCTGTGTAGATATCTTAGGCACTTATTTAAGGCTAGTACATTAGAGAGAGGCTCCATCCCGTCTATATACTAAAAAGTTAGCTAGTGAGTTAGTTAGTTGGTCAGTTATTTAGTTCATCAATCAGTTACTCTAAGTTATACTTTTTTGATTTTGTTTTCTTTTTTTTTGTAGTTGGTGGAGAAAGACAAGCTTCTAGAGGATGATTCATCCAGAAGAACCATTTCAGCACTTCATCAGTGAAATGAATCCTATTTTAGATATTTTAATTTCATATGCAAGTAAATAGAATAGAATAGACAAGAATATCTCAATTGCAGTTGAAAGGGGCATACAGCAATCATTTAATCCAACTGCATGACCAACATATCCTACAACTAGATCCCATGGAGAAGAGATCAGCACCTCCCTGACCACTTCCCCTCCTCAGGCAGCTGTAGAGAGCAATGAGTTCAACCTTCAGTCTCCTTTTCTCTAGACAAGACAAACCCAGTGCCCTCAGCTGCTCCTCACAGGACATTCCTTCCAACCGTTTCACCAGCTTTTTTGCCTCCTTTGGACTCATTCAAGGACCTACACATCCTTCTTAATTTGCATGGCCCAGAACTGCACAGTGTTCAAAGTGAGTACTGTGTTTCATGAACTTGACATGCTTCCTCTGAGTACCTCATGTCTTTCGTGCTTACTGAAGGTGAAAGGCACAATCACAGAGGTTTTGCATCCATATTTCAGATGGCTGCCTAAAGATATGTGTAACGACTCTACTCCCTTGTCTAAGTAAACTGGAATAATATGATTCTCTCAAGGAATACACAAAACAGAAACTAAGATTTCCAAAACTATAGTTTCATGAGGATAATAAAAGAGAATGGCAGTTACTTTTTTTTTTTTTTTGTCTATAGAATTAAAATATGGAAGCTGCTTACCCAATTTACATCTATGGAAAACTAGTTGGCATAATTTTCACACATTCCATTTATTAATTTTTTAAAAAAAATATTAGATGATGCTTCCATATCAGGGAAAGTAATAAAAATGTATACTTACAATACAAATTTATCTCCATGGGAAATAGGGACATTCAGTACAGCCCACTCGAATCAACTGGGCTTCTGGGAGTCTGCAAATATAAGCAAGAACAAGAAGAGCCTCCACAGCTGTAGAAGAGTTCAGTCAGTGAATTACACTGAGGGATGGAAATTCAGATCAGTAACAGCTTCCTCCAAACAACATGGTCCTGACCTGAGTCTTTAGTGGCTTAAAGTTTGTGGAGCCCTACAACAAACTGTAGTAGGAAGGTACTTAACATTACAAGGCTGTATCCAGGAATAGGGAGGGCTGCATACATTCCAAGGAACTGGAAAAGGAATATCTTCGTCTTGGCATCCTGATCTGCATCTTGCCCTTTTCCTAGGATCGTCCAAAGGTATCTACACTTGTAGGTACTAAAGCCTCTGAGAGATGAACTGAGAACTGAGGACAAGTGCTTCATTTTCCATGGAAATAGTTGTCTGATTCTCTTGAGCTCAGTCCTGTGTACTGCGTCCTAGCCTTTTTTCTCCTCATCTTGTTAGCGGGGTAAAAAAAAAAAAAAAAAATCTTTTCACCTTTTTTTGTTTCCATTCATTTTGAAGGGCTTCTGGAGCATTCTTCTTCTTCCCTTACTTATCATCAGAAAGGAAGGGTTCTTGCTTTGGTAATGATGTCTGCCCCTAAGTTTTGGAGTTCTGTTTTTGTCTAATACATATTTTTCAGTCAGAACCCATTCACCAAAAACTACTCTTCTTCTGGAAAATCTGTCTTAGACAAAAAATAAGCTCATGAAGAATCAGTGCAATAGGAAAGGAGAAAAGATATGCCTTATCAAAACCACATTTTCACAGCATCTAAACTTTGTAAGCATTGTCCAAGAGGTAGAAAAATAGTAATCAGGTATTCTTCCCATCAAGTATTGACTGCTCTGCAACCCAAGAGAGATCCACTAGAAGAAAATGAGCCCTAATGAGAAATCTTAAAAAGGAAAGAAAACAGAAAAATATGGAAGATGAGTCATTTCTGTAAAAATTGGTTATGTTCATTTCAGATAAATTGATGTGTGACCACGTTTTTTTTTAGCTAGCTTTGCGTGAACTGCCTTGTAAACAAAATAAATGGTTGACAATAAACATAACAGCCTCATATAAACATTTTCAAAATTTATCTCTAACAACCTGGCCCTTTTCTAATTAGGGGCAGATATTTAGTACTTGCTAATTGAAATTTATTTTGTCAATAAACCTTTACTGCCAATTTTTTAATTTACACTGAATATGAAATACTCTCAAGTTGACAGTTCTCATCAGTAAGACATATTTTATACAAACTAAATCTAATCTAAATGCCATAATGGTATTCATTTAATTTCAATTATTATTAAAGCTTGCTCAGTTAATCCATCTGCTATGTCCTTTAAGAACTATATTGAAGAATTCATTCAGAAATGTCTGTATAAGGTGGTCTAAGCAGACAATGAGCCAAAGAAATCTTGCCCTATATGTAGAAGTCTCTCAAACTGTCAAAGTGGGTAAAGCCAGTAATTAATCATTAACTATAAATGGAACCTACCTTCAAACTATCATATTTTGGAGTAGAATTATTAAATACTTAAGAAACTGTAATCTCTAACCTTTGCAGGACTTAAAATTTCTCAAAACCTCAATTCTTGTCCAAAGAAATAGTCTATAAATACTGCAGGGTTGAATTGCCCAAACTCAGGTGTTTAAATTTATTATAACTTGAATTGAAAAAAGAAAACCAAACAAAACAACAAAATCTTATCTTCAGTCCCTCCAACAAAATTATTTAGGTTATTAGATCCCATTATCATTATAATATTAATATCTCCTGACAACATACAGCAAGGTCCATTAAATTCACAATAGTCCAGCATTAAAAACATTTAATAGCACCAAGTAGGATCTCGATGAAAATTATTTTCAGACAGTGAATTCTTCACTCCTTTAAAGGGATGTAAACTCCAATCTACAGTGCAATGCATTCATTTAATGAAAGAAAAATTAATTTTCCAGCAATGGTGTCATTCTCTTAATCTTTCAGATCTGAAATACCTACGTACAGGAGGTTTGAGTTACCCTCAGTTTTTATTCTGTGGATCAAAGATGTTCATGCTCAGTGAATTATATGTTAGATCACTTTCTTTTTAGGTAGACAAAATATACAGGGAAAAGAAAAAAAGAAGAATAAACAAGCAAACAAACAAAAAACCCAACTACATACTCTCTCTCAAAAAAAAAAAAATCATAACAAACCAAACGTGGACTATGACTGCAAAATTATTCCCTGATAATAATCTCAGTATAAAACCTATCAAATTATTCATTTGAATCTAACTTTACCAGTTCTACAGAATGAAAATTCACTTTCCTACCTATAGAAGTCACTTTTTAATCAGCTTCTTGGTATTTTCTTTCAGTGTTTAAAAACAATGAGTAAGTCTTAGACTACTCACAGTTTAACTAAATAGATCGATCCACACTATTGCTGTGTCTTATTGGAATGAGATTTTTTTAAGTTCCCCTAGGACAAAAGCTTTTCGTTACCTCACAGTGATTACCTTGATACTACCAGAGTATGCTAATAAACTACTTCAAGAATGTGGGTTTTTTCCTGCCTGAGGTCATAAAAGACATGAGTTTGCAGAATGAGTTTTTAAAGGTAAAGGCCCCCAGTATGAAGAAAGAACTGTCCCAATCGTTTCCTCAAAAAATGCAAATTTCTAAGCTGTGGGCCAGAACCTTAAATCATTTCCAGTCTTTGTGCAGTAATGATCATTGGTCCAGACATCTCTGGACATTTGTACTGACATTCATATCCATTTTTGGCTCAGCTGTAGTGCTCAGTCACCAATGGGTAGTGAAAAAGTGAAAAAGTGTTTCCTGATGACCAGACAGAACCTCCCATGTTTCAGTTCTGCCTATTGCTTCTGGTCCTTCTCTGGGCACCACTGAGAAAAGCCTCCCTCACAAAGGGCAGTAGATACTCATAAAGCCGAAATAATACAAATAGCCTTCAGGATAAAAGCATAATGTACTCAAAACCAAAACCTTGTTATCCAGAAAAGAGCATTTCACAGATGCTTCATATTATATCTGCCATCTGAGAAGAAAAATGCATGGTGTTATAACTTCAGGCCATTTCAGAGTGGAGTCAGAGGAGGAACTGGTCTTCTATTAACTATAGAACAAAGTGGTTATTATCAAGAATCACAGAGTTCTTAGTCTTGGTAAATGATCTTGAAATTTATGGAAAGTGCTAGAAATGAACAAGAACGGCAAAAGAGCTTTTCAATTATTACAGAAAAAAATACTACACTCGAGTTGTAACAACATAGTTCTCCACTTTGATTCACCAAGATGACTCATTCTAATAATGGGGAAATTTATTTTCAGGCCTAAAATGTAGCTCAGTTTGCATGCCCATGCAACTCTGATTTAGATTATTCATTACTTATTATTGTTCTGCTTGAGAACCTTTCTTTTACATATGCCAGAAGGGTTGTTAATTGTAATAGCAACGTGATGCTGTGAACACCCGCACTTATGACATAGCCAAAACCCAATTTGTTTCTCAGGGATCATCATCAAAACACTCTGTTAATAATACCTTATAGTCATGAGCAATGGAGACAACAGAATCATCTTTAAATGTGAAGTCACAAAAATAATATAAGTAGGCTTAAAAAGTAATTTTTGAAAAGCCACCACTCAGAAAAGGAACTGCTCACAAGTGGTAGAACTCTAAAGCTCTATTAATTATAAACTATGATTAAAGCATGGTTGGATGATAAAATAAGTACTATTGTTTGTTGCTTTTACATGCCATATCCACTAATCATCATAGACTTTCGAGAGCAAATGTGACGTTACAGATAAATGTGATTCACAAGAATGATTTATTAATGAAGCCCTAATTCATGTATTAGTCAAGAAACTAAAGTATGCTGCATAAAGAACATTGTCTAGAATTGTATGTATAAACAATCAAAGAAATGTTGCATTCTTTTGCTGCATATCATTGAGTCTGAAATCGTTTTTCAGGCTTGAATGCCTTTGTAATGGAAGATGCAAACTGCATGCACATTAAAAAATCCTGAGGTTAATTAGTTTTCTAAAGAAGATCCTTCTGATATGATACAGAATTAAAGCATCAGCAACAGCTACTTTATGAAAAGTCAGTGTTCACACTGACATAAATGACCATATGGTACAATGTAAAATTGGCCTGTGTTGAATTTTAGTGAGAAAAAAAGGAATGAGACTTCAAACAACATTTTGAATATGCTTTGCATCTCTTTCTGAACTTGATGATCTTAAAATCATAAAATATCACAGGAAAAAAATTTGCAAACAAATCTTAATGCATTGAAAGAGGTACTGCAAAAAAAAAATCCAAACAAAGCCAATAGAGTGTCCATGTACAAAAGCATTAGCTGGTGTGTCATAATTTTGTGTGTGTATAGGGCAAATTGTCCCCGTTAATGCACCTACAGATGTAAGACAGAAGCAGATATATTTGCAACCTTTCAAATAAAGTCTTTCTTACATTTAAATGAATATTTTACTGCCAGTTTTCTTACAGATATGAACTATATGAATGAACTATGAATTTCTAATACGTCATAAATAGAGATCAGCATAGAGGGACAAGGACAATACTATTGTTTGACTTTTACTTTGTTGTCATGTTTAGAAACTTAGAATATGTGGGTAACAATTCTCCAGCACTGGAAGATTGCAGATATCTTTCAAAATACCATGCTCCAAACTGGGCCAGCCACACATAAGTGTGGCTCTTGCAGTCACACATCTTTTCAAAATTCTTAGTGATGTCATTCAGTGCCAAATAATTTTTGCAGATCCTGGAATCACAGGAAACTGGACTCATTACCTTCGCATATTAAAATGTATGCTAAAACAGATAGTTCTCCACTTCAATCAGATAATGCAGTGCCAAAACTAGATAGCTATCTGTAAAAGCATAAGCTCTGTATGATTTTGAAAACTGAACCCCACATGTAATTAGCTGCGTATAATCAGAGTTCAGATTCAAGTCTTGTAGCTTCTGCCTTTTCTTCTTTAACTAAGAGCAAAATATCTGTTTCAACTTCTATCATATTTAAGGATCCCTATCAACTGTCAGAGGAGGTAACAATGTGTAAATCCCAGCAAAGAGTTATGCTGTCTCCATCTCAGCTATCTGAAGGAGAGCCAGATCTAAGTTCTATAAATAATTAGGAACACAGACATGATAGAATCTTAACAAAGCATATGAGCATTTGTTTACTAATGATTGATGAGAGGACGTATACTACAGAGAGTACTACTCTTTGTCAGGATTAATTGCTTTTTCTATCACAAGCATTTATTTTTTGAATCTATTGTGTTATTAAAATGTAATATCATTCATCTGAATGTCCTCATTTAAAATAAAGTGCATGTAATTTATCCTGGGAATAAACAAGTTAAATTTAGTTTGAAAAGCCAAGGAGATATAAATGAAGGTAATGGAAAACTGTATCCTGCTCAGCTGACAATTTGTTTCAAAGTCTGTTTTTTTATTGTTATCAACAACAAAAAGAAACTTAAAGGGACTCCTTTGCTTCCCTACTTGGTTTCATTAAATAGGGCTTAGAGTTATTACTGAAATTGTTATAGAAATCCCATATTTGTCATCCTGAAAACATAGTTTTGAAATATTTCAAGAAAAAGTAAATGTATCTTTAAAAGATCTACTCAGTCAGAATGCTGAAGCTGGGCATTTTGCACTGATAAAAGTACAGAATAATAAAAGTAGCAGGCCAGAAAAAGTAGCAATGGATTTTATATCTCACTCACTTGTTAAATTCTATGACCCATGTTATTCATGTCAGAATACGTGCTTTCAAAGGTGTACCAAATTAGAGTCAGAAACCAAATTCAGAACATATGAATTTTGTTACTCTCTAGACAGTACAAAAAATGTATGCTTTTAACAACACCTAAGAAAAAAAGAACTTAAGAAATTTTCTTGACCAAGGAATTGGGATTCCACTTCACTTGTCAGAAATGAAAGTAGAATAAAATATTCAAAACCCAGACACTGAAATAGCAGCTGTCTTTTGGAACTGAATACTGTAAGTAAACAAAAACAACAGTCAACAGAGTCAGAAGACTCTGCAGAGAAATCTCGACAGGCTGGCTGGATGGGCAAAAGCCAATTGTAAGAGATGCAACAAGGCCAAGTGTCGGGTCCTGCGCTTGGATCACAACAACCCCATGAAGTGCTACCAGCTGGGGGCTGGAAAGCTGCCCAGAGGAAAAGGACCTCTGGGTCCTTTTCTGAACATGAGCCAGTGCGTGTGCCCAGATGGCCAAAAAGGCCAATGGCATCCTGGCCTGTATCAGGAATAGTGTGGTCAGCAGGACCAGGGAAGTCATTGTTCCTCCGTGCTTGGCACTGGTGAGGCCGCACCTCAAATACTGTGTTCAGTTTTGGGCCTCTCAATTCAGGAAAGACATTGAGGTGCTGGAGCATGTTGAAAGAAGGCCAACAGAGCTGGTGAAGGCTCTGGAAGGGTAACAGAGGTGGTGAAGAGTCTGGAACACAAGTCTGATGAGGAGTAGCTGAAATAGCTAAAGATGTTTCGTCTGGAGAAAAGGAGGCTCAAGGGGGACCTTATAGCACTCTACAACTACCTGAAAGCAAGTTGTAGCTTGGTGGAGATCAGTTTCTTCTGCCAGGTAATGAGTGACAGGATGAGAGGAAGTGGTCTCAAGTTGTGTCAGGGAAGGTTTAGGTTGGATATTATGAAAAATTTCTTCATGGAAAGGGTTGTAAAACATTGGAATAGGCTGCTCAGGGAAGTGGTGGACTCACTACCCATGAGTGTTCAAAGAACATGTGGTTATGGCACTTGAGGACATGGGTTAGTGGTGAACATGGTGGTGGTGCTGAGCTGACAGTTGGAACTGGTAATCTTAGAGGTCTTTTCCAACCTTAACGATTCTATTACTCTATGATTCTGTACTCCCTGGTTTTTTTCTATTTTTTTTCTCTTGGACTGTTTTCTGGGTCAATTTCTAGTATGCATAGTGTTTCATTCAGTGATTGAATAGTATATTGATAAGCTTGATGGCTGAAATTCCCTGGCAAAAAAAAATCTGGCAAAAAAAGACAGAGCTGAAGAGAAATATTACAAGAAGAACATTCCAGAAGGAAATAGCAAAACATATGAAGTAAATGCAACTTGGAGGAGTTTTTCCTGTTACAACAGCTTATGAAAGTCCTTTTGAAGACACCTTTGTTGAGGTGACAAGTTTAAATGATTTCCTTTTGCATAATATCCTATTAATAATACCCAAGCTCAGGTAGTATAGTAGAACTCAGTAGGGAGTTCTCCTGTTAGATGTAATATAAAGTATTTTAAATGGATTAATTTTGGACTAAGTGAAATAAAGCATTCTAGGCTAAGCATCTAATTTGCTTTACACTTATGCATTTACAGACATATTGGCAAAATGAAAGCAACATAACTGAGATACAATCAGATTGTATTGTGTTGAAGTGTAATTGGTATGTGAAATCAGCTGGGATTAGAAATAATAATAGGAATCCATGGAGATGTCGTATTCAGCACAGGCTTAAAAAGGCTGGTGTCAGAATATTGCAGATTTCTGATGTGCAGTATATATAATCCCCAAGAATTCTCTCAACTGCATACCAATCTTCCACTTTCCTTATCTCACCACTTAAAAGCTTTTCTTTGGATTATACATTAAGGCATTTTCAATTTATTTGGAATGTCATTTTACTTATGCCTGCCTGACTTTTGTGACAAGGCATAATATAGTTCCAAATTATTTGCTGAAGAACATTTGACTCCCAATTGTCTGAGAGTTTGGAGGAAAAAGGGAAGACAGGCTAATAGTTGTGTCTTTCTCTTGGCCTAATAGATGAGTTTCACTCTGAAAAAGGAAGTTGTTTGCTTATGCAAGGCCTTTGAGAAACCTTTCTAAATTTAAGGCAGGGACAAAATGAGAAAGCAAATGAAGTTTTAAGATTGAGAGAGATGAACTTGAAATCTTAAAAAGTCAGTGCTTTGCCAAGAGTTTATATAGAAAGGCTATTTAAGGAATGTGTGAAGGAGACAAAATACTTCTGAAGAACACAAAAAAATATAACTAGGAACACAAGTAAGGTCTATCTAAACTAGGAGTTATCCCTTCTCTCTCAAGTCATCCTCTAGGGCAGACAGTCACTTCCAAGGATCATTTCATCAAACATCCATCAAGTACCTATGCTAGAATTATAAACTTGATTTCCATTTATCCCTCTACAATGCTAGATGGAGACCATGTTCATCTCCTTACAGAGGGTGCCAATGGAGTCAGGTGTGTTACATGAATTCTGGTTTAGATGTCAAGATTGGTGAGATGATTCACCAAAACCTTGATGGTCAAGAAAAACATGAAAAGGTTCTAACATGAAAAGGTCAACTGATAAGGATGACTGGCACTTGAATACAGAACAACGAATGCATTCAACTGTTTAAATATTTTATTTAGAAAGTTACACTCAAGGGTAAATATGGTTTTGTTCTGGTCCCTTTTACACTGCTGTTATATACTGCAAATTGCTTCTAAATGAGGACATCATTTAATACCAAAGATCAGAACGATTTCCATATCAAACAGTTAACAACCAGATGTGTTGCTTCTTAATCACAAGCCCTTCAGATGAGATACAAAGCCTGAAAAGCTAAAGGATTTTATATAGGTAACAGATCATAATAAGAC
Source organism: Myiotriccus ornatus (assembly GCA_036023395.1). Taxonomy (NCBI): domain Eukaryota; kingdom Metazoa; phylum Chordata; class Aves; order Passeriformes; family Tyrannidae; genus Myiotriccus; species Myiotriccus ornatus. Next base: position 102,896,426 of record JAYRBT010000114.1, read on the forward strand.
CACAAAAAAACACACTATTTTTTTTATTCCCTTCGTAAGAGTCTAGATTAAATATTTCTATCACATATTTTATTTTGTCTATAAATGCATTGAGTAAACTAATCTGGGAGTTCCTGGTTTATCGGTCCAAACAACAACAAGTAGTAAACATCAATATTGTTTCAGTTTTAGGTACACATTTAAGCTATATGAGGACCCTTACAAAAGTTTTACCAACACATTTCTAGATTTTAAGAAGTATAAAAAGGAGAAAACACAGGAAAAGAAGTTATCATTTCCAGAGCTTATAGCTGAAGTCTGTTGATCTTACAATCTGAAAATATTTATCTTGTAACCACAGAATGGAAATTAGAGAGTGGAAGTCATAGCTAGTCACTCACTAGGAAATACTTCACAGCAGGTAATAATCTGTAATATAGTTTCAGTTTAATAGAAATAAAATATACTCACTACCTACAGGATGAATCAGTTTCTTGAAGGTCATCCTGTCATAGCTGTTCCAGCTGCACAAATAAAAATTAATTATAGTTTTAATAATATGTCAAATACATACACTATTTTTTCTTAAAAAAAAAAATCCCAAACCTTAATAGGTCAGATTTTTTGTATGTACAAACATTACGATCTGATTAGTGAGAGATGTCTCTGCCCAAATTAAGTTGCAAAAGAGACCATGTCCTGAAGTCAACCGTATGGATTTTATTTAACAGTAAATGTGAGGTAGAGGTATAGAAAGAAATAGAAAAGGGGCAGAGGGGAGAGAGAGATCAAACAGCAGAGAGTCACCAGCTGTGGATCCAGCGACATCCCACTGGTCCTTCTTCACTCTGGGCTTCCTGGTGGTGGTGGTCTGGAGTCATTCTTCAGGGAGTTTTACACAGTCCAAGTTCTGGGTATCCATGGAGTGGTGGCAGATGCCACTCAAATGCCTTGGGATGATGTGTATAAACATCAAATTAAACAACAAAAGTTGCTTCCTTTCCCACAGTTTGCCAAAGTGGGAATTTTTGTCTGGATGTGTTAATCAGGATGTGCTAACCAGATCTCACCTCTGCCAGGCCTAGAATTAGAGCCTTCCTGTCACAAATTCCTCCCTCTGTGCTTAAGTTCCTGTGGTGGCTTATCTTGTGGCAAGTTTCTTCTGTGGCCTTGACAATGTTTGAGATAGGCAACTGTACTTTTTACATCTTTACAAAAAAGACTACATACTATGACATAGCGAATTTATCTGGAGACATAACAGACCTCACCCATTTGCAGGTGCAGCTGCAACTCCTCATGAGCTAACTGATTCCCTTACAAAATTTAGTAGATCAAGTTTTTAAACAATTATTCCAGTGACAATTAAATTTACACCCACATAAAAGATAGTAGAATCTATTTGTAACCAGCAGGCTGAAATCTAAAGAAAGGGGATAGTTAAATAAGGAAAATAGCTTAATAAACAGTTGTGAGTGATATAAGAATATTTAAAATAAAAACAACAAGACTCTACAAGTCATGTGGTTATCTGGTTTTCTTTCATAGCAAAGCCTCTTCACAATGCTCTAAAACTGTAAAAAGTGTTGCATTTGATTACGTTTGTCATTTAAATTCATCCTTGTCGTTTAAATTCATCCTAGTCCTTTTTAGTCATTTACCCTTTGTTGTTCATGTACAATCACCAAAATATCCATATTTCAGCTTTAGCCTCAAGAATATGCAAAGACTTACATGTCAGAACTTGAGGCTGCTGGTGTGATTCAACTTCTTAAATGGCTCCACATCAAACAAATTTCTAGTCAAATCTTAAAAACTTAGTCCAACTGCTTTTCAACAGTGGCCTGAGATTGTTTTCAGCAATCATTCTTGAGATCTTTTTGGCACTTTTCTAACAGTTTGTTGGAAAAGTTAATTGCTGGATGTTCCCCAAATCTCACTTACGAGCATATCATAGTACTATTTCAACTCAGAGGCCTTTTGAGAGGCAGTAGGGCAGGAAAAAATTTGGAACACTTGTAAAGACTTTTTTTCTTCTTGCTGTAGTGCTCTATTTTTCTTGTATCTCCAGTGAACTGAAGAGAAATAAAATAAAGTCCGGTTTTCTTCATTTTGCAATATGGAAGAACAGTTTGTAAAGTTAATTTTCTGATTACCAATTTTGTTCTGCTAACATTTCAATTTAACTGTCAAATTAAATAATGGAAAATCCACTAAAAATTTCTGTACAGTTAAAACTTTCCTAGGTAAAGAATCTCTCCTCTCACACACATTGTTTTTGAAATAAGAGTAAAATATTATTTTGGAGTTAAAAGAGAATGTAGTGCAAAATTCATAGGGAATAAAGAATTAAACATAAGACTATAAAAATAAAGACCTGGGAAGGACTACAGGAGATAATTTACTCCAGCTATCTGGACTGAAGTGGGCTTGAATATGATTAGATCATTCTTTCACCTAGACAGACTAATATTCACCTAGTAGTAAGAATTTTCTGTGAAGAGACTGCATAGTCTCCTTGCTCTGCTGTAGTGTTTCACTGCCTGTGTGATGAGAATGCTCACTTGTTACTGAGAATGAGTGACTAGTGAACTAGAATTCTTGAGACTGAACTAGAACTGTGCAAAAAATATTATTGTCATTTCTCTGACGGTATATTAAAATAGAAACAAAAGCATGTAACCTGAGATTACAGTTCATATGTTTATCAGTGTTGGTAAGTTTATCATGCTGTAAGCCTATTTTTTGAAGGACATGTTCATTATGTGCACACCCAAGGATGGTGGTCTGCCCTTCTTCTATAATCAACTTCCAGGACCCACTTCGTCAGTTTTGAAAGAAGTTGGACAATTATTTCATTAGAATTCTTCCTGCAGTGTCTATGTGAGCAGAATAGCCAGATTCATAAGAATTTCTTCCATTCATAGAATTCTTTTTTTCCCTGTGGGCACATTATTAATGTATTTCATGACAACAGATATTTAGCTGGATGATTAGAAATTCTTAGCACTCATTTCCAAAGCTGAAAACTAAACCGAACCAACAAAAACAAAAGAGAGCAACAACAAAAGAGAGCAGAGAAAAATAAAACAAACAAACAAACAAAACCACCCCAAAAACAAAACCAAAAAGAAAAAAACCCCACCCACACACAAAAATATCCAAACCAAACAAAAAAAAATAAAATTAAAAAAAAACCCTGTGATTGTAACCGTAGCTGTGACTTTCATTTGTCTGAACAGAGGCTCTAACCTCTTTGTTTAAGTAACTCATTTATGAGTTTATATTAATGAGTTATCACTCATTTCTCTAGTTGGCTGCTGACAAGGACTGTGTGGCTTCCATGCCCATCTGCAGATGTAGTTATCTATCTACCTGCCCGCCTGTTCCTCTGCCAGGCTTTTTTCCCAACCAACCATAGTAATTTTTGAACCTACTAGCTAATTTTAGTCAAACCTGAGAGATGTCTGGAGACCTCAGTAATAATCACTGCCTGAAAATAGGCAACTGATTAAAAAAAAAAGTGAGAGAAATCCAAGTTATTGTTCTCCATCCTCCCTTTGGCTAAGGACAAAATGTGAAAGTAGTTATCTAATTGTGTGCTAGAGAAATCAAACAGGAGAGAGCTACAGAAAACTAAGCTGTAATCGGTGGGGCACACAAAGTTTTGCACAGCATTAGTTATGCTTAGAGGAATATGTTGAAATAAGTCAGGTAAATTTCTAATATTGTCTTTTTCAAGGTAAAGCTGCAGGTTAAATGGCATGTTTAAGATGTTTGAATTCTGCTTTAGGTATGCAAAAGCTTTTCTGACTCTGGTGTCTTCTTTACCGTGTGTTCAAGCAACAGTAATTTCCAGCTTTTGCCTCCTTACTGAAGGAAAGTCATAGTGAAGGACTCACAAATCTCTGTCAAAAATTGCTATATGGCACAGTCAGACCATCATGTCAATCTCATCACTGGCAATTAAGCACTGTTTAAATTGTATTTACTTAGTAGCTTGAAGGAAAAATATCTTACACTGAGCCATGCCAAGACTTCAGGAAACTGGAGACTTGAAGTTCACATAGAGTTCATATCAATAAGTGACTCAAAAGTTAAAAACACCAAAGACAGATAACATTAGTATGGTAGGGAGAAAGGGAATGGTGGTGCAAAGTTCAATTTTTTCTGAAAATCATCCAGTTATTGATACCTAAAATTGATATCTCCCTTTTACCTGTATATGGGAATAAGTAAATTAACTTGCCTGGGCACCAACTGAGGAGCATCCTAAATCCATCCTGTATGTGGGCACCAGGCCATGTCTGACTCACTGCTTCACAAGTATCCTTTCCTTTCACCTGAGACTCAAAATGGTGGGTGCTCACTTGGGTTTTGGCACTCACTCACCTTTGAATTACAGTATTTACCTGTGTTCAGATATCATTAATTAACTGGTAAAGTCAGCACCTCACAATTAACACTCCTGGGCTCTGCTCAGTCACAAATGGAACATGGGATCCACAATGATATTTTAGCTCTTTCTCCTTTTTCTGGTGCCTTCAGAAGTGTTTCCACTTGAGAACAGGCCATCAGAATCACAGAAAGTTATGTACCTATACCCTCACTTTTGGTGACTTGAGTTTTCCCCTAAAAGTCTCATTTTAATAATGACTGAAGTCTTGTTCAGATCGTGTACTCCAACAACGCATTTCTTCAGACTTTGGTAGTGCAGGATAAACAAAGTCAAACTTTGAGGTAATTTTTTTCAATTTTCTGAATTCATCAGAAATGGTGTCCAAAAGCTACGGATTGCTCCAGGCAGTAAATGCAAAACAATCAATACTAAAGAAAACTGGTACTTTTTGCCCCATAAATACAGCCTCTAGAAAGAGACTGAGCCTGAGAATAAAAAAAATGCTGTTAACATCTATTTATTTAGCTTTGAACTCTGTAATTATCCTTCTCCCAAAGGCCTTGTTTTATAACTTTCTCCCCAAATCCTGGAAAGAATTAAAAAAACAGAAGAATATATTCATCTATTTCAAACTGTGAAGAGCAATTCAATTTGCTCAAGAGTGTGTGCCTGCTTGCATGAACATTTGACTGTGTACGCTTCTAGCAACTGCTATCATGCCCTGATTCTGTTTTAATTTTATCCCAGTGTCATGGTTTAACCCCAGCCAGCAAAACAGCCTCACACAGTCTCTCGCTCACTGCCCACCAGTGCCATGTGGGAAAAACTCAGAAGGGTAAAAGTGAGAAAATTTGTGAGTTGATGTAAAACAGTTAATAGGTAAAGGAAAAACCACACATGGAAGCAAAGGAAAACAAGGAATTCATTCACCACTTCCCATGTCAGGCAGATGTTCAGCCATCCCCAGGAAATCAGGGCTCCATCACGTGTAACAGTGACTTGGGATGACAAACAGCCATTGCTCCAAATGTCCCCCCCCATCATTCTTCTTCTCCCAGCTCTGTATGCTGAGCATGATGACCTGTGGTCTGGGATATCCCTTGGGCCAGTTGGGGTCTTTTGTCCTGCCTGTGTCCCCTCCCAGCTACTCGTGCATCCCCAGACTCCTCACTGGTGGGGTTGGGTGAGGAGAACAAGTTTTGATGCTGTGTAAGCCCTGGTCAGCAGTAACAAAACATTACTGTGTTAGTAACACATTTTCAAGCACAAATCTAAACCACAGCCCTATAATAGCTGCTATGAAGAAAATTAACTCCATTCCAGCCAAAACCAGCACATCCGGAAACATTATTCCATAATAAAAAGGCCTGGTTATAATGGGGATATTGAATAGGTATCCAAATGGGCATCCAAATACTTGGAAACCTTCATCCTGTATCACTGCCTAACTGGGGCAAAAACTGAAAGAAATATATATTTTTATAAGAAAAACAAAATAGTGCAGAAAAAAAAGTCCTCTTTCCAGGTTGATAAATAACTCAGCAGTTTAGGGAGCTGGAAGGGTTGCATCCAATTCCCTTATCTCTGTGATCCAGGCTGGAAATGTAAATCTTATACCAGATTCTTCAGGGCAAGGCTCCTATTCCCCTGTCATGCTCCTTTTCCTCCAGCTTCACACTGCTGCTGACAAGTACAGACCTACAGAGAAAGTTTAAAGGAAAATGAAGTGTTCCCATTGAAAGCTTCACTTTTCTTGACAAATCACCAAAGTCACCGTAAAGTAGGTGTCAGACCTACAGAGTGTTTCCCATGTGTTAAAAGACTTCAGTGCTCCCAGGTATGCAGGAATGGTCAGGCTTAAGAAAATTTTGGATGATTTGCATCAGACTGTATGTGATATCTAAACATTTACTATGATGTCATATTTTACCTGAAGAGAAAAGAGAAAGAATTAAGCAGCTGGGTTTGATTTTTCTTGTTGGTTGGTTTTGTTGTGTTTTGGGTTTTTTTTTAATAGCTACTTCATTTCTCTGTTCTTCAGCCAATATAATAAAGCTTAGTTATAATCCAATCTTTTGGTCTTTTTTTTCTGTTTCCTACTTCTTTTGTACTGCTGTATATTGGTTGGAGAGTATGTTGAATAGCATTGATCAGTACCCTACTCTCTTGTACAAAGATAACCACTACAGTAATCTTCTTTCCAAAGAAGCTCTTATCTCTTGTGGTGGAGGTTTATAATAATATTATTTCTCAATACAATAGAACCTGCTGCTCTTCAGAAATGTACTGGAAAAGAGGACCTTGGCCTTAGTTTATCTCCACACAAGGTGGTACACAGTTATTGCTAATTATAGAACTGAAAATTTCATCTGTATCAAGTAACAGCAAAAGGACTCAATATATATTTCTTAACTTGGAGTGAAAATGCACCTGTCACCATTAACTGGTTGGTAAAAAAACAACCACCACATTGTATGGTGCCAGAGACAAGGCAGTATTCAATTTCTGGCATTTGGAGATAGGCAGTAGTCATAAAAGCTCATACCAAGATCTGCTGAGAGGTGTATGTAGCTAGAGCGATTGAAACAGACGATTTTCAATTCATATTGAAATATTAGTAAGTCTTTCATGAAGGAGAAAGTTTGAGGATATTATCTATTGATGTGTGCTGCAAGATTTTATCACATTACCACATTTTTCTATGATATAGAATCATAGTATCATATGCCCATGTGAGAACCCACCTGGAATACTTCATCCACATGTGGGGTCCTCAGTAAAAAAAGACCTAAACGTATTGGATTGGGTCCAGAGAAGGCCATGAAGATGATCAGAGGGCTGCAGCACCTCTCCTATGAAGACAGACTTGGAGAACTGGGGTTGTTTGACTTGGAGAAGAGAAGACTGGGGAGACCTTACAGTACCTTCCAGTACCTAAAGGGGTCTTATAAAAGGAGGAAGAGGGACTTCTTATATGGGCATATAGTGATAGAACAAGGGGAATGGTTTTAATGTGACAGAGGGCAGGTTTAGATTAGATGTTAGAAAGAAATGCTTTACTCAGAGGCTGATGAGGCATTGGAACAGGTTACCCAGAGAACTTGTGGATGCCCTGTCGTGGTTTTGCCCTGGGTCAATTTGCTTTCACACCCCCCACACAATTACTTTACGTTGAGAGAAGGTTTATGCAGACAAAAGAGACTGGATTTAGGAAAATAACATGAACTTTTATTACTAGCAAAATAAAACTACTAAAGAACTATAACTATAACAATTCTACTTAAGTAAAAGTGCTATGTATTTA